>OX377619.1:150922339-151400860 GCA_947397865.1 Polietes domitor | reverse complement strand
CCATTTTTATCCCTTTTTGTCCCGTACAAAAATACGAAATGCATTTATTTTCCGCTTCAATGCGGTGAGAGGAATTTACATACCAAATTTCACGACTATAGCAGCAATACTTTAGTTGGTACCATTTTTATCCCTTTTTGTCCTGCTCACCTCTTATAAGTACAAATTTCGAAAAATCCAATTTTACTGCTCTTCTACGTGGTCAGAAGAACTTATACATCAAATTTCAAGATTCGAGCTGCAATACTTTAGTTGGTACCATTTTTATCCCTTTTTATTCCTCGCAACTCTTAAAAGTACAAAATGCATTTATATTGCGCTTCTATGTGGTGAGAGGAATTTGCATACCAAATTTCACGATTCTCGCTACAATACTTTAGTTGGTACCATTTTTATCCCGCTCACCCCTTATAAGTACAAATTTCGAAAAATCAATTTATATTGCAAGTCTACGTTGTCAGAGAAATGTAAATACCGATTTTCACGATTCTAGCGGCAATTCTTAAATTAGTATCATTTTTATCCCTTTTTGTCTCTTTCTTCCCTTAAAATAACAAATTTCGAAAAATCCCTATTTGTGGCTTGTCTGTATGGTCATTGCAAGGAAAACACCGAATTTCATGTTTCTAGCTACTGCCGTTTAGTCAGGACGAAGCTTCGATGTTTATCCCTTTTTGTCCCATTTTACCCCCTAAAAGTAGGAATTTCGAAAAACCCTTTCTTAGTCGACGTCTACGTCATATTTGGCAACTACCCTCAAAATTTCATGACTTCAGCCGTTTGGTCTGGGGGCTGGTCAATGATAAGTCAGTTAGTCAGTCAGCAACGCAACTCTTTTATATATATAGATTTCTTTAAAAAAATTCTTTTTTGGGCGAATCACACATGATTTTAACATAGGGTTGTCATTGAGAGCAATGGATTCATTTACAGATCCCAGTCACTTCGTTCGAAAGAATGCTTAGAAGCATGTTCGATGTTTACATGGCATTTTCTCATAGGTGAAAGTTATGCTATTGAGAGTTCTCATGAATCATTTCTCTGAATTAATGAATATGGAGTGAAACAAATCTGAATAATTCTTTCTTGTTTCTCTTGTCGAATTCTTCGCAATTCTTAAGTTCTCTCTCTGATTTAAAAACTTTTTAAGAATATCCCTCTCAGAGTTTTGCCCAAACATCAAAAAGTAATAATATTTTAAAATTTAAAAGTTTTTGTTAAACATGTAACAAATATCACTAGCTGTATGCCAATAATTGCGAGCTTTTGTTTGTCCAAAAACGACCTGAATCTCTATTGTCTCACCGCATATGAGACAATAGATTGAGATTTTTCACAGGAGCTGAATGAGACCATATACATGAGATACTAAACTATACTATACAACTATGTAGAAATATATAACAAATACTTTTTTATGCATCCACCTGTATTAGTTTAGCAACTTCCCTCTTAAAAAGTTAAATTTTATTTATTATTTTTTTAAGTGGCAAATGTTAAACTTATACAGACAGAAACAGTAGTATTTTTAACGGGTATACTTCCCTTCCATTCGATATCCATGTCGCCTTTGTATGGCGCGGAAAAGTACGAAAATAAATTGTTGAAACATCTATATCATTTGGAAATTAAGAGTCCTATAAAAAGGAGAAATAAATCAACAAATGGAAAACTGAGTGCACAGTTCTACTATATACGACGCACAGTGGCTAAAACTACCAAATTTTATTAAGCCCAAATCTCGACTTTACTGATTCAATTTTGCAAAGAACATTCCTATTAAGCATAGTCTAAAAGAATCTGCCAATAAAGTTCATAAATGTTAAAATAGTTGAAAATTTCATTATAATAAAGGTTATTTTATTGGTATGTATCCCGGAAACCTTGCTTAGTATCGAAATTTTATTTAGTTCGTAGAAAACAGTAGCTCCTGAGGTGTCATTTTGCATTTAAAAAGGTATAATTACGTTTACGCAGACAGTGGTTTACCTGAAGGTTGTATTTATTTAGTATGGTCAATTTTCTACAGTATAAAACTATATTCGCGAGGCCGTGCGATGCCTCGACATTTATAAATATTTCTAAACTATTGTCTTATTTATTAATTTTAAAAAGAATATTTTGCTTATGGCTGCAGATATCGATTTATTAATTTATAATAGTCGTTTAGTCAACGATTAAAAAATAAAATAATTCAAATTATTGGAGCGAAAAATATTGCTAAACAAATATTGCATAATTCCTTTTATTTTTATTGTTTTTAGTGGTTTTATTCTACGAAAAAATATTTTTAAATACGTTCCACAAGCTAAATTGGTTTGTGTATTGGGTGTGAGACGAATTTATCTTCACACCCTTAAATAATTTTTATCAAAAATTTGGAAAATCGTAAAAAAACTAAAATTGTATGTGGCCATTGGACGTGGCACTGACAATTTTCATTTAATTGTGGATTCAAATGAAATCACTCGTAATGACTTATATTAACATATAATAATATAATAATAAGAAAATTATGACGTTTTTCATTTTATGTTTCTTTGGAGGTAGGCGTGGTTGTGGGGGGGATTTAAACCAAATATTGTTTTTGATCTAATTTAACAATATAAGGCATGTGTGCGAAATTTTAAGAGCATAGCTCTACTCCTTCTAATTTTTGACGCAGCTTGTATGAAAATAGTCCACTGTGCGATGCCTAGTTTCACGTGTATATGGTCTTGTTCAGCTCCAAAAAGTAATAAATTAAAAATTTTGAATCTTATTGTGAAATAATCCTAAACGGATTGTAAGGAGGCTAGATTTGGCGACTCAGCGATTTTTTAATTTTTGAAATTATTTTTTTTTACTTTTCCTTCCATTGCTATTTTTCCAATGTGTTATTTTATTAGTTTTATTGATCACTTGAAGCCCATTAAGTTCTTCGGATAAAGAAAGTGAAAATTTCCAGATCTTGAATACCTCTCTCTCTCTGTTATCATATTTCAGTCACAAAATCATATTTCAATCAACATTTTACCCGGAGTGTACCCACATGTGTGTACATAAGCACAACGCCGCCAGTGGTACTCATCTACGTGTTTTTTTTTTTCATTCACAATTGCTGTCGTTCTGTTCAGTTTTAGCGCCACTGCCGTTTGTTGGCGTTTCGTTCTTCTTTGGGTTTTCTTGTAGTTCTTTTTTTTGTATTTTCATTTTCAAAAGCTTATATTGCACCACCACCGCAGTCTTATTGCTGGCTGTTCAAGTGTGGAGAGGAAGCCGAAATGAAGAAACAAAAAGAAAGCACCGACACAGGATATTGTCTCATTGCCATGCCGTTTGTAAGACTTTGTGCTACCCTTGCCAGATAGATATTTATGATGGCACTACTACTCGAGGATGGTGTGAAGGAGGATTACAGTGTGAACTGGCCCGCAGGACCATCAGTTGAAGAAAAGGACGAAGACGACGACAACATTGTGTTAAATAAATGGAAAATATTTAAAAGTAGCAGAGGTCATAGAACGAAGACTTCTCCTCTGCTGGCCCACATGCTTAGACCGCAGGGAAAAGGTGAGAAATATCTAGGATTTATGCGTTTTGTCTTCTCGGGTCGGCAACTATGGGATACGGGTTATTTATTTGTTTTTGGCTTAGCATCAGTATACTTTACTATTGTTATTGTTGGCGTTTTATGTTGTCCTTCTATCAAAATGCTCCTCGGAGACATCGGGTCATCATGAAGCGAGCGAGTGCAAAATACTTAACCCCCTGCGCGCCAACAAACTTCAGTTTATTAATAACCCATGCAAGGGGAATTCCACAATCCCGCTACCCCACAATGTCTTCTTGTTGAAATTGTTTTGGCCATTTTGTGCCCCCAAATATGAAAAATCTTTGTCATGAGTTTTGTTTTTAGTTCTTTTTTAGTGTGTTTATGTTTTCGTTGTTTTTTTTTCATGTAGTTTCAATGTTAGTCTAAGGAATTGCATGACATAGGAAAACACATGAAATATATGTTTTATATTTCCTAAAAGACAAAACAAAAATACCAAACAATAACAATATGTTCCAAATTCATTGCATATTCAAGGTTATCTTCGGCAGAGGGATTATAAATAAAATAGTAAACGTTGGCCCTTTGGGCAGCAGACAAAAAGCCAGGGCCATAAACGGTGTCGGCCTCAAAGTGTGTGGGGTTCTTGTTTTAGTTTTCCAAATAAAGGAATACAGCAAGTTAGTATAGCCATATTCAAATTCTAGCATAAGTCCTTTATCGACTGGTACCTGTTTTTAAATTAAAAAAAGATGAAACATTGAACTGTTGTGGCCCAAGTAAGATCTCGAAGTAAAATTGGTAGACATGTAGTAGCTGTGTTTTGTAGGCTAATGACGTGGGTGAATGGAAAAATGTTTTCATCATCTTACATGTTCAAGAAGCGAATTAAAAAATCCATTGCACAGTGGTAATTTATAGACTTTTTTGAAATAAATGTGACATTTTCAAATTGAAATCAAATCAGCTGAAGTTTTCTCAGCTGAAGTCAAAAGTATGGATCTGAGCTCTCAGAGTTCAAATTTGCAAATCTCTGTTCTGTGTAAATTTTGAACATTCAGCAAATTTGTATTTTTAGTCCAATATATGATATAGCATGGGTCATTTAAAACTTTAAAATAGAATCGGCTATAAAAAAGTACTGATTATTTTTTTCAAATTTCTGTTTTTATTGCAAAAGTTTGAACTTTGTCATTTAATAATGGAACACAATATCATTCATGTGATTACCACGACCGGGTCGGCAGTACCTCATCCGATCAACACAATTTTCCAGCCCAAAATCTACACCAAACAGTGACTAGTTGTGGATGCATTGGCTGCTCAATAGCCACGTGTGGGTTCTCTGAACCCCATATGCGGCAATTTAGCTTTGAAATATTTTTAAAATATATTCTCCTCTTTCATTTGATATCCACATCAACTCTGTATGGCGCTCCAAGATACGAAAATAAATTATTAAATCATCTATATCTTTTAGAAATTAAAAGTTATATTATAACAGAAAAAATCACATTTCAATCTTTAAATCTTTTGTTTTTCCTGCACACAGTATTGATAGGGGAATAAAGTGATATCGGCAACGATATATCTATATCTAAATCACAATCAACCTCACTCAATTTCACCATAGATGTTTCTAGCTGCAATATAAAGTGCTGTACACAATGTGAAAAAATCGTTTAGAAAACGTGGTCTTTAGAGCAAAAAAGTCAAATCGAGAGCGAAATTTGTATGGGAGCTATATTTAAATCTGAACCGATCTGACTCACTTTCACCATAGATATTTGTAGCTTCCATAAAATGTTCTGTACCCAATGTAAAACCAGTAAGGAAAGGCAAAAGTCGGGCGGGCCCGACTCTATGATACACTCCACTTTCAATCCGAATACAATTCAATTCGGTGAAAAAGTGAAAACGGGAAGGTTTTTTGTATCCTGTAAATGTATTTGTTTGACAAAAAATTTTATATCGGAAAGGACATTTGTATAAGAATATATTAAAACCTGGAACGAAATAGGTGAAATATAAAATGTATAGTTTGGCCAAAATCGGTTAAACTTATGGGAGCAACACTTGAATTTGGGCTATATTTAAATCTGAACCGATCTTACCCACTTTCACCATAGTTTTGTTTAGTTAGATTATAAGATGTTGTGCGAAATTTAAAGACAATCGAGCACAATATGTGGCTTTTAAAGCGGCAAAAGGCAAATCGGGAGCGACATTTATATGGGGGCTTTATCTAAATCTGAACCGATCTTACCCAATTTCAGCATAGGTGTTTCTAGTAAGATTATAAGATGTTGTGCCAAATTTAAAGAAAATCGAGTACAATATGCAGTTTCTAGAGCGGAAAATGTCAAATCGGGATCGACATTTGTATGGGGGCTATATCTAAATCTGAACCGATTTTCACCATAGATGTTTTTTAGTTTAAATATAAGATGTTTTGCCAAATCTGAAAACAATCTGATACAATATGTGGTTTCTAGAGCGGAAAAAATCAAATCGGGAGCGAAATTTGTATGGGAGCTATATATAAATCTGAACCGATCTGTCCGATATTCACCATGGGAGTTTCTAGTGGGAATATAAGATGTTTTACCAAATCTGAAGACAATCTGATACATTATGCGGTTTCTAGAGCAGAAAAGTCAAATCGGGAGCGAAATTTGTATGGGAGCAATATATAAATCTGAACCGATCTAACACATTTTTACCACAGGTGTTTCTAGTTACAATATAAGATGTTTTGCCAATTTTAAAGAAAATCTGTTGTAATATGTGGTATCTAGAGTGAAATGAGTCAAATCGGGAGTGAAATTCGTATGGGGGCTATATCTAAATCTGAACCGATTTTCTTCAAATTAAATAGCGTTCGTCCTTATCCCGAAAAACATCGTTGGTAAAAGTTTCATTTGGTTCTGTCTACAATTGCGACCTGTATCGTGATTACAAGAATAGATGGATGGACGGACGGACGGACAGACAGACAGACAGACGGACATTGCTAAATCGACTCAGAAAGTGATTCTAAGACGATCGGTATAATTAACAATGGGTCTATCTCGTTTCCTTTTGGGTGTTACAAACAAATGCACAAAGACATAATACTCTCGTGGAGTGTATAAAAATCATTTAAAATATGTGGTCTTTCGAGCGGAAAAAGTCAAATCGACAGCGAAATTTGTATGGAAGTTCGTGCCTGGCCCTCAAAACTTTCTTGCCAATTTTTGACATCGGACAATGATTGCGACCTGTACTCTGTTTAGAAGAATAGATGAACAGACAGACGGACATTGCTATAAAGTGATTATAGAATCACTTTCTGAGTCGATTCCGATCTGTATAATAAATCTATCACGTATTTCTATGCGGCATCTTCAACTGTGTAGCAGTTTCATCTATTATTATCTTCCGCTAAAAATTAGTTTTATTATTTTATAAAATTTATTATTTAATTGTTTTTCGATGAAACACTATCATTTATTTTCATTCTTTGGTCAATAAATCAATCAGGTTCCTGCTATTGACGAAGCATTGTATCTTGCCTCCGTCAGCACTAGGGTTTGGGGTCCGGGAATTCCCGAATCGCTTTTCCCGGGAAAAAAATTCAAATTTCCCGGGAATACGGGAAATATTAAAAAATAATTTATTGATTAATTTGAGTTCTAATTCAGTTGTACTTTATAAATGGCAAACTGTAGATCTATTTAAAATTCATTAATTGCAAATATTGCAAATAAAACATGTTTTAATTTCAATGTATTATAGTAAAATATTTTTCCTTTCCATCTCGTTTACAAATGTTGCTCATTTATAAATTAGAGATTTATGATTAAAATTTATGGTCAAACAAATTATCAAATTAAATTATATTTTCGTGTCTGAGCAAAATGACTTCTACAAATATCAATTAAAAAACTTAATGTAGAACATTTGGAAAAAAACTATTTTGTCAGACAATAATTCTATTAATTTCCCAAGAAGGATCGACAAATTCATATCTGGAAATCTTCTCAAAGAAGAATTTACCTTATATATGAAAACATTAAAACTGTTCAGTTGTAAAAATAGAAATCAAATGACAATAGAAATATAGTAAAATGTTTAAGTGAAACTAATTAGTATTTTTTAACAAATAATGACTGAAACTTTTTCAATATTTTTTGACTTATTATTTGTATTCAAGGGATACTAACAATTATATTCCACATTGATAAAATCAAAATTAAAGTTTTTCACAGTTTCGAATATTTTCCTCCTGTTTCGGTAAGTTATTTTCGTCTCTAGATGAACGAATCTTTTAAATTAATGACGTCATAGCAGTCTCTATCATGCGAGCTCTTTGTTTTAGATATACGAGTTCCTTATTTCATTAAACATGTTTTACACTATGTGCTAGCTGTATGTGCTAGTCATTAGTGCATGTGATTTAAAAGTTCTATTTTATGAAATTTTTAATTCTGACAATTCGTTCGTCTAGAAACAAAATAATATAAAAAGCAATTTTTTAATTTGTAATTTGTCAGTATTTAAAAAAACACACAATCTACTAAACAAGGAATACATACATATAAGGAATTAAATTTATTCCCGGGAATGAAGTTTTCCCTTCCCGTTTTCCCGGGAAATGAAAAAGTCCGGGAAGCCCCAAACCCTAGTCAGCACTGATCAAGATGCCCCGTCTATCTTTCAATGTATCATTGCCGTAGTCGAATAGAGGATCCTCTATTAAAACATACCTGAAGTTTGGTTAATTCTGAGGAAAATTAAATTTCATTTATTTATTTCGGTTGAAAATTGACCAAAGTTATACTAATTTTGTTATACTATTATCGCAATTTTCCACATCCCATCATCACTATGACTTTGGTTGCAAATATAAATAATGTTCATCATACGCCCAGAATGCCCTAAATATTATATAATAATATTAATGATACGACAAATATACCTAAAATTATAAAATAATATCAATCATACGCAACGTATGCCATAAAAAGGCTTATGGAATAATACGCCCAAATATGCCACAAAATTTTAAATAATATCAATCATACCCCAAATATGAAATAATATTAAGCATACGCCCAGAAATCCTCAAAAATTTACTCTTTTTACAAAACTCAAATATTATTAATACACTCTTGTTGTTGATACTAAAAAATAATCCTGCAATTAAAAAATTCTTTCAAATAATGTTAATCATACGCCCGGAATGCCTTAAAAATAGTTAAATTTATGAAATAGTATTAATCATGTCGGCCCTAAAATTTTTAAAATCATATCAATCATGCCACGAATGCTATAAGCATACGCCCAGAATGCCTCTAAAATTAATAATCACTATATATTTGGCTATAATGGATTTTTCCTTACTAAAATTTGATTACACCTTCTGATTTCCCGGTAATTTAGCTTGCAGATATGTTAATCATACGCCCATAATGATAATGATTGATATTATTTATTTTTACGGCACGTTTGTCGTATGATAAATATTATGGCTGTTTTTCTTTAAGCCGGGATAACAAGCTGCGATAACAAAAACTTTAATAAAAATTTAATTTTTCGTTCAAAATAAAAAAAAATATTTTTTCACACTGTCGCCAACTACAATATAAATGTATGTATCAAAAGAAATTTTCAAAAAAATATTTTGTTTCGACGTTATTGGACTTAGCCTCGATATCCATCATTTTGACTTACACTGGATAATTATCCAGGCTAAGTCAAACATTTTTAACACAAAATTATTTTTTCAAAATTCGTTTTCACACACACATTGACATTGCCTTTGGCGACAATTTTAATTTTTATTTTGAGTGAAATTTTAACATTTTATTTAGATTTTTGTTATCGCAGCTTAGTTATCCAGTCTTAAAGAAAAACATCCATAATATTGATCATACGACAAACGTGCCGTAAAATTAAATAATAATATCAATCATACGCCAAGGGTGCTCTTAAAAACAACAACCCCTTTTATGAAATAATATCAAGCATACGACCAGAATGCCTCAAAAATTAAGCCATTTTCACAAAACTAAGATATTCCTAATTCACTGTTGTTGATGTTGATACTAAGAAATATTCCTAAAATTAAAGTCTTCTTCCAAATAATTTTAATCAAACTCCCAGAGTGCCTTAAAATTAGCTCCTTTTTTAAATAATATTAATCATATGACATGTATGCCCTCGTATACGCAAAGTATGCTCTAAAAGCACCCGGTTTTTATAATATGATGCCTCAAAAATTAACCCCTTTTCACAAAACCAAGATATCCCACTATTGCTGTTCTTGATACTAAGAAATAATACTAAAATTAAAGTCTTCTTCCAATAATTGTTAATCATGCACCCATAATGCCTTAGAATTAGCACCTTTTTGAAATAACATTAATCATAAATTATAAAATATACTAATCATAAGACAAGTATGCTCCTAAAAGCTCCCCCTTTTATGAAATAATATCAAGCATAGAATCCCCCACCTCTTTTCACAAACAAGATATTCCTAATGCACTATTGCTGCTGAAGATACAAAAAAATAATCCTAAAATGAAAGTATTCTTTCAAATAATCTTAATCATTCGCCCTGAATGAATTAAAATCGGCACTTTTTTGAAATAATATTAATCATACGACAAGTATGCCCTCAAATTATAAAATAATATCAATCATACGCCAAGTATGCTCTAAAAAGCACCTCGTTTTTAGGAAATAATATGATGCCTCAAAAATTAACCCCTTTTCACAAAACCAAGATATCCCACTGTTGCTGCTGTTCTTGATACTAAGAAATAATCCTAAAATTAAATTCTTCCTTATTTATTTTCAAGATGATTACCTTTTGTTTTGCGGGCGGCCAAGAGGATTATAAAAGAGCATCCTTTGAAGTTCGAAAAAAGTATCGTTCGCTTACCTACGTCTGTTGGTGCCGTGCCGGCTGTACAATTAACCGAAAGCATAACATTTTTGCGAATTAATTAAAACCACAATTCAAATACGCAACATTTTGCCCAAAAAGAACAAAACCAAAAAGAACAGAACAAAACAAAAGGAAACCACAAACGAAATGTCGGCATGTCGATCTAAAGGGTGATTTTTTAAGAGCTTGATAACTTTTAAAAAAAAAAAAACGCATAAAATTTGCAAAATCTCATCGGTTCTTTATTTGAAACGTTAGATTGGTCCATGACATTTACTTTTTGAAAATAATTTCATTTAAATGTTGACCACGGCTGCGTCTTAGGTGTTCCATTCGGAAAGTCCAATATTGGGCAACTTTTTCGAGCATTTCGGCCGGAATAGCCCGAATTTCTTCGGAAATGTTGTCTTCCAAAGCTGGAATAGTTGCTGGCTTATTTCTGTAGACTTTAGACTTGACGTAGCCCCACAAAAAATAGTCTAAAGGCGTCAAATCGCATGATCTTGGTGGCCAACTTACCGGTCCATTTCTTGAGATGAATTGTTCTCCGAAGTTTTCCCTCAAAATGACAATAGAATCGCGAGCTGTGTGGCATGTAGTGCCATCTTGTTGAAACCACATGTCAACCAAGTTCAGTTCTTCCATTTTTGGCAACAAAAAGTTTGTTAGCATCGAACGATAGCGATCGCCATTCACCGTAACGTTGCGTCCAACAGCATCTTTGAAAAAATACGGTCCAATGATTCCACCAGCGTACAAACCACACCAAACAGTGCATTTTTCGGGATGCATGGACAGTTCTTGAACGGCTTCTGGTTGCTCTTCACTCCAAATGCGGCAATTTTGTTTATTTACGTAGCCATTCAACCAGAAATGAGCCTCATCGCTGAACAAAATTTGTCGATAAAAAATTTCGAACCGAACACTGATTTTGGTAATAAAATTCAATGATTTGCAAGCGTTGCTCGTTAGTAAGTCTATTCATGATGAAATGTCAAAGCATACTGAGCATCTTTCTCTTTGACACCATGTCTGAAATCCCACGTGATCTGTCAAATACTAATGCATGAAAATCCTAACCTCAAAAAAATCACTCTTTAATACTTTGCCTCTTTTCGCTCAAGAAAGGAAAGGAGTAAAGCCAATTCCTTTGAAACGACGGGCAGTGGGAAAACAAATTTAATAAAACTCAGCCACCGCACAACACAACGGATTGTGAAACATAATTTCGCTGCTGGGGACGGCTGATGAGTTTCAACGCAAGTAATGGAGCTGGGAAAATTAGCAAAAACTTACCTTTAATTATCACAAATATAAGCAAAACCACATATAACGCTGACGAATCCATGGTCAATGTTGTTCCTTTGCTCGTACTCCTCTTCTTCTGAATGCAGCTGGAAATAAGATGAAGCTTCTTGAAAACGAAGCTCGGTGCGGTGGCGGACAGCCGTTAATGCCCGACAAGTGCGCGGTGAAGGTGTTGCTGCTGGAGACGTGTTGAGTGAGGGATGAATACGATCTGTTTCACTTGTTTTTTTCTTGGATAGTTGGAAGTTAAAGATTTTTTTGAAGACTTCCTAATGTTGCTTATGCTTATGAGCTGAAATGGGTATGATTCTGCGTTGGTTGTTAGGTTTTAAAGATTTATGGTCTTGATTCTCCTTGTCTTGCCATGAAAGTCATTTAGAGGTGAATTGATCCAATGCAGGAGCTATGATTGCTTACTTTAATAAATATGATAATATGTTGACCAAAGACTTGGGCCAAAAGACAATCCTTGCTTTGTGGGTCCTGGGTTGGTACTTATGTTTGTTGGTTTGTTTGCTTTGAGCTTGGCCCAAATGGCGCGTTTGTCCGAAAATAGTTGGAGAAGTGTTATTCAGTTATTGTAGTGGCAGTTATTGTTGTGTTGTTTGGTTTTGCTAATCTCACCCTATAGCATGGCTGACAACCATAAGACCAACATGGCGAAGATTTGCTGTTTGCTAGCGTTCCGTATATAAAACATCAATAAACAGGGGGTTTCCTCGAAAGCTCACTCCATTTACAGATTTATTGGGATATGAAGCAAAATTGGGGTTGGCGGGTTGTAAATTTCCATAAATTTTAACAAAAGTTTACGAACGAAACTTCCGTTTCCTGTTCTAGGTGGCCTTGTTTGCGATGCTGTTGGTCCTCCCAAACAAATTTATCTTTAACTTCCTGTAACTTCCAATGAGTTATGTACTTTTTGATTTCGCAGATTTAGGGTGGCGACTTATTCAGCAATTATTTCAACTTTTGAAAATTTCAATTTAATTTTTTACGTACAATTCGAAATTCTTGAATCTTCTTTTAATTTTGAAAATTATTTAAATTTATTTATTATTCTATTCTATTTGCAAATTTTTGTTTTAATTTATTTCTCTTCTAATTTCTATTAATTTTCAATTTTCACATCTAACAATTTTTTGGTAATATTTAGATTTTTCTTCTGATTATTTTTTTAATTTCCACTATTTTATTTTTATTACTAAATTCCAATAATTTCACTTGCTTGATTTCCTTTTATCTAATTTTGTATTACTATATATATATATATGAATTATTTTCTTTTAGAACACAATTGATATTTTTCTCGACCTATTCTATTTTTTCTTAATTTAATTTTTGTATTTCTTTTTTGCTCGGGGAAACCTTAAGAAAATTACTAGATGTTGTTTGCTTTTTTGAGAAATTCACTTCACTTTTTTGCGGCTTGAATTAATTTTCTTGCTTTGTCGTTGTGTCGTTAGTTATTGGTAGTTAAGGTGCATGGTCCTGAAAAGAGAGAGGTGAAAATATAAATTAATATTTGTTGAGATTGTAAAAAAATACAAAAAAAGATTATAGAAATAGGTTGTCCAAAATGACTTTGACTTTGCAACCTGTTAATAATATTAATCATACGATAGGTATGCCTTGAAATTATGAGATAATATCAATCATACGCCAAGTATGCCTTAATAATAATATTGACTTTTGAAACCTACACTACGATTTGAATTCTATAATAAATCAGTTTAAAGAGTTAGAAAAAAATACCCAAAATGGCTTTGACTTTGCAACCTGTTAATAATATTAATCATACGATAGGTATGCCTTAAAAGTATGAGATAATATCAATCATACGCCAAGTATGCCTTAATAATAATATTGGCTTTTTGAAACCTAAACACCGATTTGAATTCTATAATAAATCAGTTTAAAGAGTTAGAAAAAATACCAAAAAATTTAAACTCCTTAAAATGCAAAAAATCGTAATCATACATCAATAAAGCCCTAAAAAGCCTGATAATATCAATCATAAGCCAAGTATGCCGAAAATCTTAAAAAAATAAAAACTATAGACCAATTACTAAATAAATACTAAATATGGTCTGGAATTAAGGAATAATATAAATCGTACGCAAATGGTAATATCAATATGGCAAGAAGTATTCTCTGAAATTATATAATATAAATATATATAATATAAATTATACGCAAGTATTTCTTAAAATTATTATTGAACAATAAATATACACTTTTGGAACCTGCTCTGCGATTTGAATAATTTAGATATGCTTAAAACGTTAATTATATGCCAGGTGTGCCAGAATGCCATAAAATTAACTTTTTTTAAATAATATTAATCATACGATGACAGCGTACTTATCTCAAATTATAAAATAATATCTATCATACGTCTATATCAAGCATAAACCCCCCAAAAATTAAGCCCTTTTTACAAACCAAAATATTCCTAATACACTCTTTCTGGTATTGGTATTAAGAAATAATCCCCAAAATTAAAGTCTTCCTTGTTTATTTTCAAGATGAAGATTAAAAAAACTTTATAAGAAATAATAAAAAACTATTGGCCAACTAAATAAAGAAATGTTCAATATGTTCAGAAATTTGAGAATAGTAGTACGTAAATGTTAATTTAAACATGAGTAGAAATGTTCTCTGAAATTATGGAATAATATCAGGCATTTCTTAAAACAAGTGTTAGTATAATTTCTAAAAATGTATTTTTGAACCTGCTCTGCGATTTCAATCATTTGCCAAAAAATAGCTGTTTCTGTAGTTCAATCATTTACCAAAAATTGACATTTCTGTAGTATGCTAATAACGTTATTCACTCAAAATTAGTAGTGACCAAAAAGTAGATACTTTTGGCACCTTTTATAAAAAAAATATAAGAAGTATATATATTCTTGATCGTCATAAAATTTTAAGACGATCTAGCCATGTCCGTCCGTTCGTCTGTCCGTCTGTTGAAAGCACGCTAGCATCTAAACGAAAGGATCTAGAACGTTCAAATTTACCATAAATGCGTCTTATAGTCGTAGATCGGTTGGGATTGAAATGGGGCGAAATCGGCCCAAATGGAAAAATTTTTTCCTGACAAGGACTAAAAATACCCATAATAATCCCTAATATTTTAGCGTATTTAAGCATGTTTTTTGAATATGTCTGTTTATATTTGCTTGATATTTGGTATGCGCATTCCCCGTATAGCAAAAAAGTGCACCATAAAGTGATTCTTATTTGTAGGGTGTGAAATGGGACCAAAAAGGGATAAAAATGGTACATATTAAACGACAACAGCTAGAAACACGAAATTCGGTGTGTGCATTCCTCTAATTGAGTAGATACATAATATAAAAGTATTTTTTCCAAATTCGCACTTTTAAGGGGTAAAATAGGAATAGAGGGATAAAAATGGTACAACCAAACGGCTGTACCTAGAATAATGAAATACATGTATACATTCTTCTGATTGCATAGATAAGTAAAATACACGGATTTTTCAAAATTCGTACTTTTTGGGGTTAAAATGAAAAAAGGGGATAAAAATAGTACCATGAAATTTGAAGTGTACATTCCTCTGAGTGTGTAGAAACGGAAAATAAACTGATTTTTCGAAATTCGTACTTTTCGGGTTAACATGAAAAAAGGGGATAAAAATAGTACCAATCAAATGACCGCAGCTAGAGTCATGAAATTCGGAGTATACATTCCTCTGACTGCGTAGACAAGGAAAATAGACAAATTTTTCGAAATTAGTACTTTCAAGGGATACAATGGTACAGAGGGATAAAAATAGTACCAACTATACGACTACAGCTAGAATGATGAAATTCTAATTGCGTAGAAACGTCAAGGGGGTAAAAATGGTACCATCCAAATTGGTTGAATCATGAAGTTAGGTTATTTTGCACTATGTATGTACGTCTGATAATGGATTTTCAAAATGTGTACTTTTGGAATTAAAATAGAATGAAAATAGAACCAACTGTAGCACCTACAATATTTATGGCTTTGAAAATATAAACATAAGAATATTTATTTTTTGAATTGACGTATTGGTAGCATTACATTATAAGCGTGGTTTGAAATAATTAAAATATTATATTTATTTATAAAATTAATTTTTCAATATTTGTATTTCTTTTAGTTAGGCTATATTAAAAAATTTATATTTTCCTGTAATATTACTGCACTTCTACGAAAACCGACAACCTCTGTGGAATGCAATCCATGGTGGAGGGTATATAAAGTTCGGCCCGGCCGAACTTAACGCCATTTTTACTTGTTTTAAATAATATCAATCATATGCCAAGTATTCCCTATAATTATGAAATAATAACAATCATACGGTAAGTGTGCCCTGAACTTGTGAAATAATATCAATCATATGCCAGTTATATCTCAAAATCAGCATTGACCAAAAAATAGATATCTTTGGAACCTGTTCTGCGATTTCTATTTTATAAAAAATATAAAAAGTTAGAAATATAAATATTTTTAAAATCTTCTAAACATATAAACAAGTATGCCTTAAAATTGCGAAATAAGAAAGTTATTATTTCACAATTTTAAGGACACCAAGTTTGTCCTAAATATGAAATAATAACAATCATTCGCCAAGTATGCAATTATGAAATAATATTAATCATACGTCAAGTAACCTCTAAAATTATGAAATAATAACAATCATACGTCATTTATGTTCTGAAATTATGGAATAATACCAATCAAATGCCAAATTTGCCTTAAAAATTATCTTTGAACAAAACGTAGACAACAAATATAAAATTTTAGTAAAAATATTGACCAAAAAACATATATTTTTGGAATCTGTTAAATATGCACTGAATTATGAAATAATTTCTATCACACGCCAAGTATTCTCTGAAACTATGAGAATATGCCATGAAATTAATCATATAACCTATAATTATGAAATAATAACAATCATACGTCATATAAGCCCTGGACTACGAAATAATATTGATCATACGCCAAGTATGCCCTGAAATTATTAAATAATAACAATCATACGCTAAGTATGCTCTGAAATTATGAAATAATATTAATCATACTCCAAGTATGCCATATAATTTTGAAACAATAACAATCATACGTCAAGTATGCTCCGAAATTATGAAATAATATTAATCATACTCCAGATATGCCCTGAAATTTGTAAACAATATCAATCATCCGCCAAGTATGCCCTGAAATTATGGAATACTACCAGTGTGCCTTCAAATGTATTATATAGCGAACATATGAATTTTTTCGACAGAAATAATCGAGGATGTCATTTTAAAGTGTTCAAAATTAAATCTTTACTGTAATAATAAGAAATACTTTGGACTTTTGAAGCTCTTCTCTTTAAAAGAGAGACAGGGAAAAGGTTTTGTTAAAAACATTATTTGTTTTATTTCTGTTTAATTTGCAGAATAAGATATTATCTTAATGTATCCCTTGAATGCCTTAGAACATCCTAATTTTATAGATGTTATAGAATCTGAAGCCAACCAGGTTTCCGCATATGCTAAATATATATAGGGTCCGCCATCTATCGTTTTTTTTCAACTATTCAACCGTTGGACTATTATTTGTGGGGTGCCCGAGGCAGCCATTTGAAAGAAATTATTTTCCATTATTAACCGGAAGGATTGTACTTTCAAATAAAAAAAGAAATTTGAGAAAATATTCAGTAGTTTTTTATAGCATTTTCAAAAAAAAGTTATTTGGCGGACCCTATATTAAACCACACTAACATGTCTACACTTCTACTGGGAAATAACGCCTTCTGGGAACTTTCCTTGCAACGACTTGATGGGACCTCATGTCTTCCACTTCATGTCATTCAATTGAGACCAACTAGCCAGTTAGTACGACCTAAGACCATTCGCCATGCACAGTCACCATGAGCCCCTTCTTGTTTTGGAGACTTTCCGTTCGCCTTTCACACCGTGCTGCCTTGGATTAATATCTTCCTAAATGGATTATAATTTTGCCTTCGTAAACAGGCAAAATTGTCAAACTGCATCATAACTGAAGATATTCTAAACATTTTGATTTGCAGAACTCGATTTCTAAAATAAATTACAATAGTTTTGAAGAGTTTGGTAAATATCTAATGTGAAGACAGACGTAAAAAAGTTACTGCTACATCTCATAGTTAACTTCAATTTAAATTATAACCTGTATGATCTGGCTTACAATCCCAAATTGATAGTTAAAGTACTAAAGGTAGATTTGAGGAAATTTTGTATTTAGAAAAATATTTAAAAAAATTATCCAAAAAAATATATTATATTGTTTCGAGTCTATGCAAAAATCAAGGCAAATATGTGCGATACGGACTTACGATATTTGATAATCCGTTTTAGTATATTTTTTTAAAAATTGTAGAAAATCGTTGTAAAGACAATCGATAATTTGTATGATACCAGAAGTGCGATATCGAAATTAGAAAAAATTCTTGACTAAAGAAATATAATCAAATATGCCCTGCAATTATGAAAAAAAAAATGTATTTATTCAAAACAATAGCTTAATGCACGTTCCCGTGAGCGCAGCCACGTAAACAATGAAATAATATTAATTATACGCCTAAAATACCCTGAAATTATCAAATAATATCAATCGTACGTCAATTGAAATTATGAAATAATATTAATCATACGCCATACACTTGATTTACAACTATCAATCATACGTCAATTGAAACGATCACATATTATTAATCATACGCCATACATGATTTACAACTATCAATCATACGTCAAGTATGCCCTACAACTATGAACTCATATAATAATCATACGTCAGATATGACTTAAAATGCATGTATGCCAATCTAAAAATACTTTACTCCAGAACATTTTGAATTTTTACAACGAAAATGAACGGAAATTAATTTGTAAAGCAAAGCTAAGGAACTTCTACATAGAAGTGAGACAATTAAAAAAAATCTACAAAAACGTTCACTTAAATATTTTGTAAATGTAAATTTTTTATATTTTGTAAATGTAAATATTTTCAGGGCAGCAAAATACATCCGAAAATGTTGAATAAACTCCTTCCTTCCTCTTTACTAGTGTAATTTTGCAAATTTTCCTACTAAAAATCATGTACGTCGTTAAATTGCTAAATTTCCTCAGGCTATAACTTTGAAATATGATTTTTTAATTTGTATTCCAATTTATACACACACACATTCCAGTTTCCATGCCAACTAGGCGCCAACAATTTTTTCAATCTTAATACCGAAAAGTTTGTAGTTTCGACAAATCAATGAATTTTGTCAACCGATAACTCCATCCACCAAACACCATCTCTAATAATCCCCAACGATTAAATATAGATCCTATATATCCCATCAATACAAAGTGTATTTCAAAAATATATCCCAAATAAAACAATAAATGTATAAATAAATGATTTCTCACTTTCCCAAAAAATCTTCGTCGATATATAAATAAAACCAGACAGGATTTAAATAAAACACTTGGCCTTTTAAATAACTGAAACTTAAACAACATATCTGTTAATGTAGCCATAGATAATGGCGAAAAGTTTTTACAAAGTTCTTGTGGAAAATTGCTCGCTTATGTTTATTTACTATTTCACTTATTACTTAGTATGTGTGTTTGTGCGAGCATGTTTGTTTTTGATACAGACCAATTAGCCCCATTTCTAGCAAAAGAATTTTATTGATTCGTACATTTTCATGTCCTATTAGAGACAGAGAGAGACTTTGTCCCAAGGAATAAGCCACAAAAACCTCAGTGACACTCACACACGAGCACGCTCGTTCGCTCACTCGCATACATATATCTTCTTCTACAACGAGCAGAAGTTTCATTTTAATATCCTTTTCCTTCATTTCAGTACTTTTTTATTTTCTTTTAAACACTCAGAGAACAAGTTTATACATCCGGTCTCTTACAGTGTCACAGGACAGTGTTTGTGTGTTTACATTTATATCTAGGATCTCTTACAAAGACAAACACTAACGCTTAGATATACATTCACATTTGAAATGAACTCTCCATACAATTCTAATTTAATTCTATGTCACGATGTACATTTTAACTTCTTTGTTGCTGTTAAATGTATGATGTTTTTTTCATTTGTATTTATATATATTTGTGTACATTAGCGTGGGTTCTGTGAGAGCATACGCCAATTATTCCCTGAAATAATGTCTATCATACGCCATGTATGACCTGAAATTATGAAACAAGATTAATCATACGTCAAGTATGCCCTGGCATTATGAAATAAAATTAATCATACGCCAAGTATGCCATGAAATAATATCAATCATACGCCAAGTATGCCTAGAAATTATGAAATAATATCAATCACACGCCAAGTATGCCCTGAAATTATGAAATAATACCAAGTATACCATGGAACTATAGAATAATATTAATCATACGACAAGTATGCCTTAAAATACATATAATTTGACCACTAAAAGAATGTAATATACCAGAACATGAGGAGTTGTTTTAAGGGAATTTAGCAAGGTTGAAAAAATTTATTTTAATGCAACAGAAATTATGAAATAATATCAATCATACGCCAAGTATGCCCTGAAATTATGAAATAATACCAAGTATACCATGGAACTATAGAATAATATTAATCATACGACAAGTATGCTTTAAGATACATATAATTTGACTACTAAAAGAATGTAATATACCAGAACATGAGGAATTGTTTTAAGGGAATTTAGCAAGGTTGAAAAATGTATTTTAATGCAACAATAAGAAAAACTTTGTAGTTTTATAGAAAGTGAGACAATTAAAAAATATTTTATTACAATTTCTGTTATTCTGTATAAGTCCGATCATGCCCGGTTAAATCTAAAATTAAAAGAACAGTAAAATGAATATAAATGATGTGTTATATCCAGTCTTTAAGATTGATATATTTGATCTGATTTCAAACATTAATTGCCTATATTTCGTCAAAGCCTTGTCGCTTCTATGGAAATCTTATACTCGAGTCTATGCTTGTCCACTGGAAGTTAACTCGCTGCATGTAGAACAAGTTCGATCGACACCGTATAACTATCTAGGCAGGCGATCCGACTATTTTTCTGTCTGTCAGTCTGGTCATCTTTCCGACCGTCTGACCATCTATCCATCTGTCGGGTGGCGAGGCTCTTTAATGTACCCATGTGTATTTAAGGATATGTGGATTCTTTTCTCGGCGCTCACACAAAGCTATGTGTAATTCAATGTGTCTCCAGCAGTGTCTTTTGTGTATGTGTTTGTAGACCATCTCTACCACATTGTTGCATATGTGTGTTTGCGATGATTATAAAAAAGAAATACAAGATGAACAAGATAGGCGAGACGAGAAGAAACAAGCGGAATTGTATCCGAAGATTTAAACTTACTGACCGAAGGCATTAAATACACATAAAAACAACTAACTCGCACATACACATACAAAGTTCAATAGACACACACGCACACACATATCGCTGGATTGAACGGAATAGAAGAAACACAGTTATAACAGGATGACAACATTTCTATTTCCGTTTTAATTTCTCTCGACTCGAACAACGTTTTGATTTGTTGCTGCTGCTGATGCTATTGCTCCTTCATCGCTTTAGAATAGCAACTTAGTTGCTGTGTGCTGATTGTGTGCATGTATGTGTATTGTTATTTTAATAGACACCATGTGTACTGATATCTACCTACAATTCACTGAGCTATACAAGTGCACTGGCCCCAATACGAGGGCAGTATAAGATAGTACAAATTATAGGGAATAGACAAGATATTAATTGCAATAATGAAAAACGAGATGTTTTCAGTGTGCTTGGAAAATCTCTTATTAAATAGGCAATCCAAAAGATGATTTGAAAGGGTGATCGATAATTGATGGTCATCATTAACACTGGTCGATACAGCTGCGATATTTTCTTCTTCCAACAATATAAATTTGTTGCGAAATTTAGTCACAATAGCCCGAATAGCCGCTTCAGTGGGTCGAACTGACCATAAAATGGAAGCGCACGATGAACTTTCTTAACAGAGCACGCATTTTGATAATAAAATTCAATAATTTGCAAGCGTTGTTAGTTTGTAAGACGATTCATGGTTAAATTATAGACCAAACTGAAGATGTTTGACAGTGAAACATAACACGAAACGTGCGTCAGCTGTTTCAACCAGTGTTGCCAAAAAAGACAATAGCTAAAAAATCACCCTTTATATTAAAAGAGATCTAAATCCTGAGAGCAAATGGTAACTTTTGCCAAAAAACATGAAATAATATCAATCATACGCCAGAATGTCCTGAAACTATGAAATAATATCAAGCATACGTCATGTATACCATGAAATAATATTAACCATATACCATGCATGCCCTTAGAGCAACTGGGAGCTTTCGCCAATACAAAAATCAGTGGTTTGTCCGATTCTGCTATGTGGCTTCTTGTTTTGATGGAAAGGGTACAGAGAATGACCGGATCATGTAAATAAGCTGGAGCGGCGAATAGACTTAATTGAAATTCCCTCTGGACAACAGGGAAACGCATAACGTGGACTATATCATGTCCGGCACAAGAAATATAGTATACACATACCAGCTATGGATACCCGGTTGGTTAGAGTTTCGGGTAGGAGTCGTTATTTCAAATTTTACAGACAAGCCGTCTGATAGTATGGTGGGATATGGGCTATACTTGACTCGATTAGAGAAGTTGTTGCAACATCTATTTCGATAGTCAGTCTGATATTAGATCCATGGGTTTGGTGACCCAAAATTCAAAAACTAGCCAAGAGTGTCGCTTTTCTCTTCAGGATCAATTTGATATTAACCATATTTGAATAACAGGGATCTGTTAAGCTGATGATTTTCGCACATTTGGAATGACCCTCGAAAATCCACCGAAACTTGCGTATAGGTACACACTCTCGGCATACATGCTTCTGTTCAGACAAAATGCACTGGAGCAGAGGCGCGAAGATGGTCTTGCGAAAGTAATATGTATGGAAGTCGAGCGACCTTCTTTAACTTGAAAGATTTCAATTATTTAATTTGATTATATCTGCGACGGGGCACACTGCCACAAGCTAGGCTTCAGGTCAAACGGATTTATTTACTGGTCATTGAAAAATGGATCACTTCAACAAATTGTAAGGACATCAGAGGAACGAACTTCAAGTGTGTCGTTGTTCAGAAGTCGTTCATTATGAAATGATGGGATATTGGTTATATATCCACTGACTGAAAGTATCACCATCATAGCTTCTCAGAATTTCTTTACAGACAAAAACCAAGGTAAGTAAGTAAATTTACAGATATACATCCTTAAAACAGGGATTACAAAAGAAGGGCAAGGCCTCTAAATTCACATTAAACTTTCGCCCAGAAGACGACGCACAGTGGAATATTTTCATACAAGCTAAGGCAAAAATTAAAAGTAATACAGGTAGGATATTGATATTTCGCACACATTCCTTATATTGACAAATTAAATCGAAGCAAGTAAGGAAAGGCTAAAATCAGACAGGGCTGACTTTATGATACCCTTCACAATCCAATTCGCTGTGGCTTCCGAATATAGTATATAGTACCAAATAGAATAACATCGCTTGAAATGTGTGGTTTCTAGAGCGGAAAAGTAATACCGGAACCGAAATTTGTTATAAATAAATCTCAACCGATCTGACCCACTTTCACAACTGATGTTTCCAAGTAATATATAAGATGTTCTAGCAAATTTGAAGAAAATCGTTTGAAATATATGGTTTCTAGAATGAAAAAAATCACATAGAGAGCGAAATTTGTATGGGAGCTATATATAAAACTGAACTGACCAACTTTCACCATAGCTGTTACTGGTTGAAATGTAAGGTGTGCCAAATTTGAAGAAAATCTGTTAAAATATATTGTCTATAGAGCGAAAAAAGACTATTCGGGAGGAAAAATTGTATGGGGCTATATCAAAATCTCCAGCGAATTGCTTCACATTTAACAGGGTCCGACCTTGAGTCAATTTATTTTAGGATCGAGCAATAATTGCGATCTATGCTTTGATTACAATAATATATAGACGGACGGACAGACAGACGGACATATCTAAATCGATTCAAAAAGTGATTGTAAGACAATCAGTATACAAAACAAAGGGTCTATTTCGCTTCCTTTTGGATATTACAAACAAATGTTCAACAACACAATAACCTAGTGGAGGGTTTAAAATGTTTTTGTTTACATCTGTCCACAATCCATGCAACAAAATAATAAAAATCGTCATATATAAAATTATTTAATTAAATTATTACCAATGATTTGTTTGAATCCAGAATTAAAAAATTTCGGCTGCCACGCCATATGCAAATTTTTATTTTTTACGTTTATGAAACCTCAGATAAAACTTCTTGTATCTTTTAATAGATGGTAACCAGCTCTTATAATTAATAAATAAATAACTAAGGCTTAATATATCAGCTCAAAATTTGCTAAAAATTAGGGGATAATGGCTGAACGTTTTTTGTTAATTCCAGATATCTTTCCAAATCTCTTCTATGTCGTCTGATTGGAACATGTGTATTTGGCAATGCATACTTTTAGGGTTATACTAAATTTACTATGGAATTGTTTGTTGTTGGTCTTAAGGAACAAATGAATACACATATTTAAATGCCCCTCCAAGATCACCTGTCAAAGTGCCTGGAGCACGCACTGTAACACATTAGTTTTAAACTTATTTAATACGAAACCTCTTCAAATAAGCATGTAGCTGATAAACAACCATTAATTACAAATTAAAATAATACATTATAGTTTTAAGTTTTCTTTGTTTTTATTCCAATATTATCTGTTTAATGTGTATAGAGTCTCAATAAAGCAAATCTTAATCTTAATCTTAATCATATTTAAATGCCAGAAAAAATATTGCTCCTAAAGGTATGCTTCACAAAAAATTGTTCAACTGTTGCTGTAGCAGACATGAATAATTTCCGGTTGGATTTTGCATGTTTTTTACTTTTTTGTAATTACAGTGATATATTGTTTATGAAATAAATTAAAAAATGAATAAGAAAAAAAAATATTTTTTAAGTTTTGACAATTTTGAGTAAAACTAGAAGAAATATGTGCCTCAAAAAAGCAAATATTTTTTAAATTATCTCATGACAAAAATACTTTATTTGTCTACAATTTCTTATTTTTTAAATCGGGAAATGCAACTTTATTCGCCACATAGAAAAATACATATTTGGAAAATTTCATCAAAATCGGAGAGAAGAGATGAAATTAGAGAGATCGATTTACATGAAATTACACCCCAATAGCACTTTTATTCCATATCTTCCGATATATAGGCCAATAGTATAGTCTCTCAAATGATGATCTTTTCAACTATTTGAACATTTATGAACTTTAAATGCATCCACAGGAATATTTTCCCACGATATTGCCAAAATCTTTTAGAATATGATGGATAAATGCATTCACATCAACATTCTCCACCACATCGCCAAAATCGTTTATAATACACTTCATTATGTCCTTGACAGATTTCAATCTAAAAAGTAGACTTTGGGGAGTTTTAGCCACTGTGCAACGTCACGTCTGTTAAACTGACATCATCTCAAACTGGTTTATGATTGATTGTCCTCAACTTCAAATACCACCATCGTCCATGACAAGCAACTGGCAATCCTCCAGCTGTAGATGTTGCCATTTGTTCTTGTTTTGTTTCAAAATGCTAACAAAAAAACAAACAAGAAAAATAGAAGGAAATACAATACAATGTTTGTTACTTTGTATAACTTCAGGTTATGTTAACTTTGTGATGTGTTCCCTAACCTCCAACCTCAACTAGTGCTCCCGATTTGTTAGATGCCAGGGCCTTCTTGGGTTGTTAAATTGAGCTTTTACGAGTTGCTGCAACTACAACTGATTGTTGTTGCTGCTGTACAGTTTATTTTGCTGTATTAACCAACCCAATATATTATGCATGCAACAGCCATTTGCTGCATGCAACTTGATATATTAGAAAATGTCCTAGTTTTGTTTGTTTCAACTGCAGTCATGTTCATTTATTCCCCCATCTCCCCTTCCACAGTTCAGTTTGTTCGTTGTTTTTTTTTTCGAATTTCTCATTTTTATAGGAAGTTGCATGTTGTCGTTGTAGTTGTTGTTCTTCTTGTTGTTTTTACAACAAAAGAATCGTCTTGCATGAGAGCAGGAAATTGTTAAATTCCAACTTTCATAGAGTTAATGAAAAGTCATTGTTTGGTTGAGTTGGAAATTGTTTATTTAAATTTTTAATTTTGATAAGTTACAGCAGCAGTGTAGCAGCAAAAAGGAAATTAACTTATTTCATTTGAGATTTTGATGACTAGCAGTTTGTTGTGGTGTTCGTAAGGGTAATTACTTTTCTGTTTTGCTGTTTTGTTTGTGGCAAGGATGTGAACAAGGGTGGACGTTTTTTTTTGTTCCAAAATTGCTCTAATGAATGATAATATAAATTTGAATTACTTGAAGTTCAAATAAATGATTATTTATAAAAGTTCACAAGGGGGGAGAGCTATGAAATGAATTAAGTATACGTCAGAATAATTTATATGCTCAAAACCCGACACTCAATGGTCTTAGATTTTGCATGATTTTGGACTTTTGTCAACACTTCCAGTTGGCTGATGTGATTGTAGTGAAAATCATTACAGACAATTGATTGGAATGACGAAATAAAATGCCAATGAAGCATATGCTGGAAGATGTTGGCGATATCACGACAAAATATTTCAGTGGATTCATTTAAAGTTCATAAATGTGCAGATCGTTGACCACTTCATTATTTTAGAATATATTTGAAGATGTCTCGTTTTGGAATTTCATTTAGTTCATGGAATACAAAAAGTGTATTTCTGTTTTCGTTTTTCTTTTCAAAGCTTGTTCTCACTCTGTTGTCCTTGTCTCCAGTATAAAGCTATAATCGCGAATCTCAACTATGCTTTGGCATTTACAAATATTGATACATTGGAGTCTAATATTATCATTACAAAAAGAAAATTCTGGTTTAGTTGCAAACATCGATTTAATTACGAACAAGTAAAAACGGCGTTAAGCTCGGCCGGGCCGAACTTTATATACCCTCCACCATGGATTGCATTCCACAGAGGATATCGATTTTCGTAGAAGTTTTTAATATAGCCAAACCAAAACAAATAAAAATAGTGAAAAAATAAATTTATAAATAAATATAATATTTTTTTAGTTTTTTCGTTTGCATTTTTTGGTCTGTAATCAATATTTGATTTGAACTGGGATATTGTTCAGGCTCAAGACCATTTTGCTTCTATATTTAATAGAATGCAAATTTATTTACAAATGGCATGGTGACATTTATTACTTGGCTGAAGACTACCACCAAGTCCATGTCAAAAGTCTTTTCAAGTGGCTTCGCAGCGACTTTTCAACATCAAACCCGGCCTCTATAAGGAGATAATTCTCACAAACGAACGAGAAGCACAACTCACTTGCCGAATTTGCGTTTAAAAAATCGCACAAGTAATAAAGCACACATGCCATCTTACAAGCATCTCATTGAGTTGCATATGTAAGTATGTGTATATGCAGGTATAGTTACCCAGCAATACTTCTGCCATGCCAACGCTCATTTGTTTTAGTTTTTTCGTTTGAATTTTTTGGTCTGTAAACAATATTTGATTTTTAAACGCAAATGTAGTCGTTTAGTTGGTACTATTTTTATCCCTCTGTACCATTGTATCCCTTGAAAGTACGAATTTAAAAAAAATGCGTTTATTTTCCGTGTCTACGCAGTCAGAGGAATGTATACTGCGAATTGCATGACTCTAGCTGCGATCATTTGATTGGTACTATTTGTATCCCCTTTTTCCATTTTAACCCCAAAAAGTACGAATTTCGAAAAATCTGTTTATATTAAGTGTCTACGCAATCAGAGGAATGTATACACCGAATTTAATTATTCTAGGTGTAGCCGTTTGGTTGGTACCATTTTTATCCGTCCGTACCCATTGTATCCCTTGAAAGTACCAATTTGGAAAAACCCTTTTATTTTTATGTCTACTTAGTCAAAGGAATGTATACTCCGAATTTCATAACTCTAGCTGCGGTCGTTTGATTGGTACTATTTTTATCCCCTTTTTCATTTTAACCCCAAAAAGTACGAATTTTGAAAATTTTGTGTATTTTACTTGTCTATGCAATCAGAGAAATGTATACACCGAATTTCATTATTCTAGGTACAGCCGTTTGGTTGGTACCATTTTTATCCCTCTATTCCCATTTACCCCTTAAAAGTACGAATTTGGAAAAAATACTTTTATATTATGTATCTACTCAATTAGAGAAATGTACACACCGAATTTCGTGTTTCTAGCTGATGTAGTTTAATATGTACCATTTTATCCCTTTTTTGCCCCATTTCAGCCCTTACAAATAAGAATCACTTTTTGCACGTTTTTGCTATAAAAGGGGAATGCGCATACCAAATATCAAGCAAATATAAACAGACATATTCAAAAACATGCAATTTATTTATTTTTAGTCCTTGTGAGGGCAAAGTTTTTCCCTTTGGGCCGATTTCGCCCAATCCTAATCAATCTACGACTATAAGACACATTTATTGAAAATTTGAACGTTCTAGCTCCTTTCGTTTAGATGCTAGCGTGCTTTCAACAGACGGACGGACTTGGATAAATCATCTTAGAATTTTATGACGATCAAGAATATATATACTTTATAGGGTCTCAGGTCGATATTTCAAGGTGTTACAAACGGAATGACAAAGTTAGTATACATCCATCCAGGAGGTGGAGGGTATAAAAAGTAACAGAAAATGCAAAAGTCAAGCCGAAATTATTCATTTTTGCTACAGCAAAAACAAGGGTTAAACAATTTCTGATATAGCATACCTTTAGGGGCAATATTTTCTTCTAGCATTGTATGTGCATTAATTTGTACCCTGTAAGACGAACAACAAAATAATCCAATAATAAATGTATTATAACCCTGCAAAATACACAATTTCCAATCACTCGAGCAATTTATAGGAATGCCTTGCCTTTTGAATATTTGGAATGATTTATTAATTAACAAACAACTGTAAGCCTTTTTCCCCTGACTTTCTGCAAATGTTGAGCTAATATATTAAGCCTTAGTTATTTATTAAATTATCGGAGATGGTTAACATCTAGTCAAAGATAAAAGTAGTTTTATCCGAGATTTCGAAATTGTAAAAAAAATCTGCTTTTGGGCGTGTCACTGGATATTTTCATTTAATTGTGGACTCAAATGAAATCACTGTATTAATGTATATATTAAAATATTAAATACATGCATATTTAATTATAATTTTATACTACATGGGAGATAGGCGTGATTGTTTTTGATCTACTTTGACAATAACTAGCTCTATTCCCTCTAATTTTTGCCGAAACCCATATGAACATATTCCACAGTGCGCCACTCGGATAGTCCTTGTATATCCAGCCACAATGACATCAGGTATATAATTCAATCACCTACAGCTGCGATCAAAAAAAAAGCAGCGACGAGATAAAAAAATGTCGACAAAGAAAAATATCAGTTTTACTTCGAAAATCCTAAAAGTATTTACGGTGATTGAAAGGTGGTATTGTCCCATTCTTAATCTGGCTTTAAGTAAAAAATATGTTTTTGTAATTTTGAGATTGGACCTTTAGAACCATTTATGTGAAAAATGAGACCAATCAAAAAATAGCAGCGCTAATAAAAAAACTAAAAATATTTTGTTTCAATTCACTTTATTTGAAAACTTTTTTGAATAATTATTTAAATAACGATATTTTCTTGAATCTAACACTTAGCTGCACTGACTTTATAGCTTATTACTGCTTCATAACGTCGTTTATTAGTGTTCACTAGTATTTTGCACCTTTCATGCGGTATTTTTGACCATGCCTTCATAATTACGTGTCAAACATCGTTATTGTTTTTCAGTATTGAGACCTCATTTTAGTCATAAAACTTAAAAATTTTGATTAATTTATATTATATTTTGGCTACATCAGGTGTGTTTTTGCGAATTGCATTTTTTTTGCCATGTCTTTTATTTTTAATTGGGGATTTTTGCGGACTTCTGGCTTACAGATTATGTTTTCTTAGTATTCTACGAACATTCTAAGCTCTCAAAGATGAAAAGACATTGTTTTTTATTTCGTGGCGGGCGTAAGTGGGGTTTTTATACTAGACATTATTATTCGGCGAATGGTTGTAGGTGATATAAACGAATTTTTTTCACGTTTTTTTTTATTTTTCTTCTTATAATATCAAATTTCTGTTGATTTTAATAGAACACTGGAACAAAAGTCGAACTTCACTGTATTATTTTTCCCTCAGATTTCAACCTTTTTATATGAACTCGATTTTCTTCTACTTATGAAGAAAAATAATACAATAACATTTCCGAAGTAGTGTAAAATTCATAATATCTTACTTATAATATCAAATGAAATTGAAAAATTTAGATAAAATTCCTTTTTCTTCAGATTTTTTAACACTGCTATTATTTTGACCGCTCCAAAATGTCGAATAATCCATAAAATGTGAAATTTCTTAAGTAATTAAAATCATAGCACCAAATAAACAATTCATTTGTGTTTGTAACCTAACGCAGCACTTAATGCAGAAGTAGCAATAAAAAAAATTATCACATAAATAAATATATGAAAATGTATATTAAGCTGTGGTGCGCTGCTATTATTTTGAACGCAACTGTTGCAGTTGTCATGTTCAATCGCCTTCGCTATAGCAGTTTTCGCAAAATATAAGCCTTAGAAAAATTCAATCTATATCTGTTTGATTGGTCTCCTTAATTCATTATCGCTTATAAATGAAAGACTTAAAGCATTACTTTCAATGACCCTAAAGTCAGCATTGTTAATATCCCAAATCTCGGAAAGATTCCTCAAAGGCGCTGTGGTCCTTGAAACCAGCAGTCAAAATCGCAAATGTCGTCGAACAAATCTTATAGGCTGTAACACTCTACAGCCTCTACAGTAGGTAGCGTGTATGTGCTGTTGATTAAGAATAATATCACTCATACGCACTGTAGTCGGAATGACCATTAACAGAAACAGCCCTGCAAGATATGTTTTTCCTACCTAAACGGTATTAAGAATCAATCCTAGGAAGTTTATATGTTCTGGAAAGTTGTTTAGTGCGATCTTAGGTACATTTTTGTAGTTGATTGTTTCCTTGAATTTTGAACGGTTTGCTACCTATGGAGCTGAACAGGGGAAAAAGGTTAAAAAATCTATTTTTTATTTTTTTGCGATGTCGACCTTGCTGATGAAGTTTTTTTTTATTTTTTTTTGACAAGAGCTACAACTTTAGAGTAAATCAAAATTCCAAACATTTTGCAAGATATGAGCCTGAGAAAATGATCATTTTTTTTGCAAAAATGTCACCGTGGTCCCAAATCTTTGGGGGCGCGTAAAAAAAGTGCATGACTTTTGGCCAAACTGGGACACTCGGGTTTTTGTTTGGTCTTTTATCACGTAGTGGTGTCCGTATATAGTTATATTTTTTCGTGTTGCACTGTGTTACTTATATTACTCCCTACCAGTCATTTTCCTTTTACTCCCAACCAGACTATTAAATTTCTTTGGTCCTGGTTGAATGTCGATCGAATTCCAACTCAACCGCCCGTTCATTCCTATGCAAGCCTTGGTTTATATTTTTTCTGTTGAAAACCTGTCATAGGTTCCTGGTGTCATGGTATTATCATACCGTATTTATTACTTCAAGTATATGAGCATTTTGTAGAGAAACCTCATCATTACTCTTCGTCCTCCAACTATTTTTTATATTCTTCCCAAAATATCAGTTTAGAACAGATGTTAACCAAGTCAAAACTAAAAATTATATCTTGCTGAAAGAGGTAATCATTTTGAAAAACAGCTATAATTTCTAAACCCGTTCCCATTCTGCAATTCTGATATCTTAAGAATTAACAAGTAAGAAGGCGTTAAGTTCGGCTGGGCCGAATCTTATATACCCTCCACCACCATATACCCTCCACCACGGAGTGCATTCTACAGTATTACCAGCAGATTAAAGGATGTCGACTTTACATAGAAGCACAGTACCATATTACGAAAATTGTGATATTTTTATGCACATTACTATATTTGTTTACTATTTCAAACTATAATGTATAATTATGCGCACTGTTTAAAATCGACTACTATATATAAATAAAATGCTGAAATTGTGAAAGTGAACATGCCTAAATATTAGGCGATTGTCAGTCGACATTAGAAAGAAGCATTTTCAACTACAGACAAAGTGATAAGAAAAATGTACAAATTTCGAAAAAAAACCTTTTTCGAGTTTTCATAGTCAGAATGTATACACCGTATTTCATGATTTCAACTTCAGCGGTTTGGTAGGTCCCATTTTAATCCCTCTTTTTAATTATATCCCTTAAAAGTACGAATTTCGAAAAATTCCTCTATTTTACGTGTCTATGCAAGTAGAGGGATGTACACACCGAATTTCATGATTCTAGCTATTGTGGTATCATTGGTACCATATTTTATCCCTTTTTGCCCCATTTCGCCAGCTAAAACTTTTATTTTCTTTGTGGTGCTTCCAAGCTACAAGAGGAATGTCCGCAACAAATTTTAACTGTATGAAAATAAGAAATTTAATTAATAAGTCAAGGCTATCAATATTTGTATACTATACATATATAAAGGATATAATACTTCAATTCATAAAGTAAATATAAGGGAGCAATCATAAATACCCTAAATATTGGGGGATAGAGAGCGTATTTTCAGCTACAGTCGTTTGGTTGGTTGTATGTCCATCCTATTTTAATTTCAAAAGTATAAATTTTGAAAATACCTTATCTCTCACGTACGTAGTGTAAGACAACTTCATGATTCTACCATTTTTTGTCGTAAAAGCAACAAAATAAAGTACGAATTTGGAAAAAATATTTTACGTGGCTATGCAGTCAGAGGAATGTATACACCGAATTCCGTGATTCTATCAGCGGCCTTTTTGTTGGTACCATTTTTATCCCCTTTTTCCAATTTTGCCCCCTCAATAGTACAACTATCTAAAATCTCTTTATTTTACGTATCTACACAATTAGAGCGACGTAGACACTGAATTTCATCATTCTAGCTGTATTCGTTTAGTTGGTACTATTTTTATCCCCTGTAGCCATTATATCCCTTGAAAGTACGAATTTGGAAAAAACGTTTTATTTTTCGTATCTACGCAGTCAGAGGAATGTATACTCCGAATTTCATGATTCTAGCTGCTGCCATTTGGTAGCTCCTATTTTTATCCCCTTTTTCCATTTGAACCCCAAAAAGTACGAATTTTGGAAAGTTCTTTTATTTTACGTGTCTACGCAATCAGAGGAATGTATATATCGAATTTCATTATTCTAGGTGCAGCCGTTATGTTGGTACTATTTTTATCCCTCTATCTTCATTTAACCCTGTAAAAGTACGAATTTAGAAAAAAAATACTCTTATATTATGTATCTACTCTATTAGAGGAACGTACACGCCAAATTTCGTGCTTTTATCTGTTGTCGTTTGATAGGTACCATTTTTATCCCTTTTTGTCCCATTGCGCACCCTACAAATAAAAATCACTCTATGGTGCCCTTTTATGCTATAAAAGGAATGCGCATCGCAAATATCAAGTAAATACAAGCTAATATGTTCAAAAAACATGCTGAAATACTCTAAATATTAGGGGTATTTTCAGTTCTTGTGAGGGAAAAAATTTTCCCTCTGGGTCGATTTCGCCCACTTTCAATCCCAACCGATCTACAACCATAAGACACATTTAGGAAAAATTTGAACTTCCTAGCTGATTTCGTTCGGCTACTATCGTGCTTTCAACAGACAGACGGACATGGCTATATCATGTTAGTATTTTACCACGACCCAGAATATATATACTTTATGGGGTCTCCGATGAATATACCCGCATCCTGGAGGTGAAGGGTATACAAATAATATAATAAATCATATATTTGAAATAAAATTCAAGGAATATGCATATTTTTAGACTACTTGAAAGTAGTACCTAGTAGTAGTACCTTTCAATATTCTCTTATATTCGCAAAGATGACTTCATAAATATTTCAGACGATGCCAACGATATTAATGCACTTTCTAAAGCTATATCCTCAGAAAAACGCCCAAAAGTACCAACTTTGGACCAGGGTAAAACTTGAAGCACGTACAACTTTGACCTAAAGAACACATCATATTACCTACAAGGACGAATATAATATCACTTACTGAGCGTAAGATCAGCATGTTGGCTATGCAGATGATTCTATGAAATTATAGAAGGATTCTATGAAATTACCGATTGTCGATTTTAAATCAACGTAATCGGTGGGATTTTGCCGATGTGCTCATCCGCCTTTTTTGTTGAAAAATATCTTCATTGATTTCAGTAATAGTCTACGTTTTATTTAATGTAGACTATACTCCTATCTATTCCGGTTTACCCACAACAATAGTGGAACTAGTTAAGTTGGATGTGAACTTAAGGTAACAACCTCCAACCTAAACCCCAACCACTTGAAAAACTTGTTTCGATTAGTCACACACTTCCACCATAGCAAAAACTATGCAAATTATTAATTAGCTGCACTTACATTCTCTCACACTTCACAAATCTGCTTAACATTGAACATTGAACGCAACACTACAAAACATCGTCCCACGCCACGAACTACAATTGCAGCCCTTGACATTTATTGCCACCAACAATGACAGCAGCAATACAACACCAAACAGCCGCACTAGCTCGCCACTCATGGCTGTTTAAGTCTGCGAAGAAAAAAAAACACCATGACAAGGTTTATTGGCAGGTTTTCGTAGCGACTTTTAATTGATTTTTGCTGCACCACCAAACAACCTTTGACACTTTCTGGGTTACTTATTCCACATGGCCATGGTAAGGGCCTGTCAAATCTCGATGATTGATTTTCGGCAGCCAATGAAACTTTCAGAAGCTGTTAGCCGAAATAGAAAATACAAGATGGGTTAACATCCCCCCCATTTGAATAGCTGCCAAAACCGGAAATTTTAATTAAAACACATAGTGACGAGAGTCTGTCTAAGCAAAGGTCAATGAACTGGAAAATTGAAAAATAAAAAAATATTAAAATTTGTTGCAATTTTTCGAGTCGAAAACGAATTCAGGAAATTAAGAACTGTTTCATCCCCCACTTCTTTTTATATCATGTTTTTCAGCGGAAAAAACAATTTCCTTCATTTTAAATCCACTGCACTTGACACGCACACCTACTTTTTTGTCCTCCATTTGATGCCACACCAACCAACAGAGTCAGCATGCGGTATACATTGAACCTTCGCACATCATAAAGGACTAAACTCTACTCAATTTGACAGATACTCGATTATCGTTTATGCGGCTTTAGGTGCAACTGACAGCCGCATTTAAATAACTGCACACATGCCGCGTGCCACCTCACTCACGGACTGGTTACGCGGAAAAATATTTGAAGTGAAAAGTAAACTTTTCGCTGAAACTCTAATACCGGCGAACTGAAAATGGAGCAGTCATGGTCATAGCACCTGGAACCGTGGGAGAGGAGGAAGGTGGGAACTCATGATGATAATTCTAGCGAGGAGTTTGATACCATGAGTAATAGCTTCACAATATTTATCCGAAAACCATGAACAGTGCCTTGGATAATCAGTAGATAAGCTGTGACCTCAATGAAGATTTTTATGAAAAATCAACAGTCAGCTAATCTTTCTATACAAATCAAGATCTGCATTGTATCAATAGGTTCATTTAATCAATTTTCAGGTGATTCTCAAGATTTGGAGTCTAGAATTATGCCCAGATACTGAGTTTGTTAATGATCGAAACGACAGCTAAGTCATATTAATTATTTAACTACAGTCAAATAGGCTTATCCGAAGTCGGATAATGTAGTGCTCCGTGAGTCTTTATAGGCTTGAGTATACTGTGTCATCCAAATATTATGCTACAGGCGTAGTAAGCTGCAGTTCCTTCATTCACTCAATGATCAATGAGTATTTCGACTCAAGGATCACTGCCACTTACTGATCAATTCAGAAAGCAGCAGCTCACGATCAAATATATTGGAAGTTCTGAAGTTTAGGTTGGTGGTCTTTGTGGCAAAGAGCATCAGTTCCATCTTGTTTGTTTTCACTTTAAGGCCAATGTGTGTAGTTAGTGATGACAAGGCACTAACCATCTATGCTATTCGTGCGGGGCAGAGCACGGTTAGTATGTAACATATAAAGCACTATCATAACAGATGTGTGGGTACTCGTCCTTGGAGTGTTCTTCCGTTCACATATTTCGATTTTTTAATATTGCCCATCTATAATAGTCTAAAGACCAGCATGTTAGTTATGGAGATACAAAGGGAGAATTCTACAACAATCACGCCTTTAGGATAATCAGCAGTGTTAGTCCAACATCAGTTTGTTTTCTCAAAAGTTTCCTTTGCATTGATGATGAGCAGATGCATATATTAATATAAATCAGAAGGCCACTTTACAAAGTCTCAACGCGATTATTTTGGATGACAAAGTGTCTAGGAAAAACTGTCGCGATTTTGTGTCTTGAAGGATTTTCATTGTTTGATATCAATACTCAATACACGGAACAGAGTATTATAAAACATTTTTCACATTGCAAATAGTAAAAGTGAAAACGGCGATAAGTTCGGCAGGGCAGAACTTTATATACCCTCCACCAAGGATTGGATTCCACAGAGCCTGTCGACATACATATTGGTAGGTAGTGGTTGCTTCAGTTGGTTGTGTTTCCATTCTATTTTAATACAAATTTTGAAAATCTATGTACATAGTGTAAAATATCTTAACTTCATGATTCAACCAATTTTTGCCTTAAAAGTACGAATTTGGAAAAATCTTTTTATTTTGCGTGTCTTTGCTGTCAGAGGAATGTATACACCGAATTCCGCGATTCTAGCTGCGGTCATTTGGTTGGTACAATTATTATCCCATTTTTCCAATTTTACCCCCTAAAGAGTACGGCTATCTCAAATCTCTTTATTTTACGTGTCTACGCAATTAGGCCAGTGGTCGAATATAGGAGCTATAAACAAGATAGCAATTTAAATAATTATTTCAGGAAATAATATAAAATGTCTACATGTGTACAGATAATAATACAGTGTAAAATAAGATCTTGATTGGTATCTTACACAAAACTGATTCAGATGTGATAAAATATATGAATATATGAACAACAATAATCACACTTGCCTTCAATTTCGACAATATTGTCACATTATTATTTTCTATTTACGCTTTCATTTTTAGCAGTTTGTCTGACTATGGGTCTACACATTTAACAATTTCGAATTTAATTTATTTGAATTTCTGCAAAAAAAAAATGAATTGAAGTGGTTAGTTGCTAATCACTGATTCATTTGAAACTTTGAAACACAATTTATCTGGCAACATTCACAGGAAAGTCAAAGGAAATAAGGATCACTGTTTGTTCATGTTTTCATAGGAAATTCGATCATTTACTTAAGAAAACACTCACAAGTTTTCTTAGGAAAAAATCGCTGAAATTTAGAAGGGCACATACATGTTTTTAATCCTTGTTTCGCAGGAAAGATTCAAAAGTCGTTGTTTTCGCAGGAAAGATTTAGAAAATTATTTCCTAGTGAAACACTCACTAGGAAATAATTTCTAAGGAATTTAGTGTAGAAGTTTTTAATTATGGTTTCTGGACAAAATTAGTTCATTCACTAGTTTTCAAGTGTACTTTGACATGAAAGACTCAGAAGTTTTATATCGTGGTTTCATTGTTTTGATCGTGGTTTTCGAAGAAAGAGCCACAAGTTCTTGATTGGTTTCTCGGCAGAGATGAAGACTTTGATCGTGGTTTCACAGAAAAGAAGCAGACCAGAAAAGAAGCAGGCGTGATCGGGATTTCTCATGAAAGATTCAAAAGTTTTTGATAGTTGTTTCTTAGGAAAGAAGCAGAAGTTTTTCATCATAGTTACTCGAGAAAACTGAAACACTGACAAGTTTTTCAGTCCAGGAAAGATTCAGAAGTATTCGATTGTGGTTTCACTGAAAAATACAAACAATTTTTTCGGGAAACTTTCACATGTTCTTCATCGTCGTTTATCAGAAAATATACTCACATTTTTTGGTATCTCAGAAAAAATCAGATGTTTTTGATACTGGCTTCTGCGGCTGCCTTATGTATTCCAATCAATGGCGTGCCTGTCTCGGCTTAATTTAATTTTTGATGGGTTTCAGACCAGAGCTGGGTACGTGAGATTGTCTTACTTAATGTAAAAAATCTTCCTTAGGCATTTCCTTAGGTTGTCAGAAAATATTCATGACTTTCTACTTCTGGCAAAAAAAGGGATCTGAAATCTTAGTATAGGAAACCCAAAGGTTTCCTAATCTTGTGTCGTCGAGTAGAACAAGAGTTGAGGTTAAAAACCCGGGTTTTCGCACCTTTGCACACTTATAAGTCTGTAACTTAGTTGGTTATCAACCGATTTTCACTATTAAAAGCAGAAGCCTGGAGCTTTCGATAAATTTATAGCTTATTTAAGTTAAGTTTTCTTAAATTTATATTTCTATAAAAATCTGTGCTTTTGCCCAGCAAACAATTTTTAGTCATTTTTCAACTTTTGCAATGCTTTTCAACATTTTGAATTTTATATATTTTTATTGGTCCTCAATTCGTAAAATAATGAGAGATTCGAAGTGGAATGACCAAAACTTGTATTTTTTTTTTCAAAAATAATAAAAACTACAGTAACAGATTTTTGATGTACTCGACAATACCTACCAGAAAAATAGTATCACCTCCTAGAGCTTTTGTACTGTCGCACTGTGTAATGATAACTTTGTTGACTGGATTATTCGGGAATAATCTTCTCGTCCTAATAATGGTTTCTGTACAAGATTCTGATCAGATTTTCTACAGAATTATTTCTTTGGAAACAGACTTCAGATTACATCCATTACTTTTTTAGAAAATATTGACAGCTTTCCAAGCATGACTTCTTAGGGAACCCCAATACGTTTCTGATCACACTTTCTTAATAAACACTTCTACTCGTGTGGTAACACCGAGCAACATATTCCAATGAAACTATAGGTCACCTGTACCAAAATTGCATACTTAGTTTTTTAATTCGTTTATATTCGCATATAGATATTTTAATAAATTATCATCGTACAGGCCATAGAATGGCTATATGGATATCAAATGAAAGAGAAGAATATCTGTTAAAAATATTTCAAATGCCCTGCTTCACAGTGAACTAGTTTAGCATTGACAAGCATTTAAAATTGTCATACTTATTTTTTTAATTTATTCATGTTTTACTTTTTAAGGGAATATTTTGAAATGGTTGTTAAAGCTAAACTAGTAGAAATAGAAGCATTAAATTTAAAATATTTTTATCAGATATTCTTCTCTTTAATTTGATATCCATACCGTGATTTTGTGGCTCGCAAAAGTATGCAAATAAATTATTAAAATATCTATAACCTTTCAAAATTTGAAGTCACGTAAAACAGACAAAAATAACGAATATTCTGTCTATAAAGTCTTACGAAATATTGGCAAAATTCTTAGAAAATAAAAACTAGTTCGCAAAAAAGTCCAGAACAATGCGAAATGTGAAAGTGTAGGCAAAACCTTGCGTATGATTAATATTATTTATTAATAACAGTCATACGACACGGAGTACACATTGCCAACAGATGAACGCTCTTAGGAAATATTGTAAAGTTTTTAAGCATATTTTTGTTTGGTATTCTCTGATCAGGTCTTATCATGTGTTCAAGCGAAATATTGATCATCTTCTTATCTCTAGTTCTTTGCAAATTTTGATCTTATTCCAATCATTTTGTGGCTCGCAAAAGTATGCAAATAAATTATTAAAATATCCATAACCTTTCAAAATTAGAAGTCATGTAAAAGAGACAAAAATAACGAATATTCTGTCTACAAAGTCTTACGAAATATTGGCTTAATTCTTAGAAAATAAAAATTAGTTCGCTGAAAAATCCAGAATACTTTTCGAAAATAGTAACAGTTAATTTTGGATCATTTCTTTTAAATAAATTTTAGGAAACATTCCTCAAGTTGAAATCACGCCTTAAAGGAAAATATCCAGTAGTTTTTGGCCGATATTTAGTTTCATGACAGACATTGTTCTATATCCACGCAAGGCTATATAGAAAATGTTAATTGAATTATTATCGCCCAAATCTATTCATAATTGCTCCATAGCCAACATTTATCATATTCCCTATGATACAGTGACAGCTCTTATCCACTTCCTACACGGCGTGGTCCACTGTTCCTCGCCAGGAACATGAATGTATGAGTGTAGCTAGCAAAATTGATGCCACTGTTGTTGCTTCCATGGCCATGCCATGGCCATCATGAATATATTGATGTCATATGAATGTTTATGGAGTTCATTGGATATGTTCGTTATGTTCGGAGTTATTTTGTTTTTGCTTTTTTTTCCACCAGAATTTTTATTGCTTGAGCATAGCATTACAAAAGGTATTTAGAGGCGAAACAAAAAACACTGAAATTGTACGTGTCACTGGCACTCTGGACCTTTTAATTCAGAGCCATAAATGGCTTCCGGTTAGAGTTTTCAACTTTGCCTGCCATATAGCGGAACAAGCAGAGACAGAGAGACAGATGGAGCAACAAAGCAGCAGAACGATGTCGAGGTGGAGCGAGTGTAGGAGTAACGTGATGAAGCCATGGCTGGTCATTTGTCGCAGTCAGCACAAGCTGTACGTCTAGTGCAATTTCTGAAATGTTATTTGTCGTCGTCGTCGTTTTGATGGCGATTTTCGAAAAAAGGTCAGGGATTTATTTTCCATTAGAAGCAGCGAGAGAGTAGAACAAGCGGCAACAATTAAAACTTCAAAATGTAATCAAAATGGCAGTACACTGAGAGAAAAATATTAATTTAAATTGATTAAAACTGAAAAAATGACTTGATTCAAATGAAACTTTTTGAAATAATGATAAATGTATATTATTATAAATTGATTTAATTTCTCGCTTTCAAAATCGGTATCCTAATTTTTTGTTATTATTTTGTGAGTGTAAGAAAATTCACGGAACATTGAAATACCCGAAATTTCATCTCAGTTAAATTAACAATTTTTAAAAAAATTTCAGTCGCAACTTTTTAAACTTTTGCTGACTTACAATTAAGGAATATTTGCTGAATGTTGCTGAGTTGGCCCCCTTCTAGAATGTCTTTGTTTCATTCCCAAATTTTTGTCCATTGATTGCCGATGTCTCGCTGAGAATCTCTCACTTGCTCTCACTGTTGCTTCCCCCCGTTCGCTTGTGTCATTTCATTTCGTTATCTCGAAGTGTTTCAATTAAAAATCAATTTAGCAATTTCACAAAACTAAACTCATCGTGGATAGAAAAAAAACTACTAAAAAACATGTTGAAATGCTTTCATTCAATTCCATCCACATGATTCGTTTCGTTCACATAGCAATGGTTTGTTAATTATACAAAAGCGAAATGAAATTCAACAAAAATAAATCGACACAATCCTACAAACACTATTTGACAAGCGTGGAGGACAAGTTTAGCATTGAATTTGCTGTGGATTATGAAAGGTGGGGGAGGAAAGGGTTCGGTTAATTTCAAATTTAATAAATAAAAAATAACTTATATAAGTTGAAACATGTTTTCGTAGCTCAATGCGAAATGTGAAAGTGTAGGCAGCACCTTGCGTATGATTAATATTATTTATTAATAACACTCATACGACACGGAGTACACATTGCCAATAGATGAACACTCTTAGGAAATATTGTAAAGTTTTTAAGCATAATTTTTTTGGTATTCTCTGATCAGGTCTTATCATGTGTTCAAGCGAAATATTGATCATCTTCTTATCTCCAGATCTTTGCAAATTTTGATCTTATTCCAATCATGGTTGCCTTCGAAACATTTTTTAGCTTTTGATCTCAGTTTCTGACGAAACATTTATCAGTTGAATAGTGGTCATTAAGTGACCAGGGCTTCTAGAAGTGACTGGTATGAATTATTGCCTGTAAAATTATCACTTCATCCAAACATATAACATAAGAAAAATAATAACTGGAATTCTATTCAGCATGGAAATATTTTATCCAGTTCGAGTAGAAAATTCTATTGAGTACGAACTGAATAAAGGGAAATTTTAAATTTTATTTATATTTCGGACATAAATTAATACTCGGCCCTGACCGAATAGCCGAAGCCGCATTTTTTATAATAATTTCATAGCAAATCGTCTGTATTCATTCCATTTGTCTCATTTTCTTAAAATACTGTGATAAATATACTTTGTAGGCAAAAAGTTAAAAAAAATTGTGAAAATCTAAAAATATTTTTTAGACTTAATAGAATATAATTTGGATAATAACATATACATAATTGCACGTAGCTTTAATATGATTATAGCCCTACAAACATTTGGATGACATATCTCCAAGAAGATATTGCGACAATATCTTCCATTTATCATTTTGAAGAAAAAATATATTTTGTTATATTTTCCATTTTTCGTTATTGCGAAATATTGATAAAAACTTATTTTGTTGTTTTGCATGAATGTTTGGAAAACTATAAACAAAATTTGTAATGGAAATCCGTGTATATTGTAGACAGATGACAAGTAGACAGATCTCCTGCAAGAATAAACAAACAAAATTTTTAATGGAAATCCGTGTATATTTTAGACAGATGACAAGTAGACAGATCTCCTGCAAGAATAATGAAGTTTTAAATGAATTCGATAGCAAGTTTTTAAGTCAATTCAAGAGAAGACAATTGGTAAGTTGGCAATTGTTACAAATGTTTTGGGCATAAGATTTGTTCAGACATTCATAGTTTGGCACATTGTACAGACAATGTTTTTAAAAAGAATCAGAATTTCAGAAGGCTGTTAACTGACCGCCCGTACGTCCAATTTACTTGAATGGGATCGAAGAAGACGTCATGGATTCAAAATCAAAACTTCAATTCAGCCATTACAGAATTGTAAGTGGAATTTTGAAAATTCAACTTGTAGTATATCCATTTTATTTATTTTATTTTAAAATTCAGATACATTTTTTCATACGAAGGCCTGAACTAATAGTGGAAATAAAATGAAAACACCATTGCACAGAGATACCAAAGGGCTAAAAGTCAATTTTTTAATAAAGTTTGATGTTAAATGAAAGATAACTATTGAAACGACACCATTTCGTATTAAAAAAAACTATATTTTCTAATATTGTTTTTAAAGTCGTTCCAACTTCAAAATTCTAGTTTGCACATATCCTAACAATAAAAACCTTTATTTACAACTTCGTAACTGAAGTAGACTATGATTTCTGTGTAGGGTTTGGGGTTTCCCGGACTTTTTTCATTTCCCAGGAAAACGGGAATGAAAAAATTCATTCCCGGTAATCCCGGGAATTCCCGGGATAAAGTAACTTATTTATAGGTATGTTCAATATGGTTTAAAATATCAACATTTAATAACTGGTGTGTTTTTTTAATACTGTCATATCACAAATTAAAAACGAATGTTATTGTCAAAATATTTTACAAATTATTTTTCATTTTACAAATATTTTACTCTACACCTTTTCAAGATTATATTCGGAACATACACATCTATATAGAGAAATGTAAATTCTTATTAGGGACATATAAATTTATAATGTGTCAAATTTTTTAATACGAAATTAAGAATTCTTTGAAAATTTATATTGTACGTACGTATTAACTTGTGTTTTGGGTGTTCCAAAAAATGACCTTTTGAATATAAAAAAATTAAAACATCCAACATTGATTGGAGTAAAAATATATGAGAGCAGAAGGGAGAAGAGGTTGAGACTACACACCATTTGGTAGTCCAAGAGATCATAAGTAAGTACTATTAATCTTATGTTGCAGTTTTTTTTTGCAATAGTTTCATTAGAGCCATTTTAAGTAACCCATATTATAAGAAACGGAAATTTCCTAATTAATAAAAAATTGGACGTGGCCCTCCGATTTTTTTTTTCAAAAATCAGAAATATTGGGATATATTAAAATGCCACATTTCAAAACTTTATGATGGTATATAAAAAAGAGAGCCATCGTTTTTTAAAAAAAAATCTCAAATAATCTCACATATCAAAATGCCAAATTTCACAATTTTATGATATTATCGGTTCAGATTTAATTATAGTTCCTATAATTACAAATTTCCAAGTTTCGCTCCCGATTTGATCCTATCTTGAAACCACTTTTTTAACAGATTTTCTTCAAATTTGGCACAAAACCTTATGTTTTAACTAGAAACATCTGTGGTGAAAGTGGGTCATATCGGTTCAGATTTAGCTGTCGTACAAATTTCGGTCTCCATTTAACTTTTTTGCTCTCTAGAAACCACATATTTTAATCGGTTTTCTTCAAATTTGTCATATAAAATTATATTTTAAATAGAGACATTACCATGGGTCGCTATAGTTCTCATAAAAATGTCGCTCCCGATTTGATTTTATCCGCTCTAGAAACTGTATGTAGTGAAACCTCTCACGGGCGGACACCTCTTTTAAGTAGACACTTTTTATGAAATCAACCCAAATTTTTAAATTGTTATAATGAATTATAATGAACCTTCATTACGCAGACACTTTCTTGTGTGGACACAGACACAAAATATATTATTTTATTTCACCTCCCATAAGTGGACACCTCACTTATGCGGACAAATTGTCCGCTGTTGAGAGGTATCATGATGTTCTTCAAATTTGGGAATTCCCAATTGAACTTTTTACTCTCAAGTTATTACAGATTTTGAGACAATTTTGCAGAACACGTTAAATGCCACCTGGAAACTATAAAACTATATAACAATAAACTGCATCATTTCCATTGAATTTGGGAATATTCTAAAATTCACATTCCCAAATTAAAATGAAAATTCTCAAGTATTTTCATTTTCAATTTTCTCAATTTCAAATGGAAATTCTTAATTTCAATTGGAATTTTCTCAAATTTATAGAGAAATTCTAAATTTCAATTAGAATTTTCTCAATTTGGAATTGAAATTTTATTTAGTTCAATTGTTTTTTTCTCAATTTGAAAAAGAAATTCAAAATTTCAATTGGAATTTCCCAATATGATTTGAGAATGGAATCTTCAATTCGAAATTCTCAATTTCAATTGGATTTTTTCAATTAGAAATGGAAATTCTCAACTTCAATAAGAATTGCCTCACTTTGAAATAGAAATTCTCAACTTAAATTGGAATTTTTTCAATGTTAAAAGAAAATTCTCTATTTCATATTGATTTTTTTTTAAATCAAATATAAATTCTGAATTTCAATTGTAATTTTCACAACTTTAATTAGATTAGAAATTAAATAGAAATTCTCAATTTCCATTGGAATGGCCACTATTTCAATTGGATTTCTCCTGATATTAAATCGAAATTCTCTGTTTCAATTTTAATTTTCTAAATTTGAAGTATAAATTCTCAAATTCAAATTTAAATGTTCTCTATTTCAATTGGATTTTCACAACTTGAATTAGAATAGTTTTCACAACTTGAATTAGAATAGAAATTCTCAATTTCCATTGGAATGTCCACTATTTCAATTGGATTTTTCCTGATATTAAATCGAAATTCTCAGTTTCAATTATAATTTTCTAAATTTGAAGTATAAATTCTCAATTTCAAATTGGAATGTTCTCTATTTCAATTGGATTTTTAATTTATTTTTTTAATATCAAATTTTCTCAATTTGAAATAGAAATGCTCAATCTATATTGAAAATTGACAAATTGAAATTCTAAATTTGAATTGTAATTTTGGCAATTGGAAATATAAATTTTCAATTTAAATTAGAATTAGAATTTTCTCAATTTTAAAAAAACTTTTCTCAATTTCTATTGTAATTTTCTTAATTTTAATTATAATTTTCTCAATTTCAATTATAATTTTCTCAATTTCAATTGGAATCTAGAATTGTCCAATAATATATCTGTTACAAATGGCAGACACGTTTCCATTCGATGTCTTTCCCCCATTCAGATGCTATGGCATGTAGCTCACCAACCTCTAATGTACTGTCCCACACACCACACCACTCCACTTGAATAATGAATGTTCCATTTAATGAAAGAAGACACCATTGCCGTCAACATTTCCCAATTATCATGGGCTTCCACAGCCACATATTTTAGTTGGAAACTTTCATGGAAATGAAAACAAATCAATTTTCCTCAAATTCACAAGTAACAAAATCATTAGCATGTACAACGAGACACAAGGCACAACGCTACGCTACGCTCCGCAACACTAAACTATGTATGCGATACAGCTGCTGTATCGCTGTATCGAGAGGAACTTGTTACAATTTACAATGCCATTTAGGAACTTATTATTAAATAAACAATAACAAATGAAAGTGATTGTTGGCCAAGGGATCCACGAAAACAATTCCCTGAACGACGGCGGTGGCGGCGGCAATAGCAACAGCACCATCACCCACAGGATTGTTGATTGTTTCCGAAAGAAATACCAGAATTCATGAAATGCCTCTGCTGTTGGAGTTCGCTCTAGACGAAAAACATTGAAACATTAGGACATACAATCGCACACCATGTTGATTGTTGTTAACAATATTAGTACAACAAAGGAATTTTTAAATAGTTCTTCTATTGATTTGTTCGTTAGTGTGTGTATGTCTGTGTGTGTGCGTGGGAGAGTAAATGTTGGACGTGCGCTTGTTGTAACGTCCATGTAACGGACGTGTTGCAATGTTCAGGCTCATGGTTCGTGTTCGAGTCCTAAGTTGGTGTGTGTGTGTATCTCTGTGTCTATGCCTGAGTTGTCTTGGCCAAACATCAATGTTGAATATTACACTTATTGCCAAGAAAGGACGCGCACGCACACACATTTAAATAGCAGTACAAGCATAATGGGAGGAAACGGAAATAGAACTGAATGCTTGAGTGGCAGGCTGAAATGTGTACTTAGTATGGCGGCCACGGTGAGGTGACTGCGATATTGGATGTCTACACTGCAGGAAATCTATATAAGTTCACCACTCTCTGGACTAGGGTATGAAAAATTAGAACAATTTAGAAGGAAATAATTAAAATTGTCAAAATCTAATTGAAATTGAGAAATTCCATTTGAAATTGCGAAAATACCAGTAGGAATTGGAAAAAAATACAATTGAAATTGTGATTTTCCATTTCAATTTAAACAATTCCAATTGAAACTGAGAATTTCCATTTGATTTTGAGACAATTCCAGTTCAATTTGAGAAAAATCCAATAGAAGTTGAAAATTTCCATTTCTCATTGCGAAAATTCCAATAGAAATTTAAAATTTCCCATTTTAAATTGCGATAATTCCACTTTAAATTGAGAAAATAGAATTTGGAAAAATCCAATTGATATTGTGATTTTCCATTTCAATTTAAAAAAATCCAATTGAAATTGAGAATTTCCATTTAATTTTGAGAAAATTCCATTTCAGATTGAGAATTTCCAGTTGAAATTGAGAAAATTCCAGTAGAAATTGAGAATTTTCCATTTTAAATTGCGAAAATTCCAATAGAAATTGAGAATTTTGTTATAAATTGCGAAAATTCCAATAGAAATTGGAAAAATACAATTGAAATTGTGATTTTTCCATTTCAATTTAAAAAATTCCAATTGATATTGAGAATTTCCATTTGATTTTGACAAAATTCCAGTTCAAATTGTGAAAATTCCAATAGAAGTTGAAAATTTCCATTTCTCATTGCGAAAATTCCAATAGAAATTTAAAATTTCCCATTTTAAATTGCGATAATTCCACTTTAAATTGAGAAAATAGAATTTGGAAAAATCCAATTGATATTGTGATTTTCCATTTCAATTTAAAAAAATCCAATTGAAATTGAGAATTTCCATTTAATTTTGAGAAAATCCCATTTCAGATTGAGAATTTCCAGTTGAAATTGAGAAAATTCCAATAGAAGTTGAGAATTTTCCGTTTTAAATTGCGAAAATTCCAATAGAAATTGAGAATTTCCCATTTTAAATTGCGATAATTCCATTTTAAATTGAGATAATAGAATTTGGAAAAATCCAATTGAAATTGTGATTTTCAATTTCCTATTGAAATTGAGAATTTCCATTTAGTTTTGAGAAAATTCCACTTTAAATTGAGAATTGTGAAAATTCATTTGACATTGGGAAAATCCAATTGAAATTGAGAAAAATCCGGAATTTTTTACTTCATTTTGAATTTTCTCAATTTGAAATGGAAATTCTCAATTTCAATTGAAATAGAAATACTCAATTATAAATGGAAATTCTCAATTTTAATTGGAATTTTTTAATATAAATTCTCAATTTTAATAGAAATTTTCTCATTCCAATTGTAATTTTCTCAATTACAAATGGAAAGTCTTATTTTCAATTGAAATTTTAAACTCCTAATTTTAATTCTAATTTCTCAATTTGAAATGGAAATTCTCAATTCAATGGGAATTTTCTTAAATTGAAATGGAAAATCTGATTTCCAATTGAATTTTTCTCAATCTGAAATGAAAATTTTCATTTCCTATTGGGATTTTCTCAATTATAAAAGGAAATTCTCAATTTCAATTGGAATTTTCTGAAATTGAAATGGAAATCTGATTTCGAAATGGAATTTTCTCAATTATAAATAGAAATCTTAATTCTAATTGGAATTTTCTCAATACAATTTTTCAATTCCTAATTTCAATTCGAATTTTTTCAATTTGAAATGGAAATTCTCAATTTCAATTGGAATTTTCTCAAACTGAAAGAGAAAATTACATTCCCAATTGGAATATTCTCAATTATAAATTTAAATTCTCAATTTCTATTCAAATGTTCTCAATTTGAAATGGAAATTCTCATATTCAATTGGAATTTTCTCAATTTGAAATGGAAATTCTCAATTTCAATTAGGATTTTCTCAATATGATATGGAAAATCTCAATTTCAATTGGAACTTTTTCAATTATAAATGGAAATTCTCAATTTCAATTGGAATTTTCGCAATTTGAAATGGAAATTCTCATATTTATTTGGATTTTTCTCAATATGAAATAGATTTTCAATAGCAATTAGAATTTTTTCAAATTGAAATGGAAATTCTGAATTTCAATTGAAATTTTCTCAATACGAAAGGAAATTCTCAATTTTATTTGAATTTTTCTAAATTTGGAGTGGAAATTCTCATTTTCATTTGGATTTTGCTCAATATGAAATAGATTTGAAATGGAAATTCTCATATTCAATTGGACATTTCTCAATTATAAATGTAAATTCTGAATTCCAATTGGAATTTTCTCAATACGAAATGGAAATTCTCAATTTTATTTGGATTTTTCTAAATTTGGAGTGGAAATTCTCATTTTCATTTGGATTTTTCTCAATATGAAATAGATTTGAAATGGAAATTCTCATATTCAATTGGACATTTCTCAATTATAAATGTAAATTCTGAATTTCAATTGGAATTTTCTCAATACGAAATGGAAATTCTCAATTTTATTTGGATTTTTCTAAATTTGGAGTGGATATTCTCATTTTCATTTGGATTTTTCTCAATATCAAATAGATTTGAAATGCATATCCTCATATTCAATTGGAAATTTCTCAATTATAAATGTAAATTCTGAATTTCAATTGGAATTTTCTCAATACGATTTTTTTTCAATTTCACAAGGATATTATCAATTTCTGGAAAATGGAAAACCTAAATTTAAATTGGAATTTTCTCAAATTCAAATAAAAATCTCAATTTCATTTGTAATTTTTTCAATTTGAAATGGAAATTCTCAATTTCAATTGGAATTTTCTCAAGTTTAATTGGAATCGAGTCGGAATTTTCTCGATATCAAACGGAAATTTTCAACTTCAATTGGAATTTTCTCGATTCAAAAATTAAATTCCTAATTTCTATTGCAGTTTTCTCAATTTGATATGGGAATTCCAAATTTCAATTTGAATTTTCTCATATTCAAACGAAAATTCTCAATTTTAATTGGAATTTCTCCATTTTCAATTGGAAATGATGTAAAAGTGAGGTAAATATTTTTGCTCTCACGACTTTTGAATACACTTATTTTAATTTCTCCCACTGCAGCTGCCTCTTCGTTTCCCTTTGGTCTGGCCTTGCCTTTGCCAATTTCAATGGATTCGGTTTCATGTTCAAATAATTGTCTATTAGCATGTTCGGAAGAGTTGCTCGCCCGGTGCCTTGGTAGCCATTGTTATAATGACCATCATATTATTTATGATGTCTTCCAAATTACCGATAACTGCCGATGCCCATAATGGTTGAGAGGGTGGGTGGCAGGCCAGACTCAATGTGCAAGGCTTTGTGTCCTGGGAAAATATGAAATGAACGGTTTTAACATTCATTCTTTTTATCTTGTTCTCCTATGTCTGTTTTTTCGCTCATTTTCCTATTAAGAAAGGCTAAAAAGTTAATGGAAAACATGAACGTTTATAAATTAGGTATGTATGTGGGAGAGAGTATATAACTTGGTCACTGTTTCAAATCAGTTTCATTTGCAAAGCTCAGTTTGGTATTGCGATGATAACGGTTAAAGGGAAATTGGCAGAATTATTATTTGAAGTTTTATATTTTTTCTAAATATTAGATTTTTAAATATCTTCATCACATTTGTTTCGTTTGATTTGCTAATGACATGAAGCCTTTGCAATTTGTTGTATCGGAAATTCTAAAACCACGCAATAAATCATGGTAATTTTGGAAAGAAAAAAGGCGGCTATGATGGATGGCTTGTGCTGTTGCTGCTCAATTATGAAACGCATCGCTGCACAAAGGTACTCTCTTAGAGAAGACGGCAAAAAGTCCACCGTCCATTTAGACACTTATCGATTTATACATTGCACAGTCCGTATTACACTTGAATCAAATGATATACATCTTAAACTTTAACTAAAATAGAGTTAATTGGCGTTTTTAGTTTTTCATTCATACAAATTTGCAAAGGATATAATTTAATACTTATTCGCACCCTATGACATCGATATAAATGTGCAATCAAATAAGAGAACATATTCTAAAAATACTTTTAATTTCAACCTTCTATCTGTATTAGTTTAGTATTAGCAACCATTTAAAATGTTGTGTCTTAAAAAGCAAGATATAAATAAACTATAAAAACTAAGGGGTAAATTTGAAATAGACGTCAAAGCTGAACTAATACAGATATAAGCATGATATTTAAAGTATTTTTAGTAGATATTCTCCTCTTTTATTTGACACTAATACCGTTATGATAGAGTACGAACAAATATATAAAATATTTTTTTAAAAATTGCATCCTTTGGAACTTTGTAGTTCTGTGAAGGGGCAACAGGATGAGGAAATGAAAAACTATGTACATCATCCTGTTCAAGTGTACTGCCCTTATTTAAAAGTTGTCGTACGGTGATGTACTCCTTGCTTTCGAAATTTATTCCAAACTCTCCTGTCTATAAATTGGTTTGATCCGTGGAACATTTTGGCCCATTGCAAAAAAATAATAATAAAAATAAAAAATAATTCTCTCAAAAATTTTAATATTTTTTGGAGAGAACAAATTTAATTAAGAAAATCACATTCGCATGAAGAATTTTAAAACTTTTTCTGGCGATAGTAAAATCTTTTTCTTCAAAAATCACTTTCCAAAATCTATACCATTTGTAACGAAGCTCTCTCTCTTCACAAAAAGGCCAAGAGTATCCATTTAGGGCCACTGTAAAGATCAAACCAAATGCTAAGTTATCTGCAGACTCAAATAAAATGTATGGTGCAAACATCTTTAAAATGTAAGAGTGTCAAAATTCACACTGCATCGATATCACAAAGATTTTGCTGCAGGGCTATGTAACAAGTTGATGATATTAATATTTTGATGATTAATATTTTTGTTATAATTTTTTTAAGTATAAAATTTTCTGATGTATTTTGGCTTTCTAAACTCGATATTGGATATTTTTATAATTTTTTACTAAAATTGCAATTTCTGCCTAAGGTACCTTTAATATTTGTTCGCTCATTTTGGTCCGACAACACTTGCCTGCATGTTTAATTAAACGTAAATATAATGGCTTCAAATGTTGAAAATTCCACATATAGACAGTAGTATAGGAACAATCTCCCAAAATAAGGAAAAAAATTTTTCCGAAACAAACATTTACTTGCTGTTACGAAAAATTCTATCAAAAATAGGAAAAAAATATCAGTTTTATTTCATTTAATTTGTATTTAATAGTTAACATTCCAATGAATACAGCGAAGTCTATCTGTAGAAGATTTATGCATAATTGTAGAAGTTATGGTCCTCTTTGTAGACGCAAAAGATTTTTATAATCATGATTTTTTAAATTTTTGTTTAATAAAAACCATTTACAATTTATGTAAGAGAAAATTTTGTTCTATTTTATAATAGCCTTACCGAAGAAAACAGTGGCTAGAAGAAAATATGTGGATAAATGTAGAAGTTATGGCTTTTCCTTTAGAAGTACATGTCACAAAAACTTTTTTCAAATTCACTTACTTCTACCGTAAGGGGCATACCTTCTACATTTACCCATAAATTCCCTTCAAATAGGCTTTGTTTTCTTCGTTAAGATTCCATCTATTATAAATAAGAAAATATTCAGTTATATAATCTGTAAATAGTTTTTCGCGTCGTCATCTTACCTATGCCTGTGTGAAATTTCATGCAACTAGATCAAATGGAACAGAAGTTACAGCATTATTTTCAAAATAAATCGATTTACAAACACTCAGACCGTGGCGTATGATTAATATTAATTTTAATATGAAATTCTGTAGGACTGCGGCGTATGATTAATATTAATTTTAATAAGAAATTTTGTAGGACTGTGGCGTATGTTTAATATTAATTTTAATAGGTAATAACAACACTCAGACATTAAAGAGACCAATCGAAATGATTAAACGGCGTTAAATGTCTACGAAAATAAATAATAATTTACAACCCCACAAATATTGTTTAGATAATTTCCAATTATTTTAAATAATGCTGCCTACTTATTATGCCCATCAAATATTTCCTTAAATTTTCGAGGTACTTTTCAAATATATTAAACGTCTACCTTTTTCTAGACCGTGGGCCTTTCGCAAACATCTTATCTATGTCTGTGTCAAATTGCATGCAAGTGGGTCAAATGGAACAGAAGTTACAGCATTATATCCAAAATAAATCGATTTCCAAACACTCTGAGTGTGGCGTATGATTAATATTAATTTCAATAAAAAATTCCGTAGGACTGTGTCGTATGATTAATATTAATTTTAATAGGAAATAACAACACTCATACGTTTGAGAGACAAATCAAAATGACGAAAATCTTAAATTGATGAAAACAATGACATGAAACATTAACTATTTTCAGAAAATTTTAAAATGACCAATCCTTGGAAACCTTAACACTTTCATCCGAGTTTATATTGTTTTTTCGTGTTTTCGGTGATTTTCAATTATTTTATTTGTCAAATTTCACGGAACTTTGTCAAATGTAACAGAATTTATAGAAACATTATTTCCAAAATAAATCGATTTCCAAAAACTCTGAGTGATTAATATTGCTTTAAAAGGAAAAGAAATTGGATTGTGCCATTTGATTAATAATAATTTAATAGGAAATAAAAACAATCATACATTAGTTTCCATTCGAAAATAGAAAAATAATTCTTAAATTGATGAAAACAAGACAAGAAACGACGTTAAATGTCTACAGAAAAAAATGAAAAGAGCCAACTCTTGAAAACCTTAACATTAACAGCATTATTTCCAAAATAAATCAATTTCCAACACTCTGAGTGTGGCGTATGATTAATATTAATTTTAATAAGAAATTCCGTAAAATTGTGTCGTATGATTAATATTAATTTTAATAGGAAATAACAACCTATCGAAATGTTAAACGACATTAAATGTCTACGAAAAAATAAAAAAATCAACCCTTAAGAAAATATTCAGTTATATAATTTGTAAAGCGAAGTTCTATCCTTTCCAAAATGGTATAAGTCTTTATTAAAAGTGCAATTTTCAGCCTTATAATTATAATAAGATTGCCACCCTTAAAAAAACGACAGATAGTATGAAACTTATACCAAAATCTAAACTAATCTCCACTGACTAACAGATAAAGTGAACAAATTAGAGTACAATATTAAGATAGAATTTGTCTCCTTCCACAACATATTCAGGTAGTAAATTAAAACGCCTTTCTGTTTAGTTTGAGTTGTCAGCCTCTTTTCCACACCAGACTCTCTCATCTGGGGTCAATTACATTTGCAACAGTGGGGTGGGACCCATTGAACACACGGTATTTCATGAATTTTGGAATTTCATTCGGAAACAATCAACAAGCCAGCAGGAACTGCTTTTGAGTATCCTTGGCCGACCATCACGTTCATTTGTTATTGTTTACTTAATAATAAGTTCCTAAATGGCATTGTAAATTGTAACAAGTTCCTCTCGATACAGCAGATCTATTGCTACGTAGTATCCCAATGATTTTGTTATTTTGTGAATTTGAATTGAAAATTGATTTGTTTTCATTTCCACAGAAGTTTCTCGCTAAATTTGGCTGGGAGAGGGAGCAAATGATGACTATGAGGAATGCTGGTAATGGAGTCTGCTTTCATTAATTACGACGTTCATTATTAAAGTGAGGTATGCTGGAAGTCTATTAAGGGTTTGGGAGGTGTAATAGATATCTGCACTTCAAGCAAAAGGCCTCAAATTTGGCCTAAATGATTTTTTATATGTTGTTTTCTATAAATAAGTTGACTTTAATAATTAAAAACTTGAATTCAAAACGAAACCTTAAGGTTCTGCATGCCGGCCAAGTAAAAAATTAAAAACTTGTATAAATTTGCTTTGTTTATAGTAATATTTCAGAGGGGTATTATTTTTCTCTAGATTAATGGTTTGTTTTCAGGATGTGAATATACTTTATTCAGAATGTTCTAAAGAATCCAACAAAGTACTTAGTAGAACTGCAAACGTTATTATTTTAAGGCAATACCTTCAAATCGATTTCCAAAAATACCAAACAAAGATTGGGAAACAATGAAAGATTGAACTAGAGCAGACAAGTCATTTAGCATACTTTATTAATTTGTTTGTCGATACGTACTTTACAAAAAGGATTTTAGTATTCAAAACCTGTTCAGCTCTGTGGTTGAACACTTCAGGACAATGTGGCTTGAAATCCGTACAGGTTCAAAGGGCCAATATAGACAAAAAAAGGCCAAATACAAACGAAAGCATATTACATATGTCCGTGTCAAATTTCATAGAATTAGGTGAAATGAAACAGAAGTTAAAGCATTATTTCCAAATTAAATCAATGTGGCGTATGATTAATATTAATTTTAATATGAAAAGCCAAAGGGCTGTGGCGTATGATTAATATTAATTTTAATACGAAAAGCCATAGGATGATAGCATTTGATTAATATTAATATAATGCGAAACAACAACAACGCTCATACGTTATGGAAGCCATTCGATATGACGAAACAATTCTTAAATTGATGAAAACAAATGCATAACTCAATGTCTACAGAAAAAAAACTATTCTTGAAACAATTTACCCTTTACATTATTTCCAAACTAAATGGATTTCCAAAGACTTTGAGTGTAGCGTATTATTAATATTAATTTTAATAGAAAATAACAACACTCATACGTTAAAGAGACCTATCGAAATGATTAAACGACGTTAAATGTCTACGAAAAGTAAAAAAATAACCCTTGAAAACCTTAACAATTTCACCTGAGTTTATATTTTTTACCACCCCACAAATATTGTTGTGTTGTCTTCAGATTATGTCCATCAATTGCTACCGTTAAATTTTCCTGGAACTTTTCAAATAAATTAAACGTTTATGTTTTTCTAGGCCATAACCCTTTCGCAAACATGTTAAATTTCATGCAACTAGGTCAGATGGAACAGAAGTAACAGCTTCATTTCAAAAATAAATTTATTTCTAACCACTCTGCGTGTGGCGTATTATGAAAATTCATTTTAATATGAAATTCTGTAGGACTGCGGCGTATGATTAATATCAATTTTAATAGGAAATGATTAAACGACGTGAAATGTCTATGAAAGAATAAAAAACTAACCCTTGGTATTTTTTGATTCACCGCCCACAAGTATTTTTTGATGCACCTCTTATGGTTTTCGGTAATTTTCAATTAATTTATTAATTTCTTATTATTTCCATCGAATGTTACCGTTCAATTTTCCAGGAACATTTAGAATAAATCAAACGTTTACCTTCTTCAATGCTGTGCCACTTCCGCAAACATCTTACCTATGCCAGCGAAAAATCTCATGGAATTAGTTCAAATGGAACAGAAGTTACAGCATTATTTCCAAAGTAAATCGATTTCCAACCACTCTGAGTGTGGCGTATGATTGATATTAATTTTAATTAGAAATTCAATAGGACTGCGGCGTATGATTAATATGAATAGGAAATAACAACACTCATACGTTAAAGAGTCCAATCAATAAAACGAAAATCTTAAATTGATGACAATATAGACATGAAACGAGGTTAAATGTCTACAGAAAAAAAATTAAAAAAATCAACCCTTGTCCATCAAATGTTACAGTTAAATATTCCAGGAATATTTCATATAAATTAAACGTTCACCTTTTTCTAGGCTATGCCCCTTCCGCAAACATCTTACCTATGTCAGAGAAAAATATCATGGAACTAGGTCAAATGGAACAGATGTTACAGCACTATTTCCAAAGAAAATCGATTTTCAATCACTCTGAGAGGGGCGTATGATTAATATTAATTTTAATAAGAAATTCCATGGGACTGTGGCGTATGATTGATATTAATAGGAAATAACAACACTCATACGTCAAAGAGTCCAATAAAAATGACGAAAATCTTAAATTGGTGCTAACAAAGATATGAAACGACGTTAAACGTCTTCTGAAAAATCCAAATAACCAACCCTCGGAAACCTTACCACCCCACAAATATTGTTGCACTTCTTATGGGTTTTCGGAGATTTCAAATTATTTTGAACAATGCTGCCTTCTTATTATGTCCATCAAATGTTATCGTTCCATTTTCCAGGAATATATATATCATTATATTAAACGTTTACCTTATTCTAGGCTGTGCCCTTACGAAAACATTCTACCTTTGCTTGCGTCAAATTCCATAGAACTAGGTCAAATTTAACAGCATTATTTCCAAAATAGATAAATTTCTAGCCACTCTGAGTGTGGCGTATGATTAATATTAATTTTATTAAAAAATTGTGTGGCGTATGATTAATAATAATTTTAACGGGAAATAACAACAATCATACGTTAAAGAGACCAAACGAAATGATTAAACGACGTTAAATGTCTACGAATAAAAATTCGAAAGTAAACCAACCTTTGGAATCCTTAACATTTTCACCCCAGAGTTTATTATTTGCACACCGCTCCACAAATATTTTTTTGATGCACTGCTTGGGCTTTTTGGTGATTTCCAATTATTTTAAACAATGCCGCCTTCTTATTATGTCCATCAAATGTTCAACCGTTCAATTTTCCAGGAACATTTCAAATAAATTAAACGTTTACCTTTTTCTAGGCTCTGGCCCTTTCACACAGTTGAGACTCCAGCCTTGCTGGCGTTATTTATGTTTAGACATTTTCTACGTAAGAAAGAAAGAATTGTGATTACGAAGCCAATTTGAAACGGTTGGCCATTCTTCCGTAAATCAAAAACCATTATTTACTCTTAAAATCAATAGGTTTTTGCCCAAACACATGAACATATACACACACACACACCGATGAAAAACGTAAACCCCAAACAACTGCCACAAAAGAGGGAAAACAATAACAAGGAAAAACAAAAACAATTTTTTTTGATTTGTTTTCATTTCAGCTGATGGTCAGAGGGAAAGTGTGGTGTAATGGCAACAGCCTTGAAATTGTATTGAAACACAAACATATCGGCTACACAATTTGAACTTTAATTGAAAGTATTGCCGACTATTGCCCCCCCAAAAAACACCCACAGACGGATTCACTGCTCGCTCAGAGGGGAGCAACGAGCACTACACAGCACAAAATTAAACGGTTTGCTTCATCCACCTCCTCATCAGAGAAAATCCCTCAAAATTATGCTACACTTTGGAAGTATAGCCATACCCGTGAGCAAAAATTACACCATTTCAGATGGAAGAGAATAAATTCAGCACAGTTCTAAAACTGATGTCGGCTTTAAGACATCAGCATCTATGCCTTATAAAATCAGGAAATTAAGCATAGTTTTTAGAGAATATTCAGGGATTGAAAGTATTTTTGGATTTTTCGAAGTCCCAAGGCTCTTACCTTTCTCTAGATTCGCAGATTACAACATTACAGAAACTCCCATTTAACAAAAGTCACACTTGTTTTACCGAACATTATATACCTGTCCACATCTGCAGTTAATCACTTCAGGACAATGTGTCTTCAAATCCAGGGGCTATAGTGGCGAGAAGATCAAATACATGAAGATCAAATGGAACAGAAATAATAGGTTTATTTCTATTAAATAAACCGATTTCCAACCATTCTAAGTGTAGCGTATGCTTAATATTAATTTTAGTAAGAAAGTCCGTTGGACTTTGGCGTATGATTAATACTAATTTTAATACGAAATAACAAGACTCATACGTTATGAAAGTCCATGGGTATTGGTTCCATTGTCAAATTTTGAAATGACTGCCAAAAATTTAATAAATAAAAAATTTACTTTTCGCGAGGTTGGTTCCGTATTTAAAACGAAATCGGAGGAAAATCAATTGTTTTGCGAGTATTCAATACCTCCTCATCCCTCCGGTTAAACACTTCAGGACAATATGACGTGAAATCTTGGGGCTATAGAGGCAAGAAGATCAAATACACTGAAAAAATAAAATGAAATAGAACAGCAAAGAATAATGATATAATATTTCCAAAATTAACCGATTTCCAACCAATCTGAGTGAGGCGTATGATTAATATTAATTTTAATAAGAAATTTCGTACGACTGTGGCGTATGATTAATATTAATCTTAATAGGAAATAACAATACTCATACGTCAGTGCACCACCTGCGGCATGTCAAATGCATGAAATGTTTGCCAAAAGTACAATTATGCACCAATTGCAAATTTATGGGATTTATTTTCCCCCATTTGGGAATTGTGGAATTTTTATATGAGATATCACTGTTACTGTTACTTTAGAGAATCAGTTTTTGTGATATCTCACATACAAAAATCCCATAATTCCCAAAGAGGGGAAAACAAATCCCATAAATTTGCTATAAATCAGAATATTCACTTAGTTTGTTGACATTATAATAAAGCAATCCGGAATTTGCAATAAAAAATAATTTAATTTAATTCTTTATGCCCGATTTCAAAAGTACAAATTTTATTTTATCTACAAACGCCAAAGCATCGATTTAAAAAATTAAAATTTAATTCTATATAAAGACGCAGCTGCTAACATATTTTTACTTCTGATCCTCGATCGAAACTAATGAATGGCGGGTATTTTTCAATATAATTTTTTTGGGAGTTATTTTCCCCGTTTTGGGAATTGTGGGATTTTTATATGAAGTATCACAAAAACTGTTTTTGAAAACACTGGTCATTTTTCTAAAAGAAATATTTTTTGGGATTTATTTTCCCCGTTTTGGGAATAGTGGGATTTTTGTATGAGGTATCACAAAACTTTTAAAAAAACAACAACAGAATTTGCAATTGTGTTATTTTTGAGAAACAGTTTTTGTGATAAAAACAGGCCACAATTTGGGATTTATTTCCCCCATTTTGGGAATTGTGGTATTTTTATATGTTTTTTGTATTTTTCCTAAAAAATCAAATTTTTGAGATTTATTTTCCCAGTCTTGGTATGTTTTGCCCAGTATTTTTATAAGTTTTTTTGTATTTTTTTTTTCTAAAAAATCAATTTTTTAAAATTTATTTTCCCAGTCTTGGGAATTGTAAAACAAAACCAAAACTGTTTTTTGAAAACAAAAAAGAAGTTGCGATACCTCATATAAAAATCCCACAATGTGGCATTAATTTTCCCCGTTTTGTGAACTGCGGGATTTTTATATGAGTTATCCCAAAAAAAATCAAATTATTTCATATAAAACCCCACAATTCCCAAAACGGGGACAATCCATTAATAGAAGATAAATCAGCAAATTCTCATATTTAGGGATCAATAAAATTATAAAAAAAATCATGAGTGAAAATTCAGTATCTCGATTCAGATTACACAAATTAGGTTTACCCAAAGGGTTTCAAATTTAGCTGTTTGCAATACGCGTTTCTTCTTCCTAAACTGGCAATCTCAGCGGTTTGGAAAAACCTAGAAGCCAATTGTGAAATGACACATTATTGAAGGATATTTCTCATTCGCTTTGTAATTTATAGGAAACTGATATACAAAGAAATTCATTCAAATCCATATTCCATATTCCTTTGGTAAGCCCACGTTTCAGTTGAATCCGTATTTCAACTGGAAATGGTGTAGTTTTAGAGAGAGGGCCCACTGAGGTAAACAACATAAAATTCAAGTCATGCTGTTTCTGTCGAAGTGAAGAGTTCCCTTTCGAATTTCATATTTTTGGCACAGCATGTTAGATTGAGTGAAGTGTGCCTGTCCTGTCCGTCCATCCATTCGTTCTGCTGGGTCTGCGAGTGTATTGAAGTGTTTATGTTCGACTTTAGCCAAAGGTGTTGTGGTGCGTTCAGTTAGTATACCTATAAATGAGTGGGTGTGTGTGCGTCTTTGTGTGAGCTCTCATATTCAGGTATATATTCGATTGTATTTTATATGAAATCAGGTAATTGGAAATTCCATATTTCCCTTTTTGGCTATGTTGTTATTCCCATTTTTTTGTTTGGGCCATGTTGCCAAATTTCTTCATAAAAATGGAGTTAACAGCCAGCACATGGTTTGCGAATATTTTCCTTTTTTCATATCATATGTTTGGCACCGCTTTTACTTCAAAATTAAGGTACGTTTTTCTCGGATGAAATGTGTTTGTGAGTGCTTTCGTTTTATTCTACGCATGTCTTCGCTTCGAACACAATTTGTTGCTATTTTGTTATTTAAGTGGAAATTTATTATTTTCCCAATGGAAACAGATTTTCTTCTTTTTTCGTTACACTTTTTTATTTTCAACTAATTCCATTTCTTTATCCTATTGCCTTTCCTAGAGTCATATGTTGTTTAAACTTGAACTTGTGTATATATACGTTTGCTTGGGTTATCCGTACAGGGTGAATGGACGGTGGGTAGTATGAAGTGAATAGTAAATTGAGCACCGTAAGAAATCTTCGATTTTTATTGAGAATATTTGAAAAGAAAGCATCACAATATTGGCATTGGTTTTAAAACTGCCAGAATGAGATAAAAGTACCCAACTCGTTTGATAAAATAAATGATTTATTAAATAATGTAAATTCCAAATAATACATTTATTTTCACATTTTAGGAACTGAAAGATTATATATAAGTTGTCACAAGAAGTGTTTTTGAAAACTGCTGTAAAAAAACAAATTTTTGAAATCAGAAAATTCACTTAGTTAGGGATCCATGAATTTATAATAAAAGAATTAGCAAATAATATACGCTCAGCCGATTTACTAGAATATGACTAATTCTCATTAAAATAATTTATTATGACATTAATTATTAAAACCCAAAGCTAGATTTCAAAAGTAAAAACTTAATTGTATCTAAGGATGCAGCAGCTAAACATTTTTGTCTTCTGATCCTCGATCGAAATAACCGAAAGGCTGTTATTTACCTAAAAAATATCAAATTTTTCGGATTTTTTCCAGGTTTTGGGAATTGTGGGATTTTTATATAAGTTATCACAAAAACTGTTTTTTTTTATTCTAAAAAAATCATTTTTTGGAATTCATTTTACCGCAGCAAATACCGAACAAACCGACCAAACGCATGTTACTGTTAATAATCTATTTAGCAGGACAAAATCTAGATTAAAAAAATTAAATGCCACAAGGTATTATATGTTGGCACAACTAAGACTAAATTAATGATGAGACTTTCTTCGCATAAATCTGATACAAAATCTATAAACAGACCACTAGAACAAAAAAACCGCTCTACCTGTCCATTTTATTTTAACTGGGCACAAGCCGAATTTCGATGCTTATCGACTACAAATGCAGAAACATTCTTGAAATGTTGCAAACAATTGATATTCCCACTGACAAGAGAATAAATTACAAAAGTGACACTGACGGTTGCGCTCACATATCCAGACATATTATTAATAAGCATAAATGTAAGCAAAAATGATTTAGTTGGCAAAAACTGGTTGGACGGACAAGTCACTGTCGTTTATTCGTAATATCTCTAAATATAATAATTGTCATAAAAAATGTCTTAAGCGTTTTTACATATTTAATGTTAAAAACATAGTGAACCCTCAGAAGATGATTGACGAAGTCAATAGAGATATTTAAATACATTTTTTATTTTTTTTTAATAAAAAATTAATAAAGGCGCAACAGCGTTGTTGAAAAATTGAATTGAAAATTATTTTCGAAAAAATATTTATTTCAAAAAACATTGATTTTTTTACAAGAAAATATTATAATTTATTTTTGAAAACTAACAAATGTTGAAAACTATTATTATTAAAATCTTTAACTATTTTTTTATTTTCAAAAAATTAAAAACAGCTATGAAAATTATTTTATTTAAAAAAGGAAAATTATGTTGATCCAGAACATACAGAAAAATAAAAAAAAAAAATTTATAAAAAATTATAATTTGACCTAAAATTTTGTCCTGGCTCAAGACCTTTTTGCATCAATATTTCATGTATGAATGTAAATTTTTTTACAAATGAAAATTTATTATTTGGATGTACACTACTACTATCATGATTTGCGTCCTGTGAAAGTCTTTGCCAGGTAGCTTCGCATTGACTTTTCAACAACATACCCGGTTTCTCTAAGTAAATGATTCTCACAAACGAATGAGAAGCATAAATGACTTTCCAAATATCCGTTTAAAAAATCGCACTAAGTAATGAAGCACACAAGCCACCTTACACGCATCTCATAGAGTTGCATATGTGCGTATGCAATATTTATATATGTATATATTTTCCAAGGAAATAATTAAACTTGGTTTTTTAATAATTATTTCTTTTAGTATTTAAAAATTGCATGATTTTTTTAAATTTAAATTATTATATTTATAGGTCATTTTAGAAAAAGAAAAAATTTTAAAAAACATTTTGCTTAAAAAAAAATAAAAATATTTTTTCAAACAAATATTGAAAATTTCTTATTTAAAAAATGTTATTGAAAATTAAAATTGAAGTTAAGAAAATTATTGTTATTATGAAAATTATTTCAAAAAATGTTTCAAAAGAACCATTAAATTTAAAAGAATAAAAATTATTTGTATTTCAAAGAAATATTGAAGATTATCATAAAATTAATTTTTCTAAATAAAATCCGTTAAGAAAATTACTTTAAAAAATGTTTTAAAATGGATTTTTGGATATTTTTTATTTTATTTTTTTTTAAGTTTTGGTGTAGCTTACTACATTTGTGATGTACACAATATTTTAAAATATGTGTCAGATAATTTGAATAACATATAAATTGAAATTATTTTTTTTTTTATTTTTTTTTTATTATTATTAAGTCTATAGATACAAATCTCCTTACAGACTAAAAACATATACAAATACAGGAAAAATTTTCTTTTAATAGATAATTCTTGTTTTCTGATAATTCAATAATGTGATAGAATTTATTAAATTGAACAAACAGGCGGCGCAAAGGATCATTATTGGCATAGTGTGAAAGGAAATAATTATAGTGGATCAACTGAAAATATCTAGTTGGTCTTGTCGGAATATTTATCATCATTCTACTCAGAATAAGCTCGGAATGGATGTTGCCCTGGATAACATTCATAAGGAAAGTAATGTTCAACATAGTACGTCGACTCTTCAAAGAAGGCAACTTGATAAGGCCAAGCCTAAATTCATATGAAGGCAGTGTACGGAAGTTAATAATAAATAATAATAATCGTTAATAATTTCAATATAATTTTTCTAGACGAACAACATGTTGTATTTATTTATTTTATTTTTTAAATAAAATATTTTGAGCTTTCTTTCATTTTTGGTAAAGAAGTATTACTTTTTCGAATTAAAATAATATATTTAATTGTTTAATTTTTTCAATTTTGAGAAGAATGAAAGTGGTCTAAGTCAATGTTCCCTGGTCTAAGTGGTTCCCTTAGAGGTACCAACGTTGTCGATTTTTTTACAAAAGTACGAAGGATATTCTAAGAAAAAATATGTTGCAATTCGGTGGAAAAATATTTTTCAATTGACTCAAACATAAACCATTTTATTTTTTATTTTGTGTCTCAAAGTAAAATATTTTTGTCCCTCTTTCATTTTTGGTATGGAAGTACTAGTTTTTCGAATTAAATTAAAATAAAATATTTTTTGTTTTATTTTTTAGTGAATGCTCTGAAAGTAGTGGTTCCCTTAGAGGTAACAACGATGTCGATATTTTTTATAAAAGTTAGAATATTCTAAAAAATGAGCTTCCGTGGAAAAAATATTTGCCAATAGACTCAAACGCAAACAATTGCTTATCACAAAACGTATAAAGTGTGACTTAGAACACTATCATACAAAGTGACACATATATTTTATCTACACATATATTTAACAAAACTCCTTTTTGAATGTGAATATGTTTTTCTAAAAGAAAATATTGGGAGTTGTTTTTTCTTATGATTTTTTCCGAACAAATATTAAAAATTATTATTTTCAAAGTAATACTGAAAATATATTTTTTTAAAGTTTTTTTTTTATTTTTGATATACATGTGTGCTGTACAAAAAAGTTGATATATATTTCTCTATATGTTGAAATTTATTTAAAAAATATCTGAAAATCTCGTAGTTGGACATCAGTTATTTCAGAGATATAAGCAAACATTTAGAAATGTGGTTATACCTCAGCAACTGCTGGCAATGTGCCTCTTCAATTTTCTGAATGTGTACAGCACAAGTACAATTTTTCAGAAAGTGTACAGTTTGTAAAGGAAATTGAAAAAATGTTTTTTCTGGAAAATTATTTTTTTTTTAATTTTTATTTTTTTGTGGTAATATCAGACAAGTCTTCTGCCAAACATGTGTTCACAATATATTTCATACAACAAAATACATGACTGTGTACTTGAATAAACCCACGTCATCAAAATATTCAAAATTCCAAAGTTAAAGGGTTTTCAAAAGATTTAAAAATATGCTTCCGAATTTTCGTTAAAATCAAAAAAACTCGCACACTACTCCTTGATTTAGAATACCTCAAATATATTTACGCTTCAAGTCTAATGTCTCCTTAACATTTCGTTCTTAATTTCTTGCAGCTCATGGCATACTGGCCTCGTTGTTACGACAAATTTCTGGCTGCTAAATTTGTGTCCCTCTATGTGTTTGGGTATGTGCTTGGTCCCTTTAAACGCTTCACTTTGTGTGTGTGGCCGTATATTTTTTATGCTGCAACAAAACAAGGAGCGCACATCAACAAGAAACGACAACATTATCTTCATTTTTAATGGAACATTTCATTATCCTCTTACGCTCTTACGGCCTAACGCTCTTCATACATACAGATATAAGAGAGTGTGTATGTATGTAAGTATGTATATGTGAAACACATGCACATCAAAGAAGTATAGTTTAATGTGCATTTGAAAGTGTGATGATGTTAGTGTATTAGACCGGAATGGACATACATTTGATCATGAGGTTTTTGATAGATTTTCAATATCAATAAGCTAAGGAACAAATCGTGTTGACAAATACTCACGAGATAAAAATTTTATGTTTCAGTTACTCCGTCCTAAAAGGACCAGCAAAAATTACTTTAAGTACAGCCAAGACAGTGTAAATAATTTTAAAAAGTCCAAAATTCAAAAAATAAAGTAAAGAACTCCGTCAATGATAATGTTCGAAATAATCTGTAAGATGATTATGACGGATCTTACAAACAAACGCAAAAAGAGATAATATCCTAGGGAGAGTGTATAACTATAGCCTCCTAAATGGACTGATCCTGATATTATATTTTTTATTTTATTTATTTTATTTATTTTATTTATTTTATTTATTTTATTTATTTTATTTATTTTATTTATTTTATTTATTTTATTTATTTTATTTATTTTATTTATTTTATTTATTTTATTTATTTTATTTATTTTATTTATTTTATTTATTTTATTTATTTTATTTATTTTATTTATTTTATTTATTTTATTTATTTTATTTATTTTATTTATTTTATTTATTTTATTTATTTTATTTATTTTATTTATTTTATTTATTTTATTTATTTTATTTATTTTATTTATTTTATTTATTTTATTTATTTTATTTATTTTATTTATTTTATTTATTTTATTTATTTTATTTATTTTATTTATTTTATTTATTTTATTTATTTTATTTATTTTATTTATTTTATTTATTTTATTTATTTTATTTATTTTATTTATTTTATTTATTTTATTTATTTTATTTATTTTATTTATTTTATTTATTTTATTTATTTTATTTATTTTATTTATTTTATTTATTTTATTTATTTTATTTATTTTATTTATTTTATTTATTTTATTTATTTTATTTATTTTATTTATTTTATTTATTTTATTTATTTTATTTATTTTATTTATTTTATTTATTTTATTTATTTTATTTATTTTATTTATTTTATTTATTTTATTTATTTTATTTATTTTATTTATTTTATTTATTTTATTTATTTTATTTATTTTATTTATTTTATTTATTTTATTTATTTTATTTATTTTATTTATTTTATTTATTTTATTTATTTTATTTATTTTATTTATTTTATTTATTTTATTTATTTTATTTATTTTATTTATTTTATTTATTTTATTTATTTTATTTATTTTATTTATTTTATTTATTTTATTTTATTTTATTTTATTTTATTTATTTCATTTATTTTATTTTTTATTATTTTATTTTTATCAGAGCTCACTTGTATGAAAACCTTAAAAATACTCTATCTTATTTCAGGAAAAATTCAAAAAACTAAAAGTAGGGACCCCTTGTGGCCCTTCCAACAAGTTTTCTGCTTTACCAACCCTTAAAAGACAATCACAACTAGTTTCGATGCGGTCTAGTGTCCTTAAATAGGTAGGCATGTGTATGCACGTGTGTTTGTGGTGTTTATATTATAGGTGTATCTAAATACTTTTTTAGTTTAGTGAGCGTGAAAAATTCTTCATTAAAATAGAAGTACACAGACACTTACACACCAACCCAGGCATACACACATACATCACGCCATACAGCGAAAATCCATAAAGTGAAATGCCACAGATATATCCACATCCTCACACACACAAAGGAAGAACATACTTAAACACACACACACACACATCCACGGATACCACCACCAGCAGCAGGCAAGGCAGCACAAACAAAGCAGAGCATAAAAGAAACAACGTTCTTCGCCATCTGTTACTTTCGCTTTTAATTACAGTTGTTGGTGTTGTTCTTGTTGTTGTTGTTGCTGTTCTTGTTTAGCCAGCGACCGCCACTGCTGTTACCCGAGTTGTTGCTGTTGTTTCTATTATCATTGCTGTTGCTGCTGCTGTTCCTTGCCGTACATTTCCATTGCCGCTGTTATTATTGTGTTGTTGGTTGTGGTTGTTTGGTTATTTTGCCAGCATTGCTGTTGCCGCTCTCGCTGCTGTCGATGTTATCGTAATTGTTGGATGTTGCTTCCTTTTGGTATTACCATTGTTGTGTATTGTTGTAGCATTAAATTATGTTGTGAGTGGGTTCTGGGGTCTCGGCACTATGCGTCCGCGTGTCTATATGTGTGTGTGCCGGTGTGGTTGCCAACACATGGGTGTGTGCGTGCGTGAGTGTGTGTTGTGGTGGTAAATGCAGCTGTTCATTTTGTATTATTTTAATTGAGTTAAATTTAATGAAGATGTCAGTCTGGCTAACAAAAAACGAAAACCAAAACCAAATGAAATACCTTCCGTCGTGGTTTGGAATTAAAGGATTTGCACGAAGTGTTTTAAAAATATTTTATTTGTAAAGTTTTAAAAGACGCGCAACTTATTACAGGAAATTTTCATAGGTCGATTGGCAAAATGACTCGTAATGTGTAGTTAAATCGATGTCTATATAGTGGACATTATCCAATATGTCGAGACCATTCAAATTAACTCCCTGCACTGAGGTTCACAATTGGTTACATTTAATAAAAGTTGTTAACCTCAGAGGTCAAGAACTCTTTTGTTCCAAAAAACTATTGCTGTCAAAGGAACAAACATTACACACTACAAAAAAGAACGAATTAGAAAACTCTAATAGACCCTTGAAAGCACTTTAAATATAATTTTTGACTCTTTTCTTAAAGTAACTTATTGCTCGAATTAATGGACATTTATAGTAATTTTTTGTGTTTTTTCAACTGAACTGAACAACTGAAAAAATTTTCGGATTTGATGTTTGTATTTTATAAAAAATAAATAGCGGCAGCCAATACCTTTTGAATGATGCCAAAATGATGAACATCCGAAGGAAATTGACGCCGCAGCGCTCATATTTCTAAAAAGAGTTTGAAAATTTTGGCTCTGAAAATTCATCTTCGGTATTAAATTATTTCACAAACGAGGAGTCAGTGAAGTAATTTTTCGTCCGATATTCACCATTTAGGCATCATTCGAAAGGTATTGATTCCTTCTATTTATTATACCCTCCACCTCCAGGATGGGGGTATATTCACTTTGTCATTCCGTTTGTAACACCTTGAAATATTCATCGGAGACCCCATAAAGTATATATATTCTGGATCGTGGTAAAATTCTAAGATGATATAGCCATGTCCGTCTGTCCGTCTGTATGTCTGTCTGTTGAAAGCACGATAGCGGCTGAACGAAATGAGCTAGGAGGTTCAAGTTATTCCTAAATGTGTCTTATGGTTGCAGATCGGTTGGGATTGAAAGTGGACGAAATCGGCCCAAAGGGAAAATTTTTCCCTCACAAGGACTGAAAATACCCCTAATATTTAGAGTATTTCAGCATGTTTTTTGAACATATTAGCTTGTATTTACTTGATTTTTGCAATGCGAATTCCCTTTATAGCATAAAAGGGCACCATAGAGTGATTTTTATGTGTAGGGGGCGAAATGGGACAAAAAGGGATAAAAATGGTACCTATCAAACGACAACAGATAGAAACACGAAATTTGGCATGTACAATGTACATTCCTCTAATAGAGTAGATACATAATATAAAAGTATATTTCCAAATTCGTACTTTTAAGGGGTTAAATGGGGATAGAGGGATAAAAATAGTACCAACCTAACGGCTGCACCTAGAATAATGAAATTCGATATATACATTCCTCTGATTGCGTAGACACGTAAAATAAAAGAACTTTCCAAAATTCGTACTTTTTGGTGTTCAAATGGAAAAAGGGGATAAAAATAGTACCTACCAAATGACAGCAGCTAGAATCATGAAATTCGGAGTATACATTCCTCTGACTGCGTAGACACGAAAAATAAAACGTTTTTTCCAAATTCGTACTTTCAAGGGATACAATGGCTACAGAGATAAAAATAGTACCAACTAAACGAATACAGCTAGAATGATGAAATTCAGTTTGTACATCCCTCTAATTGTGTAGATACGTAAAATAAAGAGATTTTAGATAGTCGTACTCTTGAGGGGGCATAATTGGAAAAAGGGGATAAAAATGGTACCAACAAAATGGCCGCTGATAGAATCATGGAATTCGGTGTATACATTCCTCTGACTGCATAGCCACGTAAAATATTTTTTTCCAAATTCGTACTTTAATTTGTTGCTTTTACGACGGTAGAATCATGAAGTTGTCTTATACTGCGTACGTGAGAGATACTATTTTCAAAATTTATACTTTTGAAATTAAAATAGGGTGGAAATACAACCAACCAATCGACTGTAGCTGAAAATACACTCCCCCGATATTTAGGGTATTTATGATTACTCCTTATATTTACTTTATGAATTGAAGTATTATATCCATTATATATATAGTATACAAATATTGTTAGCCTTGGCTTATTAATTAAATTTCTTATTTTCATACAGTTAAAATTTGTTGCGGACATTCCTCTTGTAGCTTGGAAGCACCACAAAGAAAATAAAAGTTTTAGCAGCCGAAATGGGACAAAAAGGGATAAAATATGGTACCAATGATACAACAACAGCTAGAATCATGAAATTCGGTGTGTACATCCCTCTAATTGCATAGACACGTAAAATAGAGGAATTTTTCGAAATTCTTACTTTTAAGGGATATAATTAAAAAGAGGGATACAAATGGGACCTACCAAACCGCTGAAGTTGAAATCATGAAATTCGGTGGAAACATTCTGGCTCGAAAAAGGTTTTTTTTTCGAAATTTGTACATTTGGGCGGAGAATGGTGCATACAAATATCACAATTTTCGTAATATGGTACTGTGGTTCTATGTAAAGTCCTTTAATCTGCTGAAACTGTGGAATGCACTCCGTGGTGGAGGGTATATAAGATTCGGCCCGGCCGAACTTAACGCCTTCTTACTTGTTTTTCATAACACCTCGTACAAAATGTTTCCAAGAAATATGAGTTTTTAGCTGTCACCTTGAAAAACCACAATAAATCAATAAAAACGTCCAATAACACGAGCAATGAGCTACTCTAAGACAAGAACGACAAATTTTATTTAAAGTGCTTCCCAGGGTCTATTAATTCTGAAACAAATTTGGACAAAAATGCATCATAAAAAATTACACGGGAAAAATATGATTTTTAGCGGTGTTTTCAGGAGCGTTTAGCTCACAGATGGCTTAACCCAGCGACGAATTATTTTGCTGATCATCATTAAACAAACCATTCTTCATTAATGTGGACTGAACGCTGCAATTTATTTTCGTGACCCATCCTTTTCCATTTGAACCCCAAAAATGCGAATTTCGAAAAGTCTGTTTATTTTAAGTGTCTACGCAATCAGAGGAATGTATACATCGAATTTCATTATTCCAGGTGTAGCCGTTTGGTTGGTACCATTTTTATATCTCCGTACCCATTGTATCCCTTGAAAGTACGAATTTGGAAAAAAATTTTATTTTTCATGTCTTCGTAGTCAAAGGAATGTATACTTCGAATTTCATGACTCTAGCTGCGGTCATGTGTTTGGTACTATTTTTATCCCCTTTTTCTATTTTGGCCCCAAAAAGTACGAATTTCGAAAAATTAGTTTATTTTCCGTGTCTATGCAATCAGAGGAATGTATATATCGAATTTCATTATTCTAGGTACAGGCGTTTGGTTGGTACCATTTTTATCCCTCTATTCCCATTTTACCCCTTAAAAGCACGAATTTGGAAAAAATACTTCTATATTATGTATCTACTCAATTAGAGGAATGTACACACCGAATTTCGTGTTTCTAGCTGTTGTCGTTTAATATGTACCATTTTTATCCCTTTTTTGTCCCATTTCACCCCCTACAAATAGGAATCACTTTATGGTGCCCGTTTTTGCTATAAAGGGAATGCGCGTACCAAATATCAAGCAAATATAAACAGACATATTCAAAAAACATGCTTAAATACGCCAAAAAATATTAGGGATTATTATGGGTATTTTTAGTCCTTGTGAGGGAAAAAATTTTCCCTTTGGGCCGATTTTGCCCCTTCTCAATCCCAATGAATCCGCATTTATGGAAAATTTGAACATTCTAGCTCCTTTCGTTTAGATGCTAGCGTGCTTTCAACAGACGGACGGACGGACATGGCTAGAACGTCTTAGAATTTTATGATGATCAAGAATACATATACTTTATAGGGTCTCAGGTCGATATTTCAAGGTGTTACAAACGGAATGACAAAGTTAGTATACCCCCATCCTGGAGGTGGAGGGTATAAAAATGCTTAAATACTCTAAAATATTAGGGGTTATTATGGGGTTTTTCAGTCCTTGTGAGGGAAAAATTTTTCCCTTTGGGCCGATTACCGTCCAGTTTCAATCCCAACCGATCTGCGACTATAAGACGTATTTATGTATAATTTGGACCTCCTAGCTCCTTTCGTTTAGATGCTTTCAACAGACGGACGGACATGGCTAGATCGTCTTAGAATTTTATGACGATCAATAATGACACAGGCAATTTTCATTTAATTGTGGACTCAAACGGAATCACTGATAATGATTTGTATATAACATTTAAATTAGTATCGGCTATGAAATAATACTGATTATTTTTTTTCAAATTTCTGTATTTATTGCAAATGTTGAACTTTGTCATTTAATAATGGAACACAATAACATTCATACGACTACCATGACTGGCTCGGAAGTACCTGATCCGATCAACCCAATTTTTCAGTACAGCAAAAAAAAATCCACACCAAACAGTGACTTGCTGTGAATGCATTGGTTTGTCAATAGTCACGTGTGGATTCTCTGAAAACCATACGCGGCAATTTAGCCACCAAGACGAAAATGAGCTTCATGAAGGCTGAACTTATGGCCTACCTCTTCTCCAAAATTTTCCACGTAATTTTCTTATAGTTTGCGTTAAAGACTGGAAGTGAGTTTTTAATATTTCCCAATTTTGCGTCTCAATTTGCAAATGTCAATCACAAACCAGAAAATAAAAATGAATGATTCTGCCTTTCAAAGTCAAAGTAAACGGTAGTTCAGAAATTTAAAATATAAAAAAATAAAAAAATTATGATGATTTTTTCATTTTATGTTTGTGGGCAGATTAAAACAAACCATTTTTTTTGATTTAAATTGGAAATACATACAAAATACAAACAAACCATTTTTTTGATTTAAATTGGAAATACATATATATAATATATAAGGAATGTGTGCGTAATTTCAAGGTCCAACCTCTTTTCCTTCTAATTTTTGCCACAGCTTGAAAATACAATCGTATATGAAACAAGTAAAGAAAGGCTAAAGTCGGGCGGGGCCGACTATATAATACCCTACACCACTCCCTGCGTATGTACCTCGCTTTGATTACTAAACCCAGGTATTTCATGGGAGCAATTTTATGTAGGAAGGGGAAGGATTTTTGCATCCTGTAAATGTATGTGTTTGACAAAAAATGTTAAATCGGAAAGGACATTTGTATGGGGGTATATTGAAACCAGGCACGATGTGACCCGCTTTCTCTGTTTATTGGTGAAATATAATATGTAAAATTTGGCCACAATCGGTTAAACATTCTGGAGCAACATTTGTATGAGGGATATATCTAAATCTGAACCGATCTTACCCACTTTCACCATTGGTTTTTTAGTTCGATTATAAAATGTTGTGCCAATTTTAAAGAAAATCGGGTACAATATGTGGTTTCTAAAGCGGAAAAGTGAATTCGGGAGCGACATTTGTATGGAGGCTATATCTAAATCTGAACCTATCTTACCCTACTTTTTGCATACGTGTTTCTAGTTCGATTGTAAGATGTTCTGCAAAATTTAAAGAAAATCGGCTATAATATGTCGTTTCTAGAGCAGAAAATGTCAAATCGGGAGCGACATTTGTATGGAGGCTATATCTAAATCTTAACCGATCTTACCCAATTTTTGCATAGTTGTTTCTAGTTGGATTATAAGATGTTGTGCCAATTTTAAAGAAAATCGGATACAATATGTGGTTTCTAAAGCGGAAAAAGTGAAATAGGGAGCGACATTTGTATGGGGGCTATATCTAAATCTGAACCGATCTTACCCAATTTCGGCATAGGTGTTTCTAGTTGGATTATAAGATGTTGTACCAAATTTAAAGAAAATCGGGTACATTATGTGGTTTCTAGTGCGGAAAATGTCAAATCGGGACCGACATTTGTATGGGGGCTATATCTAAATCTGAACCGATTTCCTCCAAATTCAATACCAATGGTCCTTGGCCAGAACAAATAACTTCTGCAAAGTTTCATGACAATCGGACAACAATTGCGACCTGTAGAGTGCGAACAAGCTTAGATGGACAGCAGACGGACGGACGGACGGACGGACGGACAGACAGACATCGTTAAATCGACTCAGCTGGCGATTCTAAGCCGATCCGTATACTTAAAGGTGGGTCTAGCTCAATTATTTCTTGGTGTTACAAACATTTGGCGGAAAACTAACTTATAATACCCTAGACCACGAAGTGGTGTAGGGTATAAATATACGATTGTAAGTCGCTCTGACGCGAAAAATAAAGATATCTCCGCAATGAAGGGTATATCTGCAAGATTAGGTCCGGTCGAACTTTAGGGGTTTTTTACATGTTATTTAATTTTAAAGTTTAATATGTGTGTAGCTTTGTATCTCCACTCAAATATAATTCAAAAGGGATATTTACTGGACTTTTAGTATTTTTTCTTCATAAATTTTCTGCCACCTTCTTGTTTCAGTTTTTATTTTCATTAAGTTTTAATTAACGAAGAACATTCCTATAACGTAACTCTTCTTATTTCTTTAGGAAGCCCAGCTGTCCTTCCTTCTCTCAGATCCTTGCAGGGATAATGAATCTCTGCTGACAACAAATTCACTACAAATTGTCTGTGCTAAGCTCAATCAATGTGTTCGGCATAAGATTGTTGACGGAGAATGCAAAGCCTACTTTAAGGCTTAACAAAAAACTTTATTTTCGTCCTTTGACGCACAACAAAAAGGAAGCGGCTGTACATTGTTTTAACATTGTTGGGTGCGAGTAAACCTAATTTGTCATGTCATACAAATCTCCGAAGTTACGAATCAGAGTTGGAAAGTTTCCCCACGCGCTTTGGCCTTCCCAATGTAGTTTGTTCCTTGTATCCTTGCACATAGCGCTATCTACTAAAATCCTCTTAATCAATAAAGAGAATCATTGTCAGCTTATTAAAGTTTTCGATTTTATTTGTTTGTGTGAATCTGTGTGTCGTTTTTTCGCCATAAATCCCTGAATATAGTTTTGTAGGGAGGGAGGTGTTTGTGCCTTTTGGCCAATCTCGGCCAATTTTTTTCAGCAGGTTTTTCCCTGCATTTCTTTTTTTCAATTTTACTATCTCTCTCTTTCTCTCTCCTTGCTTGTGGTTAGTTTCTATTATCAACAGGCTGTTGTTGAGGCCAATCCTGTAGTCGTTGTTGTTCTTCTTGTTTGTTAGTTTTGCGGCTGTTTTGCCGGAGATTGTTTTGTGTTGATGTCACTTCCTTCTCGCCCTCCTCCTCCTCGTCTTTTGTGTAGTTGATTTAAACCCTCCCCCCCTTGATAGGTCTCAAGTGTCCTTGTGCTCAAAAGAGGAGCTCACGCACAAATACATCCGATCATCGTTTAAAGGAAGAATCATTTTCAATATTCAATTTGAGAAAAAAAAACGGTATAAACTGCAAATGTGCCGTTCAAGGAGAATAAATAAAATTAAAGTCCTCTCGACGACCAGTTCAATATGCAAACGGATACAAAGAGGCCAGACTCGGCGAGCGGATGTTTCCATGACAGCCAACAGGATACAAAGAAAGAAATTTGTGAATGCAATTTCACTTCCATGGATGGCCTGATGACCATCGAAAGGATACTTTTCGTCTTTATGTATTAAATTGAAGGATATTTCTGCATAAATTCCTGCTCTTAAATTTCGCGCATAATTTGCTGTTATCATGGAAATGCGATACAAATATGCATGAAATTATTATGCGAATGTCTTCGACATAAATGACGACAGTTCGTTTAATTAAGGCATTAATGAGTTTAGCTACGAATTTATTGTTATTTAAAGATTCTTTAAATTATTGTGAAATCTTGCAGTTTCAATGCAATATTTTTAAACTTATAGAATATTTGAGAAAAATATTTCAAAACTTACCTATTTTTCACTCATTGAAATCTGTATAGAAATTAATTGGGTTTCTGCAAAGAGAGGAACAAAGGAAAGTATTACATTATGATCAGAACAAATACTCTTTCAATTCTAATTAAAAAAGTAAAAATAGAATTTAAATCCCCCTAAATATAAAGGAAGAAACCATTTCTCACATATAATAATAATATAAACAACTCGTGTATAATCGCGAATGGGTTCAGCGAATAGCTAGGTTCAGATTGCCTTTAGGACTTGGTAGACATCGTAGAGTGTATTATCAGAGGCAAAAACTCATAAATTGTTTGAGCGCTACTCTCGACTTGTTGATTGAGCTCTGCAAAAAACATTCCAATCAAGCGTATTCTGAAAGATTTTGACTATATCGTGGGAAGATATTGCTGTGAATGCATTTAAATTCAATAAATATTTTCAAATAGTTGAAACGTTCATTATGTGAGAGTTTATTTTTTTGGCCTATATCTCGAGTATTAGAATTTCATATAGTTCATGGAATGCAAGTGCTCTGGAGAAGTTCTTTTGTATTCGAAAAGTGTAATTGTTTTCCTTTTTGAAACAGAGGTATACCTAAAGGTTGTCTATACTCAGTGTGTTTAATTTTCTTCAGTATAAAATTTTAATAGCGAGACAGCGATCGATGCCTTGGCATTTAAAAATATTGAAACACTGGGGTCTCCGTTAATCATTGCGAAATGAAAAGACTGCCTATAGTTGTACACATCTATTTAATTAAAAAAAGTAAAACAAATTTCGAAAGCCATTTCGAAATTATTCATATTTGTTGAAAATTCAGTTGAATTTTTTTGGTACAACATTATTTTTTCTGGCATTCAAAAATGGGTATGCATTTGTACCTTAAGACCAACAACAAAAATTATCAATAGTAAATTCAATATAACCCTAAAAGTATGCATTGCAAAATATATATGTTCCAATCAGTCGATAGTTTTATAGGAATGATTTGACAGGATATTTGTAATGATTTACTAATTAATAAAAAAAATGGTAAGTCATTATAGCCTGATTTTTTACAAATATTGAGCTTATATATAAAGCTTTAGTTATATATTAAGTTATAAGCGCTGGTAGCCATAGATTAAAAGATACAATGTGCTTTATTAGAGATTTAGAAATCGAAAACATACAAATTTGCATATTGGCACTGCACGTGGTACTGATAATTTTCAGTTAATTGCCAACTCAAATGCAATCACTGGTAATGATTTGTATTAACATATATATTAAAATAAGCCATATATGACGATTTTTCATTTTCTATTACATTCTGATTAAAACTGCAACTTTTTTAATCAAATTTGACAAAATAAGGGATGTGTCCTAGCACTATTAGTGTGCGACGTGCACAAATTAGAAGTAATAGAGCTAGGACATTGAAATTTTGCATACATCCCTTATATTGTCATTTTTTTTATATTCAATCTTTATTTAATTATTTTATTGTAACAAAAATTACTTGGATTGGTATTGCATTCAAATCCTCGCGAACGTTTGCTCATTTTAACTATCGCGTTCGTCGACACTTGTTGAATGAGTAAAATCGATCAATGAAGACCTATTTATACTGTGTATTGTTTAGTATTTTACTGACAGGTACTTATAAATGGGTGTATATTTTTTTACGGTGGCTACATACCTGTTTCACCATGTGTGAGTCTTAAATTTTCCGAATAATGACCACCCTTAAATGTGGGTTGCATTTCTGTAAAAAAATCATACAGGTAGCCAACGGAAAACCCAAATAATTAAAAAAGTCCCCTTTCCTTTTTTCCTTTTAATTGTTCACGCACATTTATTAGCGTTTATTACTTTGCTTACGCAATCATAAAAATTAAATAACCCTTTGTTTATTCCGTTTTGTTAATTCTGAGAATAAAAAAAAAAGAAAAAACCTTACCATAGACAAAGTTGTGCATATGTCGAGCAAATTTTTGAAATTCATACCTTTACTCAATTGCGAATAAAAGCGAAACGCGTGCATCGATTTTCATGATCTTTGTCTCATTTTGCTCATAGGTTATGTGACTTTACGTAAAAGTAATAAGATTTGACATTTTTTTTCATTTTGGATTTTTTATGGATTTTTAAAAAAAAAAATTTAAATCTTTAGGCAAAAAATAAGTTTTTTCCTTTATATATTCATTTTTAACTTGGAAACTGTTGCTTGTATAGGAAAACAATATATGAACAGATTAAGGGAATTGTAATTTTAAATTTTATAAAATTTAATTCAATTAAATCGGGCTAGTGGTTCCCGAGTTATGCCGGACGAAACAAATTAACCAAAAAAAAAATTTTTAAATTTTTGAAATTCATACCTTTACTCAATTGCGAATAAAAGCGAAACGCGTGCATCGATTTTCATGATCTTTGTCTCATTTTGCTCATAGGTTATGTGACTTTACGTAAAAGTAATAAGATTTGACATTTTTTTTCATTTTGGATTTTTTATGGATTTAAAAAAAAAAAAAAAATTAAATCTGTAGGCAAAAAATAAGTTTTTTCCTTTATATATTCATTTTTAACTTGGAAACTGTTGCTTGTATAGGAAAACAATATATGAACAGATTAAGGGAATTGTAATTTTAAATTTTTTAAAATTTAATTCAATTAAATCGGGCTAGTGGTTCCCGAGTTATGCCGGACGAAACAAATTAACCAAAAAAAAATTTTAAAATTAAAAAAAAAAATAATAAAAAAAAACCAAACGAAAAAAAAATTTTATTGCGTTTTTCGAGCTCATGTCAAGGTTATCTACACAGAAAAAATTATCGCATCCCGAGTACATTTTGACTGTTGACTAGTGTTATTGTATCTTTCACAAAGTGAAACTATCAATAAGTGTACAGATCTTAAATAACAAACAAATATTTTATTATTGCTTGCCACAGCTTACAATAACATATGTGAATATACGTATACTTCTTAGTGAATCATGTCAACAGTATCTCGTTTCTTCAGGCGGTTATGGCAGCCAAAACTTCTTAGGTCCCTTGCCAATGCAATTGGGTGTGTAGCTAGGTTGTTGAGGTAGTTTCTACAGTTTAGAATAATTTCTTCCTTAACGGTTGCCATGTTTAAATCGCAATGTATATTTGAGTTTTTTAAGTACCATGGTGCGTTTGTAATATGTCTCAGGATTTTGTTCTGTATTCTTAGTATTTTATCAATGTTCGAATTTGAAGCAGTTCCCCAGAGCTGAATGCCATACATCCATATAGGTTTAATTATAGTCTTGTATATAAGCAATTTGCAGTCGAGTCCAAGTTTGGAATTACGATTTATGAGCCATGCGAGTTGTTGCGATTTAAGTTTTATTTGGGTAAATTTAGAATCAATGTGGGTTTGCCAAGTGAGTCTGCGGTCAAGATGGATTCCCAAGTATTTGATGGAAGTATGCTGGAGAGTACTAAGGCCATTAATGCTAATTGGTGGACATGTGTTCCTTCGCAGAGTAAAAGTGATATGTATGGACTTTTGTTCGTTTACTTTTATTCTCCATTTATGGAGCAAATTCTCTAATAAAACTACATATTCTTGAAGAAGACCAGATGCGGCGATGTGATTCTCATGGACACTTGAAATTGCGGTGTCATCGGCGAACGTTGAGATATGGGCCAGATTGCTAGTAGGCATGTCGGAGGTATATAGAACATATAACAGTGGACCTAAGATGCTACCTTGGGGGACGCCGGCTTTTATAGAAATTTCCGAAGATATGTAGCTTTTGTGTTTAATTATGAACTTGCGGCCAAGAATGTAATTTTCTAGCAGATTTGATTTCTAGATTTGATGTGGAATTGGAGGCAAGTTGTGAGTAATGACAGCAGGATTCGGTGAGAATACCTGACGCAGATAGTTAGCAAATACTTCTCCTTTTTCAAAATCACTTCTTGCCCATTGACCATGTGGTTTGCGTATAGGTTGGTCGGTATTCACTGGTCGTTTGAAATCTTTTGCTGCTCGCCACAGTGAGTAATTGGATTTGGCTGTATGGTCTAGTTGTTCAACAAAACTTGAGAATTCATCTTCCTTTTTGTTTCTTAAAAGTGTTTGTAGTTTCCTACTGCATTCGTTGAGCAGCGACTTAAGCCTCGGTGATCGATTTTGTTGCCACAGTCTCCTTGCTCGTCTTTTTTCTCTCACTAGTTTTTCGATATCCAAGAATGAAATATTTGTTGTGGATGATTTTGGTGTAGATGAAGAACGTAGTGATGCTGATGTGGATACATCTGCTGCCATTTTTATAGACCCCAAAAGGTTGAGAAGTCCCTGGTCAATGTCTTCAGAATTTCAAAATTTCAAATTAGCTTAAAAAGTATTTTTTTTTAAATCCGCCCACAACCACGCCAACATCCTATGTAACTTAAAATGAAAAACGTCATAAATTTCTTATTTTAATATATACGTTAATACAAATCATTATCAGTGATTTCATTTGATTCCACAATTAAATGAAAATTGTCAGTGCCACGGCCAAAGCCCACAAATTTTTTTTTACGATTTTCGATATTTTTGATAAAAATTATTCTATTTTTGAATCGATGACAAACGACTATTATACCTTAATAAATAGCTTAAGATTAATATATCGGCTCAATGTTTACATACGCTCGCATGCCATAAAACCTTACATCCCGAAGGTATGCTTTAAATAAATTTTCCAAAATACATTAACAAAGAACAACGAATAAAGTATTGCTTCATTTTTGGCTTAGAAGGTTTTACCATTTCAGTAATTAAATCGATATTTGCACCTATAAGCAGAATATTCTTTTTAAAATGTATAAATAAGACAATATTTTAACAGTATTTGTAAATGCTGAGTCATAGGTTGGCCTCGCGAATATAGTTTATATTGTAGAAAATTTAAAAAATGAATGAAAATGAAAACGAAATTCCAATACTATACATGGTTTCTGAAATGCATCCCAATAAAATGACCTCTATTAAGATGAAATTTTGAACTATTTTAGCATTTATGAACTTTAAATGCATTTTCGACAATAAATTTTCAAAAATCTAATGAAGCAGTTCTATAGAAAAGGATTTCATTAAGAAATATCCGCAATTAGTTCTAGTAAAATAATAATAATATTTTTGTCGTAGGAAAAATGCAGGGAAGTCAATGAATTATTGTAACACGAAAATTTGCAAGCAACTCAGTAGTTTATGCATGTACGATATTTTCACTGCTAACAAAAACTGGACCTTATTATACCCTCCATTCCCCCTATAACAAAAACGTTCTTATTCGTAGGACAAAAATTATACAAATGGTACCTATCAAATGACAACAGCTAGAAACACGAAATTCGGTCCGTCGACATCCATCTTACTGCTACTGATGCAGAATGAAGGAGAATATATTCTTCAAATGTATGCAAAAAATCCACCAACTTTTGCCAATCGCTGAACAAACTCGAAGTAAATTTTCAAGACATTCGGACCAAAACAAACAATTTTATATCCAAAATTCGCTCTGAGTTATATGGGCGGTTGCCGATTTTAATGAAATTTTCAGAGCTTATTTATTTTGTTAGTTGTTACAAATTTCAAGATATTCGGTGTAAAACAAACCATTTTGTATGAAAAAAATATTTTAAGTTACATGTGCGGTATGTGATGGGCGTGACCGATTTTGATGACACTTAATATATTCCTTAATTCCATACTCCTTAATTCAAAGTTTCATCGCTCTACGATTACTCCTTATATTTTTTGCACTCAAATGTATGAAGTTAACCCACTGTAGGTCGCCCCAATCCCTATTAATTTTCCCCATATCTCCAGTCCCCTATAAAAAATAAATTATTATCAAAATTTGTCCCCATCGCTCTAACTAACCCAAGCAGGCACCTAGGGCAGTCAAATGTATGACCGGCCGCCAATATTTTGTCAACGCCCACATTTTCTCAGAGCATACCTACCTACCCTCTATTTTCAACCCTGAATACGATTTTTTTATTTTTTATAAAAGAAAATCCCAAATTTGCCCAATCACAGAGACGTTATATGTAAGAACGACCCCCTTTAATTTTCCTTCCCTATATTTTCACCACACATACCTACCCCCTATCTCCACTCCCTAAGGGGATCCCATACAAAAACTAAATGTTTATAAAATTTGCTTCCACCTGAGTCCCCTGACTGTCCCAAGGAGGCCCCTATTGGAGTCAAATGTATGACCGACACCCAATATTTTTTCAACCCCCACATTTTCTCAGAACATACCTAAACTCAACCCTGAAGGTGGTCCCCATACGATCTAGTTTTTATAACTTTTTATAAAAGAAAGGTTCAAAACTGCCCCGGAATAGACCCCTAGGGGGTTTAATTGTAATACCGACCCTCATTAATTTTCCCTCCCCAACATTTTTATTTATCTATCACCTATATTCAATCTCTGAGGAGGCTCCCACGCAAAGAGTAAATTATTATAAAATTTGCTCCGACCGTTCTAACGGCACCATGGAGGGCCCCTAGTACAGTTAAATGTATGACCGAATACCAATACCATCTATCATCAATCCAGATTTTTTATATTATTTATTAGAAATTAAATATAAGACCGATCCCCATTATTTTCCGTTTCTTACTTGTTTTGAAAGAGTCTGCCATACAAATGCCCTTTCCGATTTGCTTTTTCCATTTTATAAACCACATATTTGAATCCATTTTGTTCAAATTTGTAAATTATATTATATTTCAACTAGAATAATCTGTTGTGTAAGTGGGTCACATCGATTCAGTCTTAGATATAATCTTCATAAAATTATACTTTTACCACGTTTTAAACCAATTGTTTTAACCCATAACTCGGTTGCTGGCTATTATTAGCGACTTGAACATTTCTATTGACTCGGGAGTATTGAAGACATTGAATTACACTGCAAATAAAGAGATTTTTTTGTTTTTACATCTGGATCGGAAAAATCTGGAAATTAATTTTTGAATCTCAAAAATACATCAGAAATAATTAAATATCTTCTTTTGGCAACACTGAGTGCTGTTCATCCACACTGTCCACAGCAGCAACTACAAGGCCAACCAAATGAGAGACATTGTACCACACGTCGTATACTTGTTGCGCCTTTTAAGCCAATATTACTCATACGCAGCAGACACACAACCAATGATGTGAATAGTTTTTTAAGAAAGACTTAACATTATAAGAATTTAAACTTTATTGTTAAGATTTAATTTTCCCCTATTATCAGATAAGACGTGTTTTTTTTTCAAATAAAATTTTTTCGAAATAAAAAAGAAAATAAGTTCATAAGAGTCGCTTTTTGCTGCCATTTCTTGTTATTATTTCTTTATCTCTGATTCAAGCACGTTTTTAATTATTTTTCTCTATTAAAAACAATTTACAGTCATGCCCTCCCAGGGACCAGGGAGAAGATGCCATGCCACGACATCCCATGTCTTGTTGCTGCTGCTGGTGCTGTTTTTGTTTGTTGCTATTATTTTTATTACGTTTCTGTGATTCATTTAAAGCAGAGCACACATTTCATTCATAAAATAAAACTCAAAAATCTGGGTTAGATATATATGTGTTCAACTCAAAGCACACTAGAAAGCACTCAGCTGGGTTAACAACTCGTGTGTGTGTGTGAGTGTGCAAAAAAATTCACTCAATTTGCAACAATTGTCAGTTGTGCAGACTCCGTATGTGAGTGGCTGACTGGCTTGCTGGAGGCTGTGTACGTTTTTGCAAAACACAACTTAATTTAGCCTTTCAAGCAGCCACGAGTTGCAGATTGTGGGCTGTGGGCTGGAGGAGCACCTCACCTTTTGTTGCTGCTCTGGCTTCAAACAAATCAACAGTCATTTATGGTGGGAAAATCACTGCCAGTCTGGCTGAAGTGCTCTCGATTTCGCAAAAATCTCCAAGGAACCAGAGAGCATTGGTTCTCTCTTTTTCGTTGCTCTCCCTCGCTCTCCGTCTCTTGGCCACAGTAATACTATTCCCATAGATAAATATGTATCTGCAACAGCAACTAAGACGAACAGAAGTTAATGAAAATTCAAAGCCAACAACAAATCTCGTCAACAGCGCGAGACAACAACAAATTGTTGTATACACTCCTTGGATAGCATTTTGATTTTGCCCACACAACAAATATACAGAAGAAGAAAACGCAGAAAGTATCAAATGATGATGATGTTGGGAAAAGTTGAAAGAAAATTTGTGGAAAAGAAATCATATAATTTAAAGGCAAAATATCTCAAGAGGTCATGCTGTTCCTCCAATTTTTAGGATGAAGTAAATATATCTCCATTTAGACATGAGTTCTCCCCTTCCACATATTGGATGATTTATTTTTGCTTCACAACCAAAGTATTTACGAAATATTCCAGTGAAATTTAATTTAAGCTTTTGAAATTTTAATTTTGAAAATTTCGAGAAAACAAATGAAAAATTTCCACAGAAGACTTCACCACATGACTGAGACGATTGTGAACATGAGCCTACCAAAATCATAGTCAAATGCAAGTACACATCATCATCAACTCACAAAGGCCATAAACATATTCAAGAGTGTCATTTAATATACACCATTCCCCAATAACCCTAAGTTGTGTGTCAGCAAAAAATTCTAAAACGATTTTCTACGTGTACTAACCAGTGCAAGAGTCCAAAAAATCATTTTCGATAAATTTTATGTATTTTTGTTGGATCACAAACTTGTAAAATTTTGAAAGATGTAAACTGCAGAGAACAAAACTTGTGTTTTTGCAAAAATTTTGATTTTGTGAAAACATCAACATCTCAGTGAATTAGAGAGGGATGTTTAAAGCCAGAATTTACTAAACGTACTTTTTAAATGAATTCGTCTACCTTACAAACTAAAGTAAAGAAACATTCCCAAATTTAGAAAATTGGGAAAATTTAAACGCAACGTGTTTGTTGGGCAAATACACACATACAACTTCATAGTTGACCTCGAATGTTTTCAAAATTGGTGTATGTATTCTCTTTATAAAAATATTGTGTACGTATTTTTGAAAAAATATTTTTCAACGAAAATTTTTCCAACGAATTTATGATCAGTGAAAAACATACAATTTTTTAAAACAAGTAAGGAAAGGCTAAAGTCGGACGGGGCCGACTATATAATACCCTACACCACTCCCTGCATATATACATCGCTTTGAATACTACCAGGTATTCCATTTGAGCAATTTTATGCAATTATACAGTTACTATCAATTCATCTTTAGTCAAATTTAATGAATGTGGTAAATAATAAAGTAATTGATCCAATTTTCCAGCATATATTCCGAGTAAAGTAAATATAACATGATATGGAAAAATTGATCAAGATCAAATGATAAATACAGCGGTAATCGGACGGACATTTGAAGGGGGCATATAACAACACTTGAGGCCTGTGCCACAAAATGCGCCTATATATTTCTCATTCACGGTAGGTATTCCCAGTTGCAAAATTTGATGAAGATCCGATGTAAGATGTAGTTTCTAGAGCTGTAATAGAACAGAATGGGTCCATTTATGTTATACCAAAGTATGGACATCTCCCCAATAAGTATGGAAAGGCTAAAGACGAACGGATCCGACTATATATCTCACTACAATTCAATTCGGTAAAAAAGTGAAATCGAGAAGGATTTTTGAATGTGTATGTTTTTGACAAAAAATTTTAAATCGGAAAGGACATTTGTATGGGGGTATATTCAAACCTGGAACGATGTGACCCGCTTTCACCATGTATGTTTATTGGTGAAATATAATATGTAAAGTTTGGCCAAAATCGGTTAAACATTTGGGAGCAACATTTGTATGAGGGTTATATCTAAATCTGAACCGATCTTACCCACTTTCACCGTAGTTTTTTTTAGTTGGATTATAAGATGTTGTGCCAAATTTAAAGAAAATCGAGTGTGGTTTCTAGAGTGGGAAAAATTCAAATCGTGAGCGACATTTGTATGGGGGCTATATCTGAATCTGAACCGATCATACCAACTTTCAGCATAGGTGTTTCTGGTTCAATTATAAAATGTTGTGTCAATTTTAGAGAAAATAGGGTACAAGATGTGGTTTCTAAAGCGGAAAAAGTGAAATCGGGAGCGACATTTGTATAGGGGCTATATCTAAATCTGAACCGATTTTATCAAATTTCTGCATAGGTGTTTCAAGTTGGATTATAAGATGTTGTGCCAAATTAAAAGAAAATCGGGTACAAGATGTGGTTTCTAGAGCGGAAAATGTCAAATCGGGAGCGACATTTGTATGGGGGATATAGCCCCTGAACCGATCTTACACAATTTCTGCATAGGTATTTCTAGTTTGATTATAAGGTGTTAAGCCAATTTTGAAGAAAATCGGGTACTATATGTGCTTTATAGGGCGGAGAAAGTCAAATCGGGAGCGACATTTGTATGTGGGCTATATCTAAATCTGAACCGATTTCCTTTCAAGTTCAATACCGATGGTCCTTGGCCAGAAAAAATAACTTCTGCCAAGTAACATAACAATCGGACAACAATTGCGACCTGTAGAATGCGAACAAGTTTAGATGGACAGCAGACGGACAGATGGACGGACAGACAGACATCGTTAAATCGACTCAGCTGGTGATTCTAAGCCGATCGGTATACTTAAATGTGGGTCTAGCTCGATTATTTCTTGGTGTTACAAACATTTGGCGCGAAACTAACTTATAATACCCTAGCCCACGAAGTGGTGTAGGGTATAAAAAGTGTGTACATACAATCGCCTGTAACTCCTGAACTACTAAACCGCTTTTAATGTAATATACCTTGTTTTGAGGGCAATTTCAATTACTTTTCAAATATTGAAGTGGAATGGTATAGCCGCGATATTTTTTAATTTGTTTTTACAATGTTGTTTCTTTTATTTTGATTTTCGAAATGATTACATTATTTTTTCCGAAACTTTAAAGTACTATCCTTAATGTATTTTTTAATGACTGTGTAAGTTTTGGAAGTTGTGAAATGATGGATTCTATTTTTACGCTTTTTCTTAATTTTTTTTTTGCAAAATCGACCAAAATTTCAATGAAAAGTCTTCAGAATGATCAGTAGCTAGAAACATGAAATTCGGTGTGTTCCTTGCAATGGCCATGCAGAAGAGCTACAAATAGGGATTTTTCGAAAATTGTACTTTTAAGGGAAGAAATAGACAAAAAAGGATAAAAATGGTACCAATTTAAGAATGTAAATACCGTGAAAATCGGTATTTACATTTCTCTGACAACGTAGACTAGCAATCTAAATTGATTTTTCGAAATTTGTACTTATAAGGGGTGAGCGGGACAAAAAGTGATAAAAATGGTACCAATTAAAGTATTACAGCCAGAATCGTGAAATTCGGCGTGTACATTTCTCCGCCCACGTAGGCGCGCAACATAAATGGATTTTTCGAAACTTTTGCTTCCAAGGGATGAGATGGGCAAAAAGGGATAAAAATGGTACCAATTAAAGTATTACAGCTGGCATCGTGAAATTTGGTATATAAATTCATCTGACCATGTAGAAGCGCAAATTTATATGCATTTTTTCGAAATTTGTAGTTATAGGGGGTGACCGGTACAAAAAGGGATAATAATGGTGCCAACTAAAGTATTGCAACTATAGTCGTGAAATTTTGGAGTGTAAATACCTCTGACAACGTGGAAGCGCAAATCTATATGAATTTTTCGAAATTTGTACTTATAAAGTGTGAGCGGTATAAAAATAGTACCAACTAAAATATTGCAGGTATAGTCGTGAAATTTTGTGTGTAAAATTCTCTGACAACGTAGACTTGCAACATAAATGGATTTCTCGAAAATTGTACTTTTATGGGGCGAGCTGGACAAAAAGGGATTAAAATGGTACCAACTTTAGTATTACAGCTAGAATCGTGAAATTTATTGTGTAAATTGCTCCGACTTTTCGATTCCGATTTTTCGAAATTTGTACTTTTAAGTGGTGCGCGGGACGAAAAAGGATAAAAATGGTGTACAGTCCTTTAATTTCGTAAACGCGGAACATAAATGGATATTTCAAAATTTGTACTTAAAAGGAGGATACGGGACTACAAGGAATAAATGTGTTACCAAATAAAGAACATATTTTTAGAGAAAGCAAAAACCTATAGTGATTTTTCAAAATATGTACTTTTTGGGAAAGATGTGCAAAAAGTTATAGATCGATGATATAAATAGTTGCAATTTTTTGTTCAAAACTTGGTATAAAATTATAAAAATTATACATACGAAGGAGATCTGCATAAATTGTGCATATCGACAAGCTCATTCCTATGTCTGTGTGTGAGTGCTATCTAATGGAGGTTTCCAAATTACTATTTTAGATTTATCTATATCCACCAAAATAAAATTAAATAAATACTATCCAAAAACAGAGACAAATAAAATAACTGTTTTTTTCGCGTGCGAAGCACGAAATCCTTTAAAATATCCCCACTCTCAAAAATTATGCGCCATTCAAATAACATCCTCTCCATTTGCCACAAATATTTGTTTCTTATCTTTTCCTCCCTAAATTTCCCTCTTTTTTCTTCGTTGGCCTCATTCAGGCTGTCCAGCAAACTATGTTTGTATGTTTGGACAGCGAAAACTTTTTTCATTAATTTTCGTTTGATAAACTCATCATTCATTCATTCGTTTAGTGTCATTGTTTGTTGTTTGGTCGGCGTCGTCGTCGCCGCTGTTGTTGATGTTGCTGTTTTTTTCTGATTTCTCCGAAAAAAAAATACAATGTTTAGTAAATGTGCCTCAAAATCACTTTTAGATACTTTTCACATAGAGAAATTTATAAAAGCATGGGATAAGATAGACATTGATATTTGTGTTTTTTTTTTGTTACACTAGATATTGGTATTTATTCTCCTTATATCTCTATGTACAGCCATTACGATGGCAATTCCCTAGCGTCTTTATCATCAGATGTGCGTTCATATGCCAAGCGTTATATAACTTGAGAGGGACATTTAGTTTGTGATCGTAGTGGTTAACTTAAGAGATATTTGTAGGATGGTAGGTTATATAGGAACAATCATCCAAAAAGCGAACAGATTTCTTAGTCTATACGACAATGGATTCAATTGTTAAAAGGGTTCCAAGCTATGGATGTAATAATCTGATTATATTGGGGAAATATTTCATTTAGAAGAAATTAAGCCAAGTTTTGTTTAGCGAAAATATATTTTTGGAAAATCGTACATGGAATGATATCAAGAATGTTTGAAGAAGTTGGATGAGAGTTTGGATTGTAGTTTGAAATACTTGGAACGCAGTTAGAATGAGTTCGACAGCAGTTTGACGTATTTGAAGAGGTATGGAACAAGTTTGAAATGGATAGCAAGTAATTCTATTATGTGTGAAGGTAGTTTATACAAGTGTGAGCGTGGTAAAAAGGTTCCGGATGTTGGTTTCATGAGGTTATGGGACTATGGTAAAAAAGTGTTAAAACCCTATACTCCTCTCCTCTTTAGGTATAGGATGCCAGGATTACTTTGAAAAAATATTTTGGATATAGTTAGAAAGGACAAGGAATTGAAAGAAGTTAGAAAGCAGTTTAGCGTGTTTGAACAATAGTTTGATAGAGTTGGAAAGCAGTATGATGTGTTTGAATAAGAGTTCGATGGAGTTTAATAGCATTATGACGTGTTTGAATAATAGTCTGATGGAGTTGGAAAACAATTAGAAAGCAGTATGACGAGACAGAACACTAGAACACTTTGCCTATTAGTTTCGTGGAATAGAAGAAATTGGAAAGCAATATGACATGGTTGATGGAGTTGTAAAGCAGTTTGACGTGTTTGAATAATAATTTGATGGGGTAGGAAAGCAATATGACGAGTTTGATGGAGTTGGTAAGCAATAGACATGTCTGAATAATAGTTTGATCGTGTTGGAATGCAGTATGACATGTTTAATGGAGTTGGAAAGCAGTTTGACGTGTTTGAATAATAGTTTGATGGAGTAGGAAAGCAGTATGGCGTGTTTGAATAATAGTTTGATAGAGTTGGAAAGCAGTATGACTTGTTTAAATAATAGTTTGATGTAGTTGGAGAGCAGTCTGATGTGTTTGAATAATAGTTTGATAAAGTTGGAAAGCAGGCTGACGTGTTTGAATAATAAATTGATGGAACTGGAAGGCAGTATGAAGAGTTTGAATAATAGTTTGATAGAGTTGCAAAGCAGTATGGCATGTTTGACTAATAGTTTAATCGATTTGAAGAGCATCATGACATGTATAAATGCTAGTTTGATGGAGTTGAAAAGTAGTATGATGTATATGACATTTGTTGATGGAGTTGGAAAGCAGAGCGACGTTTTTAAAGTTTGATGAAGTTGGAAAGCAGTATGACGTGTTTTAATAATAGTTTGATGGAGCTAGAAAGCAGTGACATGTTTGAATAATAGTTTGATGGAATTAATAGCTTGTTTGAACACATTAAATGTAGTTTGACAATGTACGTAATAGTTTATGGAAGTTTAAAAGTGGCAGGCACACTTTCTTTGACTCCATCTCTTGAGTAAATTGAAATACTTTACCACTGCAGATGGTTTCAATGTATCTACGAAGAACTGGAAGAAGTTTAAAGAATTTGGGCGATATTTTGCAAGACATTAACAATAGTATGAAAGGATTGGCAAACGGTTTGAAAGAGTTGAAAAGCATGTTTGAATAATAGTTTGATCTAGTTGGAAAGAAGTTTGAACATGTTTGAATAATAATTTGATATAGTTTGATGATGTTGGAAAGCAGTATGACGTGTTTTAATAATAGTTTGATGAAGTAATTAGTTTGATCAGATCAAATTTTGTTTGATGGTTCAAGGAAGTGTAAAAAAGGTTCAATTGAGCTGTTGGTGAACTGATACTTCTGAAAGGTAGATAAACAATGGACATAGTTATTGGAAGCACAATTGTATTGAAAAGTGGAATAATTTTTCCAACTACTACTCCGGGTTAATTTCTCTGAGTCCAACTTCGCCAGTTATAATTTGACTAAACTGGAAGAAAGCTGGAACAAATTGAAATGAGTTCGAAAGTAGGTTGTAAGATACTTCTGATAGTTTAAAAGACTTGAAAGGTAGATCTTTTAAGTTGGAGAGTAGTTTGACATACTTCAAAATGAGTTCGACGGAGTTGGTAGCTAGTTTCAACAGAATTGAATATACTGGAAGAAGGCTAGAATAAAATTAAATGTGTTCGAAAATAGTTTGTAAGATACTTAAGGCAGTTTAAATGAGTTGCAAGGTAGTTCGAACGAGTTGTATAGTACTTTAACGTACAGTAAATCGAGTTTGAAGGAGTTGGTATCGAGTTTGAAGGAGTTGGTAGGTAGTTTGAAGAGATTTGTTTAATTTGGAAGAAGGCTAGAATAAATTTAAAGAAGTCAGAAAACAGAATACTTATGGTAGTTCAAAAGAATTTGAAGGTAGTTCTTATAAGTTCGGAGTTGTTTGACGTTTTTTTCCATGCTTTATATAAGGTTACTTTCTATGTGTGCCACAAAATTTGAAATCAATTTTTGAAAGCTTTTTTCTCAACCAATTTTGCTCAAATTTTGCACACTTAATCATTTTCGGTGACAATACAAGGAAATGGAAAAATTTGACCAATTGGACAAAGGGGCGTGGCACCTCCCATACGAAGTTAAAACCTATTATTGAATATTGTCAGTTCTATGACACCTAGAATGCTGAAATTTTGTGTAAGTGCATCTAGCATCAATTCGCATAGTTGTGCCAAAAATGGGCGGTATTGGAAAAGTGGGCGTGGCATCTCCCATACGAAGTTAAAACCTATTATTGAATATTGTCAGTTCTATGACACCTAGAGTGCTGAAATTTTGTGTAAGTGCATATACCATCAATGTGCATAGTTGTGCCAAAAAGGGGCGGTATTGGAAAAGTGGGCGTGGCACCTCCCATACGAAGTTAAAACCTATTATCGAATATTGTCAGTTCTATGACACCTAGAGTGCTGTAATTTTGTGTAAGTGCATCTAGCATCAATGTGCATAGTTGTGCCAAAAATGGGCGGTATTGGAAAAGTGGGCGTGGCACCTCCCATACGAAGTTAAAACCTATTATCGAATATTGTCAGTTCTATGACACCTAGAGTGCTGTAATTTTGTGTAAGTGCATCTAGCATCAATGTGCATAGTTGTGCCAAAAATGGGCGGTATTGGAAAAGTGGGCGTGGAACCTCCCATACGAAGTTAAAACCTATTATTGAATATTGTCAGTTCTATGACACCTAGAGTGCTGAAATTTTGTGTAAGTGCATCTAGCATCAATTCGCATAGTTGTGCCAAAAATGGGCGGTATTGGAAAAGTGGGCGTGGCATCTCCCATACGAAGTTAAAACCTATTATTGAATATAGTCAGTTCTATGACACCTAGAGTGCTGTAATTTTGTGTAAGTGCATCTAGCATCAATGTGCATAGTTGTGCCAAAAATGGGCGGTATTGGAAAAGTGGGCGTGGCACCTCCCATACGAAGTTAAAACCTATTATTGAATATTGTCAGTTCTATGACACCTAGAGTGCTGTAATTTTGTGTAAGTGCATCTAGCATCAATGTGCATAGTTGTGCCAAAAAGGGGCGGTATTGGAAAAGTGGGCGTGGCACCTCCCATACGAAGTTAAAACCTATTATCGAATATTGTCAGTTCTATGACACCTAGAGTGCTGTAATTTTGTGTAAGTGCATCTAGCATCAATGTGCGTAGTTGCGCCTAAAATGGGCGGTAATGCAAAAGTGGGCGTGGCACCTCCCATATGAAGTTAAAACCAAAATTACACCTACTGTAATTTTGTGTAAGTGCATCTAGCATTAATGTGCGTAGTTGTGACAAAAATGGGCGGTAATGGAAATGTGGGCGTGGCACCTCCCATACGAAGTTAAAACCCATTTTCGAATATATGCCGTTCTATGGCAGATAAAAAACTGAAATTTTGCAGTAATTTTTCCTTCTACAAAAGATAACTAAAAAAGAATTTCTAGGCCCAATAGAATTCTGCTTGCATAAAGCATGGATTTAAAAAAAAAAAATTTTTTTTGATTTACTAGTTCAATATGAGTTTGAAGGTTTTGGTAACTAGTTTGAGAATGATTTGAATAAACTGGAAGAAGGCTTGAATAATTTTAAAGGATATGACAAATAATTTCTAAGATACTTATCATACTTCAAATGAGTTGGAAGGACGTTATTATAAGTTGGAAAGTAGTTTGATGTATTTCAAAATGAGTTTAAAGGAGTTGGTAGCTAGTTTGAACAGATTTGAATAAACTCGAAGAAATCTGGAATAAAAAATAGTTTGTAAGTTAATTATGGTAGTTAGAAAGAGTGTGGAGGTAGTTGTTATAAGTTGGAGAGTAGTTTGATGTATTTGAAAATGAGTTCGACGGAGTTGATAGCTAGTTTGAACAGATATGAATATACTGGAAGAAGGCTGGAACAAATTTAAAGAAATGCGAAAGTAGTTTTTAAGATGGTTAGGTTAGGTTTAAAGGACCAGAATGCTCCTGCACTCTGAACACTCGGAGACCCAGTCGGGTCCATTGTGCAAATCCTTTCGTTATCTGAAAAATAAGATTGTAGTTTATAGGAGGGGGTAGGGAGTGATAGGATTAAGGAAGGGTGATAGATGATATATGGAGTGTGCGGAAAATGAGAGGATTTTGGAGAGGGGATATGGGGGTAGGAGAATATGAAGTTGTGTTATTAGTTTTTTTCAATGGTTGACGACTAGGTAAGAAATTTTGTTGAGAGTCATCCGGTCTACCCATGGTGGTGGTAAGCCTTTATGGCTCTCTTTCTTTGTTAGTCGCCAACTGTCTATGTGGTTACATCCATGTTCCTTACTAGCCACCCCTAATCCGATTTAGTCCTTTTGAGAATCCCAAAAGGTCATAAACGGTGCGGGTTGCAATATCCTCTATGTTCCTAGGTATTTGTTTCTACGTATACACAGCGCTGGACATCTGCAGATTATGTGCTCGATAGATTCTAACTCCTCCTCATCCTCACATAATCGACAGTGATCCTCGATGTCCAACTGCCATCTTGAGATCCTACTCCTAGTGCAGTAATGCCCTGTGTAGATACCTATCAAAGTTCGAATTTCTGCCTTGTTTAGCTCTAGTAGAGTTCTGGTTTTGCCCCTATCGATCTTTGGCCATGTGGCCCTGGCGATCCTACAGGTTGACAAACTATTCCATGCTGCGTTCATCTGTGACCATTTCCTTGATTCAATCAGTCTGTACAACGTGCCAATCGGTGGTTTTACTAGGTTGTCAGCTCTATTGATTTCCAAGGACGAACCATTTCTAGCCAGTTCATCTGCTATCTCGTTTCCTTTGACATTGCTAAACTGGAAGTTTTTAAGATACTTCTGGTAGTTTGAAAGAGTTGGAAGGTAGTTCGAAAGAGTTGCATAGTACTTTAACCTATAGTAAATCGAGTTTGAAGGAGTTGGTAACTAGTTTGAAGAGATTTGTTTAATTTGTTTGCGTTTTAAAATAATTAGGATGTAGTTCTTATAAGTTTGATAGTACTTTGACGTGTCTGAAAATGAGTTTGAAGGAGTTCGTAGCTATTTTGAACAGATTTGAGTAAAGTGGGGGAATGCTGGAATAATTTTAAAGGAGTTGGAAAATAGTTTGTAAGATACTTATGATAGTTCGCAAGAGTTGAAAGGTAGAGTTGCATAGTATTTTGAAGTATATCGATGCTAGTTTGAAGTGGTTGAACATATTTTAATAAACTGGAAGAAGTTTGTAATACATTTAAATTTGAAAGAGTTGTATGTTGGAAAGCTGTTTGACGTACTTTAAAATCGGTTGCAAGAAGATGGTAGCTAGTTTGAGAACGATTTGAATAAACTGGAAGAAGGCTGGAATAACTTTAAAGGTGTAGTTTGTAAGACATTTATTGTAAAGGGTGTTTTTTATTGGGGTATAGAACTTTAAGTTGGCATCACTTTTTTAACTGGCGGCCATTTTGTCAGCTGTCAAGTGATTAATATTTAGTTTGGTTTGCCATTTCATCATGAACAGGTTGACAAAAGAACAACGCTTGAAAATCGTGCAAATTTATTTCGAAAGTAATGGTTCAGTTCGCGAAGTTCACCGCAAGCTCCGTCCATTTTATGGTCGACATAATCGTCCATCAGAGCAATTAATTCGGTTAACCATGGATCGTTTTCGCACTACGTTTACTCTATGTGATAATACGCATCCGCAGAGACGTCGAACAGTGCGCACCGAAGAAACAATTGCCGCTGTAGAGCAAAGTGTTGAAGAGGACCCGAATGAATCGATTCGCCACCGTGCACAGCAATTGGAGCTTTGTCCATCAACTTTATGGAAGATTTTGCGCAAAGATCTTGGCTTGCGACCTTACAAGATCCAGCTTGTGCAAGAATTAAAGCAGCGAGACCATGCAATGCGTCGTGATTTTGGTGTATGGGCCGAAAATGAGATTCATCTCGATGCTGATTTTCATCACAAAATTTTGTTCAGTGATGAGGCTCATTTTTGGTTGAATGGCTACGTCAACAAGCAAAATTGCCGCATTTGGAGTGAAGAGAATCCACATGAGACCCTTGAGACGCCATTACATCCACAAAAACTGACTGTTTGGTGTGCTCTATGGGCTGGTGGAGTCATTGGGCCATACTTCTTCCGAAATAATGCTGGAGAGTCAGTTACCGTTAATGGAGACCGGTATAGAGCCATGATAACCGACTATTTTGTTCCCGAATTGGATGACATGAATGTGGATGAGTTGTGGTTCCAACAAGACGGCGCTACATGCCACACTGCGCACGTCACAATCGAATTATTGAAGGAAACATTCGATGAGCGCATAATTTCGCGGAATGGACCTGTCAATTGGCCACCAAGATCGTGTGATTTGACACCATTGGATTATTTTCTTTGGGGATATGTGAAGTCGCTCGTCTACGCCAACAAACCAGATACGTTAGGGGACTTGGAATCCAACATTCGTGGCGTGGTTGAAAATTGGACCTGTAGAGCCAGCCGCGGCGGCCACATGCACGAAATCATATTTAAACATTAATGGCATAAAATTATCCTTCCAATAAAGCCAAATTGATTGACCCTATAGTTGGAAAGAGTTGGAAGGTAGTTCGAGTAGTTGATAGCTATTTTGAACAGATTGAGAGGTGGGTTGAAGCAACTAGAACACTTAGAAAGCTGATATAGATATATAGTGTTAGAAGGTCCTTTGTTTGAAGGTCTTGAGAAACAGTTTGAAGGAGTTGGTGGCAAGTTTGAGAATGATTTTAATAAACTTGAAGAATGGAATAAATTTAAAAGTGTTGGACAATAGTTTGGAAGATACTTTTGGTAGTTAGAGAGGGTTGGAAGGTAGTTCGAGAGAGTTACATAGTAATTTGACATATTTCAAACTGAGTTTTGAAGAAGTTGTCAGCTAGTTTGAACAGATTGGTTGGTGGATTGAAGTAACTAATGGAATAGTTTGAGAAACAGTTTGAAAGAGTTGGCAGCAAGTTTGATAACTATTTGAATAAATCTGAAGAAGAATGGATTAATTTAAATGAATTGGGCTTCAGTTTGGAAAATACTTATGGTCGTTTGAAAGAGGTGGAAGATAAAATTTATAAGTTGGAGAGTAGTTTGATGGAATTGGTAGCTAGTTTGAAAAGATTGAAGCAACTAAAAAAGTAGACAGTTGACATAACTGAAGACTGTTGGGAGATAATTACTATGCCCAAGTGGAATACTGACTTGAAGATCTTGACAAACAGTCTGAAGGATTTGGTTGCAAGTTTGAAAACGATTGAATGAAGCTTGACTTATAGAAAGGGAATTTATAGAAGTTTGAAAGTGGGTTTGGGAAGTTGAAACGTAAGAATACCATTTTCATATTTTACCGACAAAATTGAAAATCAAATTGATAATTGAGTGAAGGTGTCAGGGGTGACTTTGAAATATCACTTCGTAAGACATTAAACGCCAAATTGGATATTTACTTATAACTACTCATCTTAGACTCCATATAAATCTTTATATTATTTTCGTTAAACAAATTCCCATCACAGTGAATGGATACTACACATCACATGCCAACACAACGGAACTAGGCGGATGTACAGCATTTTAAGAGTCGTTCATAGCAAAAGATTTGGGGAAAATGTTTCCTATCTACCCCCCTCAACCTCGCCACCATATAAACTTTGAATATTATCTCAAATGTATGGCTATATGTTCATGCCACTTTGCGTTGTTCTTTCATTTGTCGAAACATTGTTTTTTTTTTCTGTACGAAAAAAAATTTAGTTGAGTTGCTTAAGTTTTCCTCTGCCGTCTTTTTTAAGATGTTGATGCTGAGCGAATTTTACAAAATTTTTAGCAAAAAAAACGTATTGTTTTCGATTATACTCTTAAGAAAATGAACTCAAGTGTGAAGTCTTTATTTTCTTTGTAACATACAAAGAAAATAAATAGTTGTTGTTTTTTCTTTACTTCTTTCATTTTCCTTTGCTGGGAACTTTGAAACGATGAAGCGAAAAAGCGGGGAAACGTATAAAATAAAATAATGTGTTCACTCTTAAATAGGCATGTTAATCTCAATTTGGCAAGTTTAAAGAAAAGAAATGCGAAAGGAAAAAACTCTTTGCTCGATTTTAAGCGGAGGAAATCTAAAAGGAAAACTTTCTTCACAAAGCCAAGCATTAGGGCGACGCAGGCGAAGGAGGCTGATGTTCCGCAACTATTTCATCAATTTAAAATTCCATAACAAACATAAGTAAACTCTAGAGAGCAGTTGGTTTAACAAGAAAATATGGCTACATCCTAGAGGTAGGCAACAAACTGTGTTTTTCATCTGCTGCCTGGAAGAAGGCCGCAAAAAATCTGTGTGTGTATATCCTTTTTTAAATTTTCGTAAGTAGGTGTTTTTCTTCGGAACATCAAAGTCTGTTGGTCTGTTTATTAATTTGCCTGCCTCCCTCTACTCCCCAGGAGCATGCATGTCATTGCCTCACAGTATCCTTGGTCCTTGTAGTCGCTGTGTCGCGTGTATGTTTGCCTTGTGTGCGTGTGTTATCGAACCCCTGGCAGAATTATGATTTAAAAGTCAGCATTACATATTAGATACTTTTATGGCTTTTATGACCTTTTGTCCCAAACGTATGCAATGATTTCATTTTAATTGCTTTTGTCTAGCCAAATGTTATCAGTTGTTTCTTGGTAAAAGTTTGTTTGCTTGTGTGCCAAGACCTAATTTAATAAATTGATTAAAATTTCAAAACAAAAGGAGAGCAGCAACATTTTCATTTGACATTAATGGCCTAAAGTTTCTGGGGGGAAAGATGTTTGCGATAAACTTGCATGATAATTACGATGATTTATTATTGATGATTTCTTCGTGGCAAACTCTCGTTTCGTGGTGGTAGGCAACACAACAGGTTGTGTCCTTTTCCATGAAAATCAGGTCTGCTTTCACACAGGATTCCAATGGTACGCTGCATCATTGAAAATCTCCAAAACTAATCTTCTTTTATGTAACGATTATTTGTTCACACTTATCCAACAGGTTTTACAATAAAAATTAGCATCATGTGTAACAGTAAATATGAGGACAGCTGCACTTATTCAACCATTATCTTTGCTCTACGTAATTGAGAAAATTCTTCTCAATTCAATCTTCGAAAAATATAATGTCATATAATTCATCTTGAAGTTTTGATATGTGGAAAATTTCTATATTTAGAATTATAATTGGATATTATTCCATGAAAACTGAACCTAATTCGCGAAAAAAACGAAAAACTGTTTGAATTCGGCTGGCAGGCGAAAAGGACAAACAGATGGTTAGACGAATAGATAGGCGGACGGATGGGCACAATGACATATGGGCACACGCAAAACTAATAGATGAAAATACTCCCGGAAGGTTGGGCAGATATATAGACGAAAGGACAGACAACGGATAAACGCACAAATAAACGAAAGTGTTGGATTATAGTTTGGTTTGAACGAGTTGGGAAAACAGTATGTGTTTGAATAATAGTTTGATGGTGTGTTTCGATAATAGTTTGATGGAGTTGGAAAGCAGCAAAGCGTGTTTGAATAATAATTTGATGATGTTGGAAAGTAGTATGACGTGTTAAAATAATAGTTCGATGGTGTTGGTAGCTAGTTTGAACAGAATGTAGTTTGACGGTATAAGCAGTAGTTCATGGAAGTGTAAAAGTGATCGGATAGGCAGAATGATAGATGGACATACGCAAAATAGCGCGGTCGGACAGATAGATGGAAAGGCAGACATATTTCCCACACTTGCTGTAGCTGAGGTCTATCTAAACATTTGCTACTCTAGGGTTCGCAGCGCCCGAATGACTCTCGTCAACTACGCGGAAAGACGAAACTATGTCTCTGATCCAACACAAAACACGGCAAAACGCAGTTCCAACTGGACAGGTGACTCAACCTGTCCCCATGGTAACAGAAACAACTTCAAATTTCCATGCCATAGCTTAATATTATTCACAAAAATTTAAAAACAATTACTGGATAATATTGGGAGTAAGTTAAATAAATGGTTACCAAAAATCTATGTATGATTTGAATTTCAAAATTGTCGAATTTAAGATTCAACAAATCCATGAATTAATCGTCAAAATTGTCGGATTTTACATTAAAAAATCCACAAGTTAATCGATAAAATAGTTGGATTTTAGATTCAAAAATCCACAAGTTAATCGTTAAAATTGTCTAATTTTAGATTCAAAAAATCTACAAGTGTTTGAACCAGTGGAAACATTTAAAAAACAGAAACGAAAAAACTGAGATGTCTTCAAACTAAGATATAAAAAAATCACGGAATTTTATGATGTTTTTTCTTGACCATTAAAAATTGGTATTTTTTCTAATATAATTTTTTTTCTAATAAAATTTAAATATATAAAAATTTAATAAAAATAATATATTTAAGATCTAGAATAAACCAAAATTACTAATCCTAAGTATAGCAATATTCAAATCTGTTTAAGAGTGTATTTTTGAACAATGTTTTGCTTCAACTACTCATGAACGAAACTTAAACAATTATTTTATTTTACATACAATTGGGCACTCTCAGTAGCACAGAAAACTATTTCTTTACAAAATTATTTCCCGATATCTTAGATGGACTATTAGCTTTAAAGCGATATCAAATAAATTTCGAAGAAAGTCAGTTTTTTTTGATTTTAGGCAATCAAACCTTAGGGCCTTATTCTTTTACCTTCATGTGAACTAATTCTCGGAGCGCAATTTACCAGCGATGTCAACTTTTAATTGGAAGAATTGCTTTAAATCGTTCGTGATCAACGGGAACATATCGATCATCTTGATTACTTCTCTGGTAGTATTTTCCACTTTAAATAACACTATTAATTCCAATACCTACAAGTATGCAACAGTTTTCTATTCAAAACACCAAAAGTATGCAATATTTTAAACTGCTAAAAAACTCTCGTAAGTCTCACAGTGTATTATCAGCAGCGAAAGAGCCAAATTTGATGTGCCCCAATCCCGACTTCTTCTGAATGAATTCTTCAAATAACATTCCAATCAAGTGTATTCTTAAATATTTTGATGATATCGTTGCAAACTATTCCTGTTTATGCATTTCATAAATGTTCGAATAGTTGAAAAGTTCATTTTACTTGAGAGGCTATTTTATTGACCATTATCTCGAAACCCATATATCGTATTGTAATTTCGTTTAGTTCATGGAACTACACAAAAAAGTGAAACGAAATACAAAAGCCAACCCGAAATTATTCATATTTGCTGCAGCTATAAGAACATTTGAACAATTTTTGTACAAGATACTAGTGTATTAAATGACCAACAAAAAATAATTCAAAGTAAATTTTTTACAAATCTGGAAAATAATAAGAATGCACCAATCAAATGATACTTTAATGGGTAATTCCAGCAGAAAACGACCCAAAATCTATAAGTTTGGAATTTCATCCTCACCGATTTTGATTAAATACTACAAATATATTCTACAAGTGGTGGTTACTGTAGCTCAAAGTAATACGTGATTTAAGTTTTACAGTGGTCAAAAGTTGGATATCTCGGGTGTTTTTTCAAGAGATGACTTCCTTATCGATATCATAACTTTGGATTTCGTCGTCAGATTTTAACGATATTAATATCATCTGGACGATGTACACTAGAGCGTACCAGGTTACAAGTAAAAAAAAAAAGTTCGCCGTACACCTTCGAATATGAAGTATTATTGAAAGGTAGTTTCAAAAAAAATTTTTTTATTTTTTTATGCCGAACGTAGGGGTCGCGCTTTTACATTTTTCTATATAACTTCTGCATTTATAAACGGATTTTAAAGTGTGATACATCGATGTTTTTGTCCGATTTTTTTGTCTTTGAAGTCATTGAGCTCAAACATGATTCATGATTTTATGCGAGCTTTAATTTTCGATTAGTAGAGTGGTACATTAGGGTAGTAGCAACTGAGAAATGATGGGTAAGTACCAGAAGGGGGTGCTTGAGCTCAATGACTTCAAAGACAAAAAAATCGGCCTCGTCGAGACAAAAACATCGATGTATCACACTTTAAAATCCGTTTATAAATACAAGTTATATAGAAAAATGTAAAAGCGCGACCCCTACGTTCGGCATAAAAAAATAAAAATTTTTTTTTGAAACTACCTTTCAATAATACTTCATATTCGAAGGTGTACGGCGAACTTTTTTTTGAGGTACGCCCTAATGTACACCTCCTCCTTTCGATTCTCTATGAATGTTCTTGTAAAGAGTGATTTTTTTGAGGTTAGGATTTTCATGCATTAGTATTTGACAGATCACGTGGGATTTCAGACATGGTGTCAAAGAGAAAGATGCTCAGTATGCTTTGACATTTCATCATGAATAGACTTACTAACGAGCAACGCTTGCAAATCATTGAATTTTATTATCAAAATGCGTGCTCTGTTAAGAAAGTTCAGAAAGAAAGAAATTGTGTTCAGCGACGAAGCTCATTTTTGGCTCAATGGGTACGTAAATAGGCAGAATTGTCGATTTTGGAGTGAATATCAGCCAGAAGCATTGCAAGAGCTACCAATGCATCCAGAAAAAGTCACAGTTTGGTGCGGTTTATGGGCTGGTGGCATCATTGGACCGTACTTCTTCAAAGATGATGCGAATCGTAACGTAACTGTGAATGGTGAGCGCTACCGTGAGATGATATCCAACTTTTTTTTGCCCAAAATGGAAGAACTGAACTTGGTTGACATGTGGTTTCAACAAGATGGCGCTACATGCCACACAGCTCGCGATTCTATGGCCATTTTGAGGGAAAACTTCGGAGAACAATTCATCTCAAGAAATGGACCGGTAAGTTGGCCACCAAGATCATGCGATTTGACGCCTTTAGACTATTTTTTGTGGGGCTACGTCAAGTCTAAAGTCTACAGAAATAAGCCAGCAACTATTCCAGCTTTGGAAGACAACATTTCCGAAGAAATTCGGGCTATTCCGGCCGAAATGCTCGAAAAAGTTGCCCAAAATTGGACTTTCCGAATGGACCACCTAAGACGCAGCCGCGGTCAACATTTAAATGAAATTATCTTCAAAAAGTAAATGTCATGGACCAATCTAACGTTTCAAATAAAGAACCGAGATTTTGCAAATTTTATGCGTTTTTTTTTAAAAAAAAGTTATCAAGCTCTTAAAAAATCACCCTTTAGTTCAAGAACTCAAAAAAAAAATAAAAATAATTTTAATTCTGGAATATCTTGAAAAACACATCTTTAATTTTTTGAATGTTTTGCCAAATTTCATCAAAATCGAAGAGGGTCGAAATTTTGGGGAATTGCCCTGACAGGAAATATTTGATAGGATATTTGCAAAAATTTATCAATAAAAAATGTTAAGCAATTATTCCCTGTTTTTATACCCTCCACCTCCAGGATGGGGGTATACTAACTTTGTCATTCCGTTTGTAACACCTTGAAATATCGACCGGAGACCCTATAAATTCTAAGATGATCTAGCCATGTCCGTCCGTCTGTCCGTCTGTTGAAAGCACGCTAGCATCTAAACGAAAGGAGCTAGAACGTTCAAATTTTCCATAAATGCGTCTTATAGTCGTAGATCAGTTGCGATTGAAACTGGGCGAAATCGGCCCAAAGGGAAAAATTTTTCCCTTACAAGGACTAAAAATACCCATAATAATCCCTAATATTTTAGCGTATTTAAGCAGTTTTGTTGAATATGTCTGTTTATATTTGTTTGATATTTGGTATGTGCACTCCCCTTATAGCAAAAACGTGCGCCATAAAGTGCTTCTTATTTGTAGGGGGTGAAATGCGGCAAAAAGGGATAAAAATGGTACCTATCAAACGACAACAGATAGAAAAACGAAATTAGGTGTGTACACTCCTCTAACTGAGTAGAGACATAATATAAAAGTATTTTTCCCAAAATCGTACTTTTAAGGGGTAAAATGGGAATAGAGGGATAAAAATGGTACCAACCAAACGGCTGCCCCTAGAAAATTCGGTGTATACATTCCTCTGATTGCATAGACACGTAAAATAAACGGATTTTTCATAATTCATACTTTTTGGGGTTAAAATGAAAAAAGGGGATAAAAATAGTACCAACCAAATGACCGCAGCTAGAGGCATGAAATTTGGAGTATACATTCCTCTGACTGTGTAGACACGGAAAATAAACGGATTTTTCGAAATTCGTACTTTTTGGGGTCAAAATGAAAAAAGGGGATAAAAATAGTACCAACCAAATGACCACAGCTAGAGTCATGAAATTCGGAGTATACATTCCTTTGACTACGTAGACATAAAAAATAAAGGTTTTCCAAATTCGTACTTTCAAGGGATACAATGGGTACGGAGGGATAAAGATTGTACCAACCAAACGGCTACGCCTGGAATAATGAAATTCGGTGTATACATTCCTCTGACTGCGTAGACACGGAAAATAGACTAATTTTTCGAAATTCGTATTTTTGGGAGTTAAAATGGAAAAAGGGGATACAAATAGTACCAACCAAATGACCGCAGCTAGAGTCATGCAATTCGGAGTATGCATTCCTCTGACTGCGTAGACAAGGAAAATAAACGGATTTTTCGCAATTTGTACTCTCAAGGAATACAATGGTACGAACTAAACGACTACAGCTAGAATGATGAAATTCTAATTGCGTAGAAATGTCAAGGGGGTTAAAAAGGGTACCAGCCAAATGGGCGCAGCTGGAATCATGAAATTTGGTGTATACATTCTGACTGCATAGACACGGAAAATAAAAAGTTTTTTCAAAATTCGTACTTTTACTTTTACGGCAAAAATTGGTTGGGTTATGAAGTTGGATGAAGTTGGATTTTCAAAATTTGTACTTTTGGAATTAAAATAGAATGGAAATACAACCAACTGTAGCACCCATTATCTACCAATATTTATGCTATTTAAGCTTTTTGAAAATATAAATATAAGAATATTTATTTTTGAATCGAGCCTTGCCTTATAAGCGTGGTTTGAAACAATTAAAATATTATATTTATTTATAAAATTGTGTTTTCAATATTTGTATTTGTTTTGGTTTGGCTATATTAAAAAATGTATATTTTTCTCTAATATTATTAACTTTTGTATTAACGTATGTATTAAAATAAGATATATACGACGATTTCTCATTTTATGTTACAAGGAAGTTAGCCGTTGTTGTGGGCGTTTTTAAACCAAAACGAATTTTGTTTTAATTTACCAATAATTTTTCACAATTTTGCTTGCATGAAAATATTCCACTGTGTGTCGGTATAGATATTGAACTTTTCTGTCATCCATTGTTATGGTATTGCACATTTCAGTTGCAGCTGAAATGCCCCTAAAAGTATACAACAATTTATAAAACTTGTACTACTTTTTTATTTATTTTTTTTTTATTTTATTTTATTCTTTCTGCTAAATCATGGAGTTACCTTTTCAAATCGTTTTTGGAAAGGTTATGTCATTCAATCACCCACTATTTTTGGTCATGCACTTTATTTTATTTGCAGTGGAAATGTCCCTAAAAGTATGCAACAAATTCAGTAAACTTCTGCTACTATTACTTTATACTACTTTCTGCTAAATCATGGAATTACTTTTGCATATATTTTCGTTTTTTATTTTTTTGGTATGTCATGCCACAAGATATTTACAACATGTTTGCAATCTGCTTTTATGCAGATTGCGGTGGTGCCCCTCAAAGGCAAGCTGCAAATTGCAATGTTTTGTGAGATCAACCTCAATATGATTTTGTTGAACTTTTTGGGAAATAACCTTGCATTCCTGCACACACACATACTGCACTGCAAGAAATAAATCATGAAAATTCTTTGTTAGCCATTTGTTTCTTTTGGCTTAAATTGTTACTTAAACGTTTTATGGTACTTGTAAACACTTTTTTCTCCCACTCTCTCTAGCTCTCGGTGTTTATTTTTCTTTTTTTTTGGGTGGGGTGGTTTACTTTTATGGCAAAAAACCATTACAAAAAATCGAGTGTGTGTGTGTGTGGTATTCCCCCCTGGTTGTTTACACCACAGCGCCAATTCCGTCCCCTTCAATCATGTTTCGCATATTTCTTGGCATGAATGAAAGGAAGTCCTGACAGTGACTGTTTTGTTGCTGCTGTCTGTTGCTGTTGTAGTTTTTGTTGGTGTTGTTGCCGAGTCTGTTTTTCAGGATTCCGCTTCATATGAGTAGTAATGTTGACATGGATGGGTCTTTCGTAGACGTCATTTGAATTATGGGTTGTTTTCCAAAAAAAAACAACAGCAACATCAACATATACATGAACAACTACAGCAACAACATGAACGACATGAACATGATGAACAAATCTCTAATACTCTGGATTTTGTTTTTGTTCATCTACTTTCCACAGCGTTTTTTTTTTGCTCTCGCAGGATGTGTATTTTGGTTTAATGTGTTTGTGAGTGTGAGTGAGTTGTGGACAGCGGATATATCTCCCTCAAAAAAAAACCGAAACTAACACAAGTTGTATGAGAGCAGTGTACACACTGACAATTTATAGACACTCGCACACATGCACACACTTACATTCATATAAACAACCGCACAAATCTTTTCCCTCTATTATGGCAAATTTGCGTGAATGTGTGCTCGTGTGTGTGTGTGTTTTGTTCTATGAAGCCCTGAACAGAAAATACGATATTGTCCATCTCCCGACATCTGAAGGAAAGGAACAAACTTTACTGTTAGTAGTTAGTATCATACAGAGCTTAGTTCAGTTAATATTTGAGCAAATCTTTTTAGCAAAATTTCACTAATACATTATTGCCAAAATGGACAGTGATAGGATGTGTATGTTTGTTCTATTCTTTCGATATCCATCAAACAATAGGGTGTGCTCTAGCGGAGTGGTTGAATTGGGTAGGATAGTGCACGACTTTTCGATCGCGATATGCTAGGACACCGAATTTTATGAGGTTCAGAACAAAAATTGATGTGCCATAAAAAGAAAAGTGGTAAAAATACACAAAAAGGCCAAAACCATTGCTGGGTTAAATGTAAAACCGACTCCCATTAATGTTTTCTCCTCAGCATTTTTTTGAAAACACTTACTTATAAAAATTTTTATAAAATTTGCTCCCGCCACTCTTACTGACGCAATGAGGCCGCTAGTCGAGTCAAATGTATGAACAAACGCCATATTATTATACTCTCACTCTACAGAGTAGGAGGGTATATATCATTTGTAACGCATTGAAGGAGTGACATAAGGCTATGTTTGGACCAAATCCGCTTCACGACTTTTTAAGCAGTTTGAGCCATGTCCGTCCGTCTGACTGGCTGGTGACACGATAACTCTCAAAAGGAGTTAAGGAATCAATTCAAACTTTGCACATGGTAATATTTTCCCCAAACTCAGATTAAGTTGGAAGATGGGCGAAATTGCCACGCCCTTGTGGTACTTTCCACACAAATAGCCCATATTCTAATTCGGAATCACCTATATTTTGGTATTTGATAATGTTGTTATCATGTATCACTTTAAGTGTAGTAAATAAGACGTGGGGGGGGGGTGGTAAGTAAATATGACGCCCCTTCCAGTACCTCCCACACAAATCACCCAAAACTACGTAAAATTAAAGCTTTTATAACTTCTATACTGATGATCGGAATACTGTGAAATTTTATATTTAGCAACGCTTTTATAGTGGTGACATTTGCATGGAATATGGGCGATATTGCCACACCTCTTCCGGTACCTCCCTCACAAAGTGGCATAAACATTGGTTACAATAAAACCGAAATAACATCCACACGGGTAGTCAAAATCATATGCAATTTAATATTTGAAAATGTTTTTATAATCACTTTAAACATAAAATATATTTACGTTTTAGCCACGCCCCTTCTTGTACCTCCCACACAATAGTCTCTATCCTAGGTAAAGTTAAATGCTTTATAAATCCTTGGCCAGTGCCTGAAATCCATTGTGATTTAATATTTGATCATTTTTTTTACAATTATTAAGATCTGTGGAAGCTAGGTCCAATTTGTACAAACTTCTAGTACCTCCCTCAAACATACTCCGGTGCTAAATCCTACCATATACATGTTCTCTGAGAGTGAGTAACTTGATTTAGCCGACTTATAAATAAAATTTGCTCCCACCGCTATTACAGGCCCAAGGAGGGCGCTATAAGAGGCAAATGTATGACCGACCCACAATATTTTTTTAATCTCCGCATTTTCTCAGAACATATCTATCCTCTACTTCCAATCCTCAAGAGAGGTCCCCGTACGATTTTTTTATTTTTTACGAAAGTCAGGTCCTAAACTGCCCCGGCGTCGCCCCTAGCTGGGTAAAATCTAAGACCGACCCCATTAATTTTGCCTCCGAACACACACACGCTTAATCTCCCCTTTTTAAGGGGGCTCCCATACAAAAATTAAATTTTGATAAAAAATGTTCTCTCACCGCTCTAACTGGTCCAAGGTGGCCGCTCGTAGAGTCTAATATGTGGCCGACCCCCCAATATTTTTTTAATTCTCTGAACTACATACATACCCTCTACCATATACCCTTAGAGAGGTCCCAGAACGATTTTTTTTTATTTTTTATATATTTTTTACGAAAGAAAGACCCAAAACTGCCTCGGAATCGACTCTAGCCTCCCTAATATTTTTCCTGAATATACTTACCCCCTATCACCACTTTTTAAGGGGGCTCCCATAAAAAAGCTACATTTTTATAAATCTTGCTCACACCGTTCTAACTGCCCCAAGGAGACCCCTAGGGGAGTCAAATGTATGACCAACCCCAAATATTTTTTTCAGCTCCAATACTTTCTCAGAACATACCTACCCTCCATCTTTAACCCTTAAGGTGGTCCCCATACATTTCTTTATTTTTTATAATTTTTCCGAAATAAAGGTCCAAAACTGCTCCGGAATCGTCCATAGCTGGATTAAATGTAAGACCAACCCTCATAAATTTTCCCTCCCCAAGATATTTCCGAACACCACCTATCCACACTCCTTAATGAGGTTCACATACAAAAATTAAATTTTTATAAAGTTTGCTCCCACCGCTCTCACTGGACCAATGATGCCTCTAGTAGAGTCAAATGTAACCCCCAATATTTTTTCAGTTCAAATATTTTCTCTAAACATAGCTACCCTCTATCTTCAATCCTGGTTCCCATACATTTCTTTATTTTTTATGAAAGAAAGGCCCAAACCTGACCCAAAGTCACACCTAAAGCGGACACTTGCCCCAAATATGCCTTGCCCTTATCTCCACTCCTTAAGGGGAGTGCATATTTTTATAAAATTTGCTCCCACTGCCACAAGGGCAGTTAGAGCGGTGGCAGTTAGAGCGGGCACTTAGAGTGTTCAAACATTTGACTCCCCAATATTTTTTCAGCACCAATGTTTTCTCAGAACATACCTAACCTCTACCATTAACTCTTAGGGAGGTCTCAATACGATTTTTTATAATTTTTTTACAAAAGTAAGGCCCAATATTTTTCAAAATTTTTATTAAAATTCCCAGATCTAAAAATATATTTTTAGTGTACATTGTGTGTGTGTGTGCAGGCCCAGTGTTCCATAAAATCAACAACAAAAATTATTTAAGGCTATTTTTTTCAAAATTTTCATTAAAATTCCGAGATAAAACAAGTTAAAAGGCGTTAAGTTCGCCCGGGACGAATCTTGTCCACCTCGAAGTACATTCAGCAAAATAAATAAAATAAATAAAACAAATAAAATAAATAAAATAAATAAAATAAATAAAATAAATAAAATAAATAAAATAAATAAAATAAATAAAATAAATAAAATAAATAAAATAAATAAAATAAATAAAATAAATAAAATAAATAAAATAAATAAAATAAATAAAATAAATAAAATAAATAAAATAAATAAAATAAATAAAATAAATAAAATAAATAAAATAATAAAATAAATAAAATAAATAAAATAAATAAAATAAATAAAATAAATAAAATAAATAAAATAAATAAAATAAATAAAATAAATAAAATAAATAAAATAAATAAAATAAAATAAATAAAATAAATAAAATAAATAAAATAAATAAAATAAATAAAATAAATAAAATAAATAAAATAAATAAAATAAATAAAATAAATAAAATAAATAAAATAAATAAAATAAATAAAATAAATAAAATAAATAAAATAAATAAAATAAATAAAATAAATAAAATAAATAAAATAAATAAAATAAATAAAATAAATAAAATAAATAAAATAAATAAAATAAATAAAATAAATAAAATAAATAAAATAAATAAAATAAATAAAATAAATAAAATAAATAAAATAAATAAAATAAATAAAATAAATAAAATAAATAAAATAAATAAAATAAATAAAATAAATAAAATAAATAAAATAAATAAAATAAATAAAATAAATAAAATAAATAAAATAAATAAAATAAATAAAATAAATAAAATAAATAAAATAAATAAAATAAATAAAATAAATAAAATAAATAAAATAAATAAAATAAATAAAATAAATAAAATAAATAAAATAAATAAAATAAATAAAATAAATAAAATAAATAAAATAAATAAAATAAATAAAATAAATAAAATAAATAAAATAAATAAAATAAATAAAATAAATAAAATAAATAAAATAAATAAAATAAATAAAATAAATAAAATAAAATAAAATAAAAAACAAATGGATAACATTAGGCAGTAATCTTCAAAAATGAGCCCTAAATATTATTAGGTAATAATTCTTCTCAAGCCTGTTTTTCACATTTCTCTCAAGCCTGATTTTCACAATTTGCAATTTCTTGATTTCAGCTACAGCCTAAATGTCTGTAACATTTTGATAGGAAAAGTTCTAATATGGAAGATCCAACATGTTACAGAGTGGAAAATACACACCTAGTTTCATGATTTTAGTTACAGCTGTTTCAGGGCCACTCTTTTTTCCATTTTTACCTTAAAAGTATGAATTTAAATAAGAAAATACTGAATGCCATAATTCTAGCTACAGCCGTTTTATTGTTGCCCATTTTAATACCAATAAGATCCTGGTGGTACGAATATCGAATGATCTCTTCATTTTTTACGTCTACGTCTACCATTTGGGTGGTACCATTTTTCTCCCCATTCGCCCCATTTTCCGTCTATAAGTACAAATTTCGAAATGTTTATTTTTGTTTTGCGTGACTGTGAATGTATACACCGAATTTCATGATTTCAACTTTAGTGGTTTGGTTGGTACCATTTGTATCCCCTCTTTTGAAAAATCGCTCTATTTTACGCATCTACATAATTAGAGGGATGTACATTCCAAATGTCATGCTTCTAGCGGTTGCCGTATCATTGGTACCATTTGTATCCCTTTTTGTCCCATTTCGCCCGCTAAAACTTTTATTTACTTTTTGGCGCTTTCACGCCACAAGAGGAAGGTACGCAACAAATTTCAAGTGCATATATGCAGAAATAAAAAAAATGCTTAAATAGTCTAAATATTAGGGGTATTTTCAGTCCTTCTGACCCCATTTCGCCCACTTTCAATCGCAACCTACCAGCAACCATAAGACACATTTAGAGACAATTTGAACCTCCTAGCTCATTTCGTTTGGCGGCTAGCGTGTTTTCAACAGACAGACGGACATGGCTAGATCGTCTTTGAAATTTTGTTTATGAATATTTTCTGGAATACATTTATCTCAGCCAAAAAATCCATCACCCTCCTGCCTATCGCCCTTTTATTACTACTTACTTAGTGTCGGTCCTAAATTTGCATTTTCCTTCAATTTCATTGTACCTCACTCTCTCTCTCGGTTGCTCCCTTATCACTCACTCACTCTCTCTCTCTATCCTCGCATGTCTTCGGATGTTTTTCGATGGTTTCCTCTGTCACAATTCTTTTTCTGGCAATATCCTCTAATCTATATAGTCTGTTATAAGATTTAATATAACATAAATTTGTATTTATTTCGAATATTGTTATACGGTTGTTGTCCTTCTGTCACACAGCTATGTAGTTGTAAAGAGTGATTTTTTTGAGGTTAGGATTTTCATGCATTAGTATTTGACAGATCACGTGGGATTTCAGACATGGTGTCAAAGAGAAAGATGCTCAGTATGCTTTGACATTTCATCATGAATCGTCTTACGAACGAACAACGCTTGCAAATTATTGAATTTTATTATCAAAATGCGTGCTCTGTTAAGAAAGTTCATTGCGCGCTTCCATTTTATGGTCAGTTTAATCGACCCACTGAAGCGGCTATTCGGGCTATTGTGACTAAATTTCGCACCAAATTTACATTGTTGGACATTAAACCACCAACACGCTTACGTAGAGTGCGAACTGAAGAAAATATCGCAGCTGTATCGGCCAGTGTTAATGATGACCACCAATTTTCGATTCGTCGCCGTTCGCACCAATTGGGTCTCTGTTACTCAGAAACGTGGAAATGCCAAAATTGGACTAAGCGGATGGACCACCTAAGACGCAGCCGCGGTCAACATTTAAATGAAATTATCTTCAAAAAGTAAATGTCATGGACCAATCTAACGTTTCAAATAAAGAACCGATGAGATTTTGCAAATTTTATGCGTTTTTTTTTTTTAAAAAGTTATCAAGCTCTTAAAAAATCACCCTTTAGTAGTGTTTCCGGCCCTATCTCTTCCCAAAAAAATACTCACACATACCCACGCCCATACAAACAATTGAACACGAGTGTCTTGTATGTGTGGGTACGTCTAAATCTCCTTGGATGTGTGAGACAATTACTGTAAATCTCCGTTCGCAGTAAGTATTCGCCGCGTGGCGCTTTTGGGTCTTGTGTTTGGTTTGTGTAATTTTTTTCCTGGGGTTGTCGTATTTTTTATGCCGACGTTTTTTTCTCTGTCGTTGTTGTTTGTCTAAGTCTCGATTCTTAAGAACTTAATAAATAAACAAAATAATAAATGTCTATGCCCGTGCAGGGCAAATGGGCATGTGTATGTCGGTTGGTATTGGATACGATGACAGTCATTGTTTCTTTCTGTTTTTTGGTTGGTGTCGTTCGGTAATAACCTAATCTTGATTTATTGCGGACGTAACGGATTCGCTGCTAAGTCGAGTTCAAAATATCAATTATTCGTGGAGGCGTTTACTTCTTTGAATTGCAGAAAATTGGACTACATAAAATGACTGCGATAGGCTTTTGGAAATGAAGAAATACAAAATTGACTAATAAAAAGTTTGAAAATGTCTATATGCAGTCGAAATTGCTTCTAACGACATTCAAGGTATCGGCGAGACGCGGTTGTCGTTAAAAGCGATACCATCTTATTGAAAATGAAATTTCAGAACTTGAAACTTTCGTTATAATGTCATTGAAGATAGTTTCTCGTCACAAGAAATACGTTCACAATATAGTAGCATAATTTCAGGATTTATTGAAATCTTAAATATACAGCATACTTTTAGGATGACAAAAAGTTGTTTTACGATCAAAAAAATCTATAATAGTTTATTCATATAAATAAAGAATTTTCAATCAGTGTGATCTGGATGATTTCACCGGATTTTCGTCGGTGAACGAAGAAATAATACGATTCCAAAAAGTTTTGCAAAGATTTTGCACTTTTATGATACAATTATTTTCAAATCAAAAGATAGTAGACTTTTCACATAGACAACGATTCTAGCATCTAAAGTCTCTTCGGAAAGGAATACTAGAAGATAAAAAACGGATTCAGAAAAATCTTTGTGGAACTAAGAATTAAATCGAAAGGTAGAAAAAATTGTGAAATTTTCAATATATATTTTTCCAAACATAAAAATACGTTCACAATATAGTTGCATAATAAAAGGATTTATTTATTTTATGATGCATATTTTTAGGACGAACAAATATATTTTATGATCCATAAAGTAGGGATCTATAAATCGACTTTCGACTAATCGATTAATCGACTTTGACAGAAAAAAGTCCAAAAGTCGAAATTGACTTTACCATTGCCAAAAGTCGAAAAGTCGACTTTGTGCATCAATGAATTTAAGTTATTGAATACCGATATTACTTTTTTGCTCTAGAAAACACATCCTTTATCCAATTTTCTTCAAATTTGGCACAACAACTAGAAACATCTATGCGAAAAGTGGGTAAGATCGGTTCAGATTTATTTATCCAATATAAATGTCTCTCGATTTGGTTTTGATTCGGTCTATTCGTCTTTTCATTCATTTGCAATGTTGTCTTTTTATTTATTTGCAACAGTCGAAAAGTCACCTTTCATATATTAGCTAAAGTCGAAAAATCGACTATTCATATATTTCCAAAAGTCGAAAAATCGACTTTTTGCTCCAACTATACATCCCTACCATAAAGTCCACAGAAGTCTTTTCACATAGATATCGTATTTTCAATCTGGAAGTCTCGACAATTTTGAAAAGGAACTCCAAGAATGTCCAAAAAATCTGAATCTGACCAGTCTTTGGGGATCGAAGAAATAAATCGAATCATAGAAGATAAATTTCCAGTGTAAACAATTCAATATTAGAAATTAGTTTCCACATATAAAAATATGTTGCAAATATTGTAGCATAGTTTTCAGATTTATTGGAATCATATCTTTTCAATCGCTTTATAATTTCCCAATTTTTCCCTCAATATTTTTTATTTATATAAAATATAATATAGATAATTGCAAATTTACTGATATTGGCCGTTCTATAACAATCTAAATAATGTGTGGTTTCAACAAGATGGTGCAACTTGTCGCATAGCCAGCCCTGTCATGTCATATTTGCAGCGAAAATTTTTCAATATTGATTTCAAGAAACTCGACATTTTGTTACCGCACAAGGTCGCCTGACCTTACAGCACTTGATTTTTTCTTGTGGGCAAGGAAGCAAAAAGTTTACAAAACCGAAACAATAAATTCGCTCTCTCCAGGCCGTAATAAATTATTAACGTCACACATACGTCACCCAGGACGGAGGCCATTTAATTTATATTATTTTTAAAAACTAATAAAAAGATTTATTAAAATTTATATTGGTTATCAAATGAAAAATGTTAGAATAATTTATATAGAATACCTACAAATTTATTTTTTGTGTTCATTGAGGCAAACTGATTCATAAAATCAGCATAACATTTTTTATGGATGTTTTTTTAATCTACTACTAAAATTCAAATTTTTGCCAAATGGTACTTTTAATATTTGTAAAGAAGGGCAATAACTTCTGCATTTATCCAAAACTTCTGCATTTTCTTCAATTAGCCATTGCTTTCTTCGTTAGATGACGTCGAGGTACTTAACAAAAATCAAAAAAAAATCATGATTTTTAAAAATATCTTTCGTCTACAAAAAATTACGCAACGTCTATTTTTACCTATAGATCTATTATGTATTGATTTTTTTGTTCCCTATTAAAAAAGAAAACAAAGAAAAAAAGGTTTTTTTTTTTCGAAAAAATATTTTTTTAATTTGTTGCAGACTGTTCCATGTTAAAGTGAAATTCGTAGCATATGAAGCAATCATAGTGACCTTTAAGTGAACTTATAAGCGGGCATGATCGGACCTACATTTCCAAAATAACAGTACAAATATTAAATCGGCCAAAATTGGACTTTTAGTAAAAAAGTTTTTGAAAAAAATTTCCATTCAAATTTTTTACACTGATTTTATGAATCGGCAGTTCTCAATGCACACAAAAAATAAATCTATAGTTGCATAGTTTAGTGTCCAAACAAAAAATGAGTTAGAAGCAAAACATAAGTTAAGATTTTTAACATTATAAATTTGCAGTATACTTTTAGGATGGGCAGCTTTTTGGCATAGTTAACGAATCTTGAATCTGAAAATTTCACTCGCTTCATAATTTCCGACATTTTCTCTTATTGATAGATTCTTTAGATATAATAAAAATTCTTTTGCGTGTGCGAGAAGTAGACATTGTTTTCTCTGTTAGAATGTTAGCTATCAAAAATTGGAACCAAACAATTATTTTCTTTTCTTGTGCCAGAAAAAATTTTTTTTTTCGAAAAAAAAAGATTTTTTTCAGACTATTTCTAAACCACTGTGTCTATGTTAAAACGGAATTCGTAACATTTGTGCCATTCTAACTGCCTTTCATTGAACATAATATCGGTTGTGATCGAACGTATATTTCCAAAATGAGAGAAGAAATATTAAACGTACCTACGACGAAATTTGTAATTTGGGAAAGTAACCACACAAAACTTTTAGTATGCACAAAACAAAACTTTATCAGTATGCACAAAAAAATATTCTTTAGGTATCGGACACCAAATATTTACATTTTGTTGCATTGTGTAATTAGTTTCCAAACATAAAAACAAGTTCAAAATATTGTAGCATAGTTTTATAATTTATTCAAGTCATAAATATGCAGCATACCTTTAGGACGGATAACGTTATTTTATGACTTCAATAGTGAATCTTGTATCAAAAAGTTTCAATCGTTTCATAACTTCGAATTTTTTCCTCAATATTCCATTGCTTTATTGGATATAATAATCAGTATTCAAATATTTCATAGTCTAGAGGCTATTAACAAAGATATATCAAAAACTTAAAGCAATATTTAAGGGCTATTTAAATTTCTAAATGAGATCAAGGACATGTCATCCCCTCCTCCATAAACCTCCATAAATTACACCGTACGACATTTAAAAAATCCTTACGCTTGAACCGGATGATATACGTCTGAAACTAAAGGAAAAAATTATTTTTTGGGCGTTTTAGTTTTTCATTTTTTTTATCCTGTTACCACCTTCACTTCACAGGGCCACAAAATTCCAAAGATACATTTTTTTTTTTTCAAAAATTATTATAAATTGTTGTACAAATTACTATAAATACATATACCTATGATACCGTATATGTGTCAAATAAAAGTGGAGAATATCCGTTAGGGCAAAACGCTCTTTAAAGATTGTCAATTGTTAGACAACTGATATTACATACATTTAGGGTTGTTGTCAACAATCTGAGCTACATCTTAATATTAAGTGCATACTTTTAGGCCTTCGAACACCATTAAGGGATTGCATCCCCATACTATTGGGATGGTCACGTTCACAAAACTTAGTGTGCGACACAAATACACCATTTTTATGACATTTAGCAGGACAGTCATTGACTACATTCAGACTGGTCACGTTTTCACTGAATATAAATAAAGTGTATTGCTTCAAAATTTACAAAATCAATGTGGTCTTAACAGTCCGCTGAGGTTGAAGGTGTTACAATCATGTACTGGGATTGGTAACTGAATATTTAATTAAAGATGACCATAATAATAACAGCCTTTGGAAGGCAAAGGATGTGTGGCAGAGATAGCATCAACAATTAATAAATCCAAGTTTATATATTCCCTAAAAGACCGAGCAATTTTCCATATGCAAACCTTACACTTGAACAGATATTTGAATACTAAAGGGAATAAAAAAAGTGCATACTTTTAGGCCAATAGATTGACAAATTCCTATAGCATAATTTAGGAATATTTTGAAAACTAGGAAACCATTTTTAGAAACTTTATTTGAAGTAATAATGTCAAAAATAACATTTCTAGATTTAAAAACTATTTATTCAGGGGTGTCATAGAATCCTATTGTTGTCGAAATCAGCATTTAAAAGTCGGTTTGGAAACAAGGAAATCGCAATATGATTTCATGACACCAATTTATATCGGATTTAGTTTTCAATTCCCATAAATTAAAAATTTCGATTTGAAATGTGCAATTTTTGCAAATTTTAAATTCAATTCCGACTACTATCGGATTATAACCCTGTGATATTGTAGAGAAGAAGTCAAAATAAAATTTCTGTGAAAACAACATAATGACATTCTATCAAAAACTATATAGAGCTAATACTAATATATTTTCAAAATTTAAAAATATATTAAAAATTTGAAAACAAAAAGTTTTACATTTAAAAATACAATTAATGTTAAAGCATGGTACTACAATCACACATAACATTTGTCTACTTTCCGCCTCAAACTGCTGCCACAATTAGCGCTTCAGGCACATACAAAATATATGTACATCAGATTCCGAGTCTATTTCTAGGGGGCAATGTACTCAAACAAAATTGTAGCATACTTTATTGAGCTGCCTACATGAGAAACAGCGTTTAAAACCAAACATTTGCATTGTTCAAAAAGCCATTTGAATAATAACTGCCGACAGCCAGAACACAAAAAACGAAAAAAAAACAAACGGCAATAATCCACAAAAAGCGACATTAATCGACAAGAAAAGCAAACAATCAAATGTACATTGACTGTCGTCATTCATGATGAAAAATGTTGCGCCACGGAAGACCTTTGTCTACTAGACTGTTAAATTCAATTCAACTTGTACAGTATTTGTATTTTTTTCTCATCATTTCCAATCTTTATAGAGTGGTTGGTATCGGAGACTTGTTAGCAGAGGCGAGAGAATAGTTTGTCAAGGGTTCATTGCTCTGGGGGTTTTTTGTAAACTTAAAGGACAATGACATATGTTGAGAGTATTATTAACAGTATAGCAAGTAGAAGAATATTTTTAAATGACATTGAGTTGGAACTCACACAATCGATGGATGGATTAAAAGCAGAGATTTGGGAAGAAATGGGAATAAAACTCATCACATCGATCGTCGGAAAGTATTGGCTTCTTCAGGGCATATATCGGATAATTAAGTTGAACAATTCTAGACAGAACTCGATAGTTATATAGATACAATCGAGCAATAGATGAGCAACAGAAGATCACAGACCAAGAGATGAAGACATGATGTAGGGATCAAGCTTGATGTTGATGAGCAACAGAAGATCACAGACCAAGAGATGAAGACATGATGTAGGGATCAAGCTCGAAGCCTCAAATTTGCGAATTAACAGAACCGCGAAAAGGTATAATATCCTGAGAAGAGATTTAATGACATCACACATTCCTGGTACATAATGACCCGGAAATTGATCGGAGATCAAGCAAATAGCTCAGACACAAACCTGAGACACATTAGATTTTAACTATTGGATCAATAAACAGTAGTTCAAGCATTGATATAGTATTGAGATCAGGCCCGTGCGCAGGATTTTCCCCTGGGGGGGGTTTTCATCTACACTCAAAAAAATTTTTCCCTATAATGAGTTAAAATTAACTAAAATTTAGGAAACCAAGTACATTTTTACTAAATAAGTAGAATTTTGCTGAAATTTTCCTAAATCTAAGTAAATTTTTCCTAAAAACAAGTAATTTTGTACTAAATTTAAGCAAAATTTTCCTAAAACAAAGTAAATTTTAGTAAAATTTTGTTAACAAACATTTCCTAAAACTAAGTAAATGTTTACTCAAATCAAGTACATTTTTACTCAAAGTGAGGACAATTTTGCTGATTTTTTCCTCAAAACGAGTAAATTTTTACTTAAACTGAGGAAAATTTTATTTTATACAAGAAAAAAGGTGAAATTAAAATAAGTTCTTTTTAACTAAAAAATCAAACAAATAGTTTTGCTTCAGAGTATGCAAAACTGATACAAATATGACAACATGAAATATTTCTCAAAAGTTTCGTGATACCTCTGCCATAAAGAGTTCAGCTATTACTCCATGATTGTTACGAAGGCAAGATAGGCGCCTTCGCAGTGGTTGTTTAGAATAATTCATAAAGTATTTAAGAAATAAGTCTCTGCAAACGAACGACAATTGCTTCTTAGATTAATATTCAAGATTTTTTTAACAATTTCAAATGTTTTTTATAAGTTCATTAATACTTAAATGTATGAAGAACTCGCCATTAATTTCAGTAAACCTTTTAACTTCATTTTAGGAAAAAAAAACACATTTTTAAGTTAAAGTAAATTTTAATTTTTTCCATACAAAAAATGTCAGTTTTTTTTCACTTTTCTCATTGTCGCAAAATTGCATTTCAGTAATCCATCTATCACTACATTCAAAGGAATATGTCAGTAAAAGAAAGAAAAAAGTCTACCGAAAGAGCAGATTTTCTGCTGTTAAAGAAGAGACAGCAGAGTTGTATCTGCTGAGATGGTAAACAGCCGTTTGCTGTTTTTAGCAATATATATGATACGCATTTTGTCCTAAGCTAATATAATACGCTTATCTATTTTTATATTTTAATTAACAAGAGCCAATTTAAGCAGACTGCAAACTCTTTAGCAGTGTGAATGGCGATGTAAGATTGCAGAAAACTGATGTTTTGCCAAAAAAACTGCTGTAATAGCAGCAAGTGCCTGCTGATAGACAGCAGACAATCGCTGCTATTATTAACAGACTTGTTCTCTAAGTGTAGAACTTTTTTTAAATAGTTGCTTGAAATTACATACATATCGAGGGCTTATATTCATAAGTGGCTATGAAAAAAACATAACTTTTCAGGATAGCGAAAAAACTGATTTTCTCCTTAATTTGAAGAGAAATTATTAATCGTTCTTCCACAGTTTAATCTAAAAAGGATTACTAATTGCTACGATTAAAAAGTTTTCGAAATTTCCTATTATTCACGGTTTCATGGTTCATAGCCACTTTTGTATGTTTAAAATTGAGTACTATGAATGTTGAAATAAGGATAAGATTTATTGTAAACTCCATAACTTTTTTCATGAAATCTTGGCAATGTTGTATAGAAAACGCATTTTCTGTGATGTACACACCGAATTTAAAGATTCCAGCTTTATCCGTCAGATTGGTCGATTGTAACATATATAAAACATATATATAAAATTCGCCGTTGCAATTCCTCATACTTTAACTTTCTTCATTCATAACTCTGAAACTTTTCATACACAAATATTCCCCATGAAGTCAGCAATAACATGCCAAAGAAATATTTTGGTATTCTCAATATAATAAAAAGTTACGCCAGTTTTTCTAAATATACTTTTCACAATTTTTGACCTTACAGCCACCTTTTTTCCTATTTTAGCCTGATAACTGGGGAATCAAAATGCTATTAACGCGAAATGATGGAATTTGATAGTACGATATGCCCTAAATCTAGAAAAATGTTTTGAACAAAATCGTTGTAGCGAATTATAACCTACGGTCTTATGCTGCTCCATTGTTGAACTATTTTGTTTCTATTCTTTTTATGTTCATAGCCACTTATGCAGTCGCAAACTAACGTGCGAGAGGATAGCCAAATCAGAAAATTAAAAAAATGGCTTTAGAAAAAAATCTTTTCCAAATTTTCCAGATGACATCCAAATCTGAGAAAATGGTTCATATCCACTTTTGTATATAAGCCCTCGATATATATTTTGAAGAAATATTAAACAAAAAAACGATCAAATTCCTCGGCGATAAACCCTTCAGTCCCTTATGTTTTCTATGATAAATGCAGTAAATTGGATATGCTTTTTGACAAAGTATGGTTTTAAATAAAGAGTTTTGGGGTTTTTAATTTATACATGACATGAGTAACAGGATGTTTACTCAAAATCTTTATACGCATATTCCGATAAAATAAAAAATATTTGGAAATGTTTCGTCATTTTTATAATCTTAAATATGTATAAATTCAATTAACAAATACAGTTTTTTTGTATTCGATGAAATGCAAGAAGAAACAACTAGAAATTGTAATTCCAAAAAACCAAATAACTGGTATTTTAGAGTTTCGTTTTCCTACGTAGATCCAAGTTACTGAATTTATTGTTTCTCTTTTGAATAATACTTGCTACATATGTACAAAAAAATACTTACTCTGAAAAATATTAGACATAAGTGATAAATATAACGAAAATTTTAGTAAGTTAAAACGCATTTTTTCATTTGTCGAAATGGATTTGTATTATAATTAACAACTCCCAAAACATTGGAAGTAACAGAAACCGTTGTTGTTGCATCTGTGATGAAAATAGGACACATCGGTTCATAGTTCATAGATACAACTCCATAAAAATGTCCAATCGCAAATGTTACATCTTAGCGCTCTACAAGCATCAACAAAATTATTTGCTTTTATTAATAATAGTTTAGATTTCATTATGATTCTTATCTACACTTTTTTAAAATTTCTAAACGATTTTGTTATTAAATTTCCAAACTTATATTGCAGTACACAATTAAAAGTTCATGAGATATAGCTCTAGTCTAATGTCAAGATGTGATATCGGTTAATAAAAATGAAAATTTTCCGAACAATTGGGTGTCCATTAGCGAAATTAGCACTACACAATCTTGAAATTGGCACAATTCGTTTAGTTTGTTTGTATTTTTCATAACCTTTGTCCGAAATTCAAGAAAGTGTCCACGATTCCTCTATGTAATTTTCGAGTTTTCATGATTTTTTTTTTAAAAATCTTACAAAATCTATATTTTATTGCTTCAGAAAGTCTAGAAGGTTTTAAAAAGTATATGTTCGAAACCTCTCTGGGGGGGGTTTGAACCCCCAAAACCCCCCCCCCTGCGCACGGCCCTGATTGAGATGGTATTAATATGATACAGAAATGAGTTCGAAATCTCAAACTTGAAACAAATATCAGAGACACCATCAAAATATTACGATAAAAGTCAATACTCTGAGATAATGTAATGTAAGCTAAACGTCCAAAACATTGGCTACGAATATAATATTTAGATACATTCCAGATTAAGAGAAGTGATACAACTAATAGATAGGATACTGTAGTACTAATAGATAATGAAATACGATAGACTAATAAGAAAGACGAATCAGGGACAGAGCTCAGACACTGACTCAAAACTAAAACTTCCTAAAAATTACCATAAGCGTTAATAGCCACAAAATTTAAATTTAAAGCAAAACATGCAAATCTAGGTCAAAGGATATAGTATTTAGATGTAGATAATAGTTTATTAACTCAGATAAAAACCTGAGATACATTAGAGTGTAAAGGAAGAGACAGAGCTATTAGATATAAAGCAGGATTGGTAGTCGAAATTAAAGATAAAAACCTGAGATATATTAGAGTGTAAAAGAAGAGACAGAGCTATAAATATAGATCAGGATTGTTAGTCCTAGTACAATAAGAGACATTATTCACAGATACAAACCACTGATGTAGCTCAGACATGACCCATGTTTCAGGCCTGTGATGCAAGCCTTAAACCTTCGACATAACAGATACACCAAATCCAAAGTCAGAGATCAAAGCCATTAGCCAGAGTTCAATGTGTCGAAGGAAGCATTCAAGTGGCTAGGATTTCTAAAGTGCAGAGCAAGAAATACTTCACTCCTGCTGATGTTCTCAATATCCACACCAGCTACATAAGGCCAAAGATGGAACAAAACTCTGATGTAGCTCAGACATGACCCATGTTTCAGGCCTGTGATACAAGCCTTAAACCTTCGACATATCAGATACACCAAATCCAAAGTCAGAGATCAAAGCCATTAGCCAGAGTTCAATGTGTCGAAGGAAGCATTCAAGTGGCTAGGATTTCTAAAGTGCAGAGCAAGAAATAAAGAGTGATTTTTTTGAGGTTAGGATTTTCATGCATTAGTATTTGACAGATCACGTGGGATTTCAGACATGGTGTCAAAGAGAAAGATGCTCAGTATGCTTTGACATTTCATCATGAATAGACTTACTAACGAGCAACGCTTGCAAATCATTGAATTTTATTATCAAAATGCGTGCTCTGTTAAGAAAGTTCAGAAAGAAAGAAATTGTGTTCAGCGACGAAGCTCATTTTTGGCTCAATGGGTACGTAAATAGGCAGAATTGTCGATTTTGGAGTGAATATCAGCCAGAAGCATTGCAAGAGCTACCAATGCATCCAGAAAAAGTCACAGTTTGGTGCGGTTTATGGGCTGGTGGCATCATTGGACCGTACTTCTTCAAAGATGATGCGAATCGTAACGTAACTGTGAATGGTGAGCGCTACCGTGAGATGATATCCAACTTTTTTTTGCCCAAAATGGAAGAACTGAACTTGGTTGACATGTGGTTTCAACAAGATGGCGCTACATGCCACACAGCTCGCGATTCTATGGCCATTTTGAGGGAAAACTTCGGAGAACAATTCATCTCAAGAAATGGACCGGTAAGTTGGCCACCAAGATCATGCGAATTGACGCCTTTAGACTATTTTTTGTGGGGCTACGTCAAGTCTAAAGTCTACAGAAATAAGCCAGCAACTATTCCAGCTTTGGAAGACAACATTTCCGAAGAAATTCGGGCTATTCCGGCCGAAATGCTCGAAAAAGTTGCCCAAAATTGGACTTTCCGAATGGACCACCTAAGACGCAGCCGCGGTCAACATTTAAATGAAATTATCTTCAAAAAGTAAATGTCATGCGTTTTTTTAAAAAAAAGTTATCAAGCTCTTAAAAAATCACCCTTTACTTCACTCCTGCTGATGTTCTCAATATCCACACCAGCTACATAAGGCCAAAGATGGAACAAAACTCTGATGTAGCTCAGACATGACCCATGTTTCAGGCCTGTGATACAAGCCTTAAACCTTCGACATATCAGATACACCAAATCCAAAGTCAGAGATCAAAGCCATTAGTCACAGTTCAATGTGTCGAAGGAAGCATTCAAGTGGCTAGGATTTCTAAAGTGCAGTGCAAGAAATACTTCACTCCTGCTGATGTTCTCAATATCCACACCAGCTACACAAGACCAAAGATGTTACAAAACTCTCATATATGAGAGCTCCCAGATCATCTTTAGAGCTACCATCACCGTGTTCAGAGGAGAGGAATGGTGGCGGTAGAATATCTAATTCTGTTGTCTCTCATGATCACTGTCTTAATGAAGGATGTGTGCGGCTGTTCTATCGATGCTTTCAGGTTTTTTTGGCAGTGGGAACACTATATGTTATCTATAATTGATTTTTTATCGATTAAATTTTTTTTTTGGCTAGATGTAAGAAATATTCGATATATGAATTACAACGATGATTAATTAAATACCATAGGGTAGAAGAAACTTTCTTAAATTAAATTATTTTATTTCGCATAAGTTTTAAAGAATTCACAAAAAAATAAAATATGAAATTCGATTCAAATTCAAAACTTTTTCCTATTAATCATATATTTATGCGCATATTTTAAATTTAGAGGAGTTTTTTATACCTTCCACCTCCAGGATGGGGTATACTAATTTTGCCATTCCGTTTGTAACACCTTGAAATATGGACCTGAGACACTATAAAGTATATATATTCTTGATCGTCATAAAATTCTAAGACCGTCCGCCTGAAAGCACACTAGCATCTAAACGAAAGGAGCTACGACTTCCATAAATGCGTCTTATAGTCGTAAATCGGTTGGGATTGAAACTGGGCGAACTCGACCCTAAGGGAAAAAATTTTCCCTCACAAGCACTAAAAATTCCCATAATAACCCCTAATATTTTAGAGTATTTAAGCATTTTTATACACAACACGAGAGTATTATGTCTTTGTGCATTTGTTTGTATCACCCAAAAGCAAACGAGTTACACCCATATTATACAGATCGGCTCAGAATAACTTTCTGAGTCGATTTTGCAATGTCCGTCTGTCCATCTATTGTTGTAATCAAATTATAGTCCGATCTTAACAAAAATTGGCACAAGTAAGTTTTGTGGATCAAGGACGAACGCTATTTAATTTGAAGCTAATCGGTTCAGATTTAGATATATCCCTCATACAAATGTTGCTCCCGATTTGACATTTTCCGCTTTAGAAATCCTTCCCGATTTCAATTTTTTACAGAATTGAATTGTAACTGGATAGAAATTGCAGTGTATCATATAGTCGGCTCCGTCCGACTTTAGCCTTTCCTTACTTGTTTTTCAATATGCCTGCTTGTAATTACTTGATATTGGGTATAACAAAAACGTGCACCATAAAGTGATTTTTATTCATAGGGGTGAAATGAGGCAAAATGGGATAAAAATGGTACATGTCAAACGACAACAACTAGAAACACGAAATTCGGTGTGTACATTCCTCTAATTGAGTAGACACGTATAGTATTTTTTCAAATTTATAATTTTATAGGGTTAAATTGGGAATAGAGGGATGAAAATGGTACCAACAACACGACTGCAGCTAGAATAATGAAACTCGGTGGGTGTGTACATCTTGAACACGTAAAATAAAGTGATTTTCAAAGTTAGTACTTTTAAGGGGGGATTATGTAGAAAAAGGGATAAAATTGGTACCGACCAAATTGCAGCAGCTAGAATAACGAAATAACGTATAGACGTGCAAAATTAAAAAAATTTCAAAAAAAATTACTTTTATGGGGATAAGGTGAGGAAAGGGATAAACTTGACACCAATTAAACATCTACAGCTAGAATAGTGAAAATCGGTGTACATTCCCCTCAGATTGGAAATATAATGCGATCTTTCGGTATTCGTACTTTTTACGCCAAAAATGGATAAAATTAGTGCCGAGCCAAGGGCAGCAGATCGAAAATCATAAAGTTCGGCGTGTACTTTGCTCTGTTTGTATAGACGCACAGCAGAAAGATTTTTTTAAATTTGTAATTTTATGGGATAAAAATGATATTATATTTATAAATGTCTCAGACTTCGTAGTCGCGCAAAACAAAAGTATTTCTCCACATACTTACTAAGAATAAGATGTGTTAAAAGAGATGAAACTGGTACCAAGCAAACGGCTGCAGCTGGAATTATAAAATTAGGTTGTGAACTCGAAAGATTTTCGAAATTCGTGTTTTGAAGAATTACTTTGAGATATAGTCAAGGGCTATCAAACAAATCACAAAAACATATTTATAGAAACTCCCCCTAAGTGGGTGTGATCATTAAATTAATTAATTAATTATACCCTCACTCTACAGTGTAGGAGGGTATATATCATTTGGGACAAAAAGGTGTAACACATTGAATGAGTAACTTAAGACCATAAGAATGTTTGGACCGAATCCATTTAACGACTTTATAAGATGTTTGAGCCATGTCTGTCCGTCCGTCTGTCTGGCTGGTATACACGATAACTCTCGAAGGGAGTTAAGGAATCAATTCACGGTACTTCCCACACAAATGGACAATATTCCTATGTTAAATTAAAACTTTCATAAATTCCACAACGACAGTGCCGTGCGCAGGGGGGGGTTGGGGGTTCAAACCCCCCCAGAGATGTTTCGAACATATACTTTTTAAAACCTTCTAGACTTTCTGAAGCAATAAAATATAGAATTTTTAAGATTTTTTAAAATAACTCGTCTGAAATGGTAATTTTGCAGTAAAATCATGAAAACACGAAAATTACATAGAAAAATCGTGGACACTTTCCTGAATTTCGGACAAAGGTTATGAAAAATACAAACAAACTAAACGAATTGTTCCAATTTCAAGATTGTGTAGTGCTAATTTCGGTAATGGACACCCAATTGTTCGGAAATTTTTCATTTTTATTAACCGATACCACTTCTTGACATTCGGCTAGAGCTATATCTTATGAACTTTTAATTGTGTACTGCAATAAAAGTTTGGAAATTTAATAACAAAATCGTTTAGTAATTTTAAAAAAAGTGTAGATAAGAATCATAATGAAATCTAAAATATTTTGAAATCAAATATTTTGTTTGATGCTTGTAGAGCGCTAGAGCGATGTAACATTTGCGATTGGACATTTTTATGGAGCTGTATCTAAATATGAACCGTGTGATGTGTCCTATTTTCATCACAAATGCAACAACAACGGTTTCTGTTACTTCCAATGTTTTGGGAGTTTGCAATTATAATACAAATCCATTTCGACAAATGAAGAAATGAGTTTTAACTTACTAAAATTTTTGTTATATTTATCACTTATGTAAAAATATTTTTCAGAGTTAGTATTTTTGTGTACATATGCAACAAGTATTATTCAAAAGAGAAACAACAAATTCAGCATCTTAGATCTACGTAGGAAAACGAAACTCTAAAATACCAGTTATTTGGTTTTTTGGAATTAATATTTCTAGTTGTTTCTTCTTGCATTTCATCGAATACAAAAAACTGTATTTGTTAATTGAATTTATACATATTTAAGATTATAAAAATTAAGAAACATTTCCAAATATTTTTTATTTAATCGGAATATGCGTATAAAGATTTTGAGTAAACATCCTGTTACTCATGTCCTGTATAAATTAAAAACCCCAAAACTCTTTAGACATCCTATTTAGACCCATACTTTGTCAAAAAGCATATCAAATTTTCTGCATTTATCATAGAAAAAATGCGGGACTGAAGTTTATCGCCGAGGAATTTGATCGTTTTTTTGTGTAATATTTCTTCAAAATATATATCGAGGGCTTATATTCAAAAGTGGATATGAACCATTTTCTCGAAAATGAGTTTTTGATGCCAAACTATTCTCAGATTTGGATGTCATCTGGAAAATTTGGAAAAGATTTTTTCTAAAGCGATTTTTTTAATTTTCTGATTTGGATATCCTCTCGCACGTTAGTTTGTTACTGCATAAGTGGCAATGGACATAAAAATAATAGAATCAAAATATTTCAACAATGGAGAGCAAAAAACCGAAGGTTATAATTCGCTACAACGATTTTGTTTAAAACATTTTTCTAGATTTAGGGCATATCGTACTACCAAATTCCATCATTTCGCGTTAATAGCATTTGGATTCCCCAGTTATCAGGCTAAAATAGGAAAAATGGTGGCTGTAAAGTCAAAAATTGTGAAAAGTATATTTAGAAAAAACCGGCGTAACTTTTTATTATATTGAGAATACCAAAATATTTCTTTGGCATGTGATTGCTGACTTCATGGGGAATATTTGTGTATGAAAAGTTACAGAATTATGAATGAAGAATGTTAAAATATAAGAAATTGCAACGGCGAATTTTGGATTTTTCATCAATTGCAGCGATTTTTCGCGACTGGCTACCAATCTGACGGATGAAGCTGGCATCTTTAAATTCGCTGTGTACATCACAGAAAATGCGTTTTCTATACAACATTTTCAAGATTTCATGCAACAAGTTATGGAGTTTACAATAAATCGTATTCTTATTTCAACAATTTTAAACATACAAAAGTCGCTATGAACCATGGAAACGCGAATAATTGGAAATTTCGAAAACTTTTTAATCGTAGCAATTAGTAATCCTTTTTAGATTAAACTGTAGAAGAGTGATTAACAATTTCTCTTCAAATTAAAGAGAAAATCAGTTTTTCAATCTCCTGAAAAGTTATGTTTTTTTCATAGCCACTTATGAATATAAGCCCTCGATATGTGTGTATGTAATTTCAAGCAACTATTTAAAAAAAGTTCTACACTTAAAGAACAGTCTTTTAATAATAGCTGCGATTGTCTGCTGTCTATCAGCAGGCACTTTCTGCTATTACAGCAGTTTTTTGAATAACAGCAGTTTTCAGCAATCTTACATCACCATTTACACTGCCAAAGTGTTTGCAGTCTGCTAAAATTGGCTGTTTTTAATTAAAATATAAAATAGATAAGCGTTCATAAGCGAGTTTAGCTCGAATTTTCTTTTATATTAGCTTGGGACAAAATGCGTATCATATATATTGCTAAAAACAGCGAACGGCTGTTTACCATCTCAGCAGATACAACTCTGCTGTCTCTTTTTAACAGCAGAAAATCTGCTCTTTCAGTAGACTTTCTGCTTTCTTTTACTGACATATTACTTTGAATGTACTGATAGATGGAGAAAATCTGAAATTTTTTGTATGGAAAAAATTAAAATTTACTTTAACTTAAAAAAGTGTTTTTTTCCTAAAATGAAGTTAAAATGTTTACTGAAATTTATGCTGTGTTCTTCATACATTTAAGTATTAATGAACTTATAAAAAACATTTGAAATTGTTAAAAAAATCTTCAATAAAAATCTAAGAAGCAATTCTCGTTCGTTTGCAGAGACTTATTTCTTAAATACTTTATTAATTATTCTAAACAACCACTGCGAAGGCGCCTATCTTGCTTTCGTAACAATCATGGAGTAATAGCTCAACTCTTTTGAGAAATATTTCATGTTGTCATTTTTTGTATCAGTTTTGCATACTCTGAAGCAAAACTATTTGTTTGATTTTTTAGTTAAAAAGAACTTATTTTAATTTCACCTTTTTTCTTGTATAAAATAAAATTTTCCTCAGTTTAAGTAAAAATCTACTCGTTTTGAGGAAAAAATCAGCAAAATTGTCCTCAGTTTGAGTAAAAAATTACTTGATTTGAGTAAAGATTTACTTAGTTTTAGGATTTTTTTTTTCACCAAAATTTTACTAAAATTTACTTAGTTTTAGGAAAATTTTGCTTAAATTTAGTAAAAAATTACTTGTTTTTAGGAAAAATTTACTCAGATTTAGGAAAATTTCAGCAAAATTCTACATATTTAGTAAAAATGTACTTGGTTTCATAAATTTTAGTTAATTTATCTCATTATAGGGAACATTTTTTTTGAGTGTAGATGAAACCCCCCCAGAGGAAAATCCTGCGCACGGGCCTGCACAACGATATTCGGAATCACCTATATTTTGGTATTTGATACATAAGAACTTTAAGTGTACTAAATATGGCGTGTTTTGCCACGCCCGTTCAGTACCTCCCACACAAATCCCCCTACACTACGTAAAATTAAATCTGCCTTAACTTCTATACGGATGATCGGAATACTATGAAATTTGATATTTGGCAATGCTTTTATAGATGTTGCAATGTAATATGGGCGATATTTCCCAACGCCTTCTGGTACCTCCCACACAAAATTACATAAGCTTTGTTTAAAATACAACCGGCGTAACATTCACACGGGTAGTCAAATTCATATTAAATTTGATATTTGAAAATGTTTTTATAGCCACGCCATTTCTTGCAACTTCCACACAATTGTCTTTATATTTGATCACGATTTTACAATTATTTTATGAATGTGGAAGCTAGGACCATATGCTAAGTACCTGTCTAGCCACACAAATCATCCGGCTCTAAGTAGTTTCCATAGACATGTTCTCTGGGAGTGAGGGTATATATAAGTCGGTTTGGCCGACTGACGTCTTCTTACTTGTTTTATTCAAAATTGTAATAATGAAACATCACATTTTCCTAATTTTTATTGCACTTTTTCGTGATTGTAGTAGTGCAATAGTCTGCGGATAATACTGAGGAATGCATGCAATCCATGGTGAAGGGTATATAAGATTCGGCGCGGCCGAATTTAACGCCTTTTACATGTTTTACATATTTCTGAACCACCTTAATACATACAAATTTGATTTGATCTCTATTGTATATTCGATTCACTTACTTAGATCTGAGAAAAACCCCAGAACTAACAAACGATTTTTACACTAGGAACACAAAAACAAACCATATGTCGCTTTCTTAAAGCCACAAACCGACAAAACAAAAAAAAAACAAGAAAAATGGCTTGTGTTCCACCATGGATTGCAATCTAAAGTACTACCGGACGATTAGAGACTGTCGACTAATAGTACGAATATCAAAAGATCTGAGCAGTCAGAGTGACGCACAGTGGAATATTTCCATACAAGCTGCGGCAAAAATTATAAGGAACATAACTAAGACCTTGACATTTCGCAGACATCCCTCATATTGCCTGAATAGATTAAGAACAAGTTGTTATTTAAATCCGCCTATCCCATATCGTTTTCATATTTTAATATGTACGATAATACAAATCATTACCAGTGATTTAATTTTTATTTTTAGGATTTTCGAAATCTTAAATAAAACTCATTGTATCTTTTAATCGATGGTAAGCAGCACTTATAGCTTAATAAATAACTAAGACGTCATATACCAGCTCAACGGTTGTAAAAAATCAGGGGACCATGATTTACCGTTTTTTGTTAATTAATAAATCATTCCATATATCCTGCCAAGACATTCTTATAAACTAATCGAATGATTGGATGCATTTGAACTTTCCAATTCATACTTTTAGGGTTATAATAAATTTACTATTGAAATCCGTTATTGTTGGTCTTACAGGTACAATTTAATACAAATATTTGAATGTCAGAAAAAAATATTGCCCCTAAGGGTATGCTTTACAGAAAACGTTCAACTATTGTTGTTGCAGCCGTAGCAAATATAAATAATTTCGGATTGACTTGTTTTTTTACCTTTTTGTAATTAAATCGATGTTTGCAACTATAGCAAACTTTTTTGCAATGATTAAATGTGATCCCAGTATTATAAAAATAAACTAGAGATCATAAAAATAGAGATCTGTTTCAATCTTTTTTTGTGATTGAATTCTGCAAAGATCATTTCAATTAAGCGTATACGAAAACTTTCCGATACTTTTCAGTAACTTTATCCCCAGATTCTCTATTAGGTAAATTTATATAAATTTATCTGCAAAATCCTTTTAAAGAATTGAACGTTAAACGGTCAACAGGTTTAGAAATATTTTGCATACTTTTGGGTTCAATGCTCGCTGTGCGCCCTCCCAAAAAATGGCCCATAATTAAGACATTTGACATTACCACAAGTAGGGAGCGAGCGGGCGTATAGGCATGGTTTGGGAGACTGTAAACCCGCAAACATGTTGTGCAATTAAAATTTTACAACACCGATTCCATAAAAGGCAACACAAAGGATTCGGTCAACTGTTAACAAGCAAACCCTGTTTAAAATTCAACCAAAACAAAAAAAGAATAGTAACAACATCTAACAGTGTTTCGGGTTTAGCTTCACTACGGTGAGCGAGTGAGTGTAAACGCCAACGCAGACATAAACACAAACAAACGTATGAAATTACACACACACACATATGTATATGTAAATGTGCATAGGTGTGTAGGTGTGTGTGTAAAAAGGACATGTTGTTAAACATGTAACCAGAGAAATGACTAAAACCCCATTATTATTGTTTGCTGTTCGGTTTGATGTCGCTATTCCGGTTGCCATTGCTGTTGGTGTTGTTGACGCTGATTCTTTTCAACTGCTCTCCCGCTGTTTCTGTTGCCGTGTTGTTATACAAGTGCAACTACATGAAATCATAAAAAAAATCTCTGTTGGCAAAAAAAAACAAAAATGATTGTGTTTATATTTCAGCAGTAACATCCGAAGAGGAAAAATAAAACAACGACAATAATAACTATTTTATTCAACTATTTTTGTGTACTTTTTTAATTACATACACTTTTTTTTATTTAAATTTTGTGTGCGACGAGTGGAGTATAAATCATAATTTTAACATCCATAACAATGAACATATGTAGGATTTTATTAAAATGACAGCATAAAATAAAGGATTTTTCTTTTTTCAGACAAACACTACACCCACAAACATAATGGAATGTTAAACATAAAACGAATGGGAAACGAAATATTTTCAGTACTTTACGAAACGAGAGACATAACTTAAGGATCGTTGAATATTCTGAGATCAGAGCATACTTCTAGGATTTGCAAAATGTGGTAGACAAATAGACGAAATGTTTTGAGGCATTTAAACGATTAGTCTAAACATATATTCTCTGAAATTTCGCACAGGAATTATGGATCTGAGGATTCTCTGCAGAGATTTTCCATAGATTTTTCTACCACCTAAGAATCGTATTTTAAAGCTTTCTTTCAGTGTTTGACATTTGTAAATGCATTGAAACATTTAAATGATTTCTTTGCACATAGTCTGAATTCTTCGCATTTTCTGAAATTTTAAAGTAGAATTACGCACCGTAATCGGAGTATTCTCTGAATAAATTTTCCATAAAGTTTTCTACCACTCAATAATCGTATTTAAAGGTTCATTGAATATTCTATAATCAGAACATACTTTGAGAACAGAGAAACTATAAAACTCAAGTATAAAATCACTTTCGAACATCAGCAGTTTCTCTAAAATGTTATCAGACAATCACCTGAAATGTATTGAGACGATAATTCTGAAATTTCACAGAAGAATTATTTGCAACGATCTGTCAATTTTCCGAAGAGAGAGACCCAAGAATCATATTATTTAAAGAATCTTTGAATATTCGGAAATTAGAGCATACTTTCAGGGTTTTTGTGTATTATCAGTGGCAAAAGCGCACAAATTAGAGTGCCCAACATTTACTTTTTGATTGATTTCTGCAAAGAACATTCTAATCAAGCGTAGTCTAAAATATTTTGGAGATATTGTGGCAAATTATTGCAAAATTCATAAATGGTGAAATAGTTTAAAAGTTCATTACTTTAGAGGTTATTTTATTGACCTATATCTCGGAAGCCATCTATGGTATTGGAATTTCATTTAGTTCAAGGAATACAAGTGCTCATGAAATGTTCTTTTGCATCAAAAATTGTAACACTGTTTTCGCTTCCCCTGTAAAACAGTGGTTTACTTGAAGGCTGTCTTTATTCAGTATTTTTCATTTTTTTCCAGTAAAAAACTACAATCGCGAGGTCCACTAATAATTTGTCATTTACAAATATTGATACACTGGGGTCTAGGTTAATCATTGCAAAAAGAAAATTCTGTTCAAAATTGGAAACATCTATTTAATATTTAAGGTAAAACAAAATGCAAAAGCCAAACCGAAATTATTCAACAAAAATAGTTGAAAAACATTTTGTGCAGCATACCTTTAGGGGTATACGTTTTTAACTTAAAATCAACAACAAAAGATGTCAATAGTAAACTTATTATAACCCTAAAAGTATGCACTGAAAATTGCACATGTTCCAATCAGTCGATAAGTTTATAGGAATGATTTGCCGTGATATTTGGAATGATTTATTAATTAACAGAAAAACGTTAAGGCATCCTTTGTTTTTTTTTTTGCAAATATTGAGCTGATATATTAAGCTTCAAATATTTATTAAATTATAAGAGCAGGTTGGTATCGAATAAAAACTACAAGGACTTTTATCCGAGATTTCGAAAGCGTTAAAAATAAAAATCGGCATATGGGCTTTGGGCTCGAAACTGAAAATTTTCATTTAATTGTGGACACAAATGAAATGATTTGTATTAACGTATATATTAAAATAAGAAATATATATATGACGATTTTTCATTTTATATTATATGAGAGGCAGGCATGGCTGTGGGCGAATTTAAACAAAATCTTGTTTTTCATCTAATTTGACAATATAAGAGATGTTTGCGAAATTTCTAGACCTATTCTTTCTAATTTTGCCACAGATTGTATGAACATCTTCCACTGTGCGGTCTTGGGAACTATTTTTAAATTTAATCAAATAATCTGGTATAATCTCGAAAAGGCATTTTAAGACATTTAAATAATTAGTCTATACATTCTCGAAAATTTTACAGCAGGATTATGTGCCATGATTAGTGAAATGATTTTTTCATAGAGAATTTTACCAGTCAAGAATCTTATTGTAAGCATCTTAAATATTCTAAAGACAGAACATATTTTTAGAATAATGAAACTGCATGACCCAAGCGAAATACCTTTTCCGATCTATCGAACGTCTGCAATTTCTCTAAAACATTATCAGACAATCAACTGACATGTATTGAGATATTTAATCGATTTTAGTGCATTTTCTGAAGATATTTGTTCATATGATCCACGAATCATATTTTAAGGATCTTTGATATTTTTCTGAAGTCAGAACATACTTTTAGGGTTTTGTAACTGTATCCGCCCCCAGGGTATTATCATTATACAAAATCTTTTTTCATACGATCTTTTTCTGACGTTATGTTTTCGGATTTGTTTTGTCGAAATTGTATATTCTCGGAATTGAATTTTTCCACGCGCGTTTTATGCGACATGTACGTATTCTAATGGAATTTTTTAATACGACAAGAATTATGCGACAATGTCTTTAAATCTCCCCAGTTATTGATTTCTGCTCTATTTGTCGATTTTTTTCATTTCCGGAATTGAACTTTAAATTTTCAATAATGCACATTTTCTAAAGTATCTTTTCAGACGATAATTTTCCGACAATGTTTGCATATTCTCTGATGTGAATTTCTTCATTGTAAAATTGTGCAATATGAGAATTATACGACATACATACATATACATATAAATGGATACGAAAATTATACGACAATGTTTGTACTTTCTCTGAAAATATTTTTTTCGACTTTGTTTTGTCGAAATTGCACATACATTTTTTATTGACTGTCCTTGATCTGTATTTTCTATAAATGATGCTTTTTCTTACGAGAATGTCTGTACATTATCTGAAAATATTGTTGTCGAGTATATATGTCCGATTATTGTTCGAAAAGTCTACAAGTTGTTGGCATTTTTTAGGCCAGGCTTCACCTAAATGTGAGAAGAAGATTCACAACTTCCCGAATCTCCCAATTTGTCATGTTTATGTTGCGTTGATGGGTGATAAGTCACAATTTTGGGTGGAAGCAAAAAATAGCTGAAGGGCTATTGACAAATTTCTTAAAATGCAATCTTTTGTGGTATGTTTTTGATTTCTAAACTCGAAAATTGAATTTAAAAAGTATGGATAAAATTTTTAAAATTGTTTACTAAATTGTTTACCAATTTTCGTAGAAGATAACTTTAAGATTTGTACTCTAAAATATAGGTCCGATCATACCTGCTTATATATCCAAAAAAAGAGAAATTACAACAGCAAACAAGTTAAGACGGTGTTAAGTTAAGGGCCGAACTTTATATACCCTCCACCATGGATTGTATTCCACAGAGGTTGTCGGTTTTCGTAGAAGTGTAGTAATATTACAGGAAAATATAAATTTTTTAATATAGCCAAACCAAAACAAATACAAATATTGAAAAAATAATTTTATAAATAAATATAATATTTTAATTATTTCAAACCATTATTTATTTCAAATCAAAAAATAAATATTCTTATATTTATATTTTCAAAAAGCTTAAATACCATAAATATCGGTAGATAGTAGGTGCTACAGTTGGTTGTATTTCCATTCTATTTTAATTCCAAAAGTACAAATTTTGAAAATCCATTATCAGACGTACATAGTGCAAAATAACCTAACTTCATGATTCAACCAATTTTTGTCGTAAAAGAAAAATTACGAATTTGGAAAAAAAACTTTTTATTTTGCGTGTCTATGCAGTCAGAGGAATGTATACACCGTATTCCATGATTCCAACTGCGCCCAATTGGTTGGTACCATTTTTGCCCCCTTGACGTTTCTACGCAATTAGAATTTCATCATTCTAGCTGTAGTCGTTTAGTTGGTACTATTTTTATCCCTCTGTACCATTGTATCCCTTGAAAGTACGAATTTCGAAAAATCCGTTTATTTTCCGTGTCTACGCAGTCAGAGGAATGTATACTCCGAATTGCATAACTCTAGCTGCGGTCATTTGGTTGGTACTATTTTTATCCCCTTTTTCTATTTTGACCCCAAAAAGTGCGAATTTCGAAAAATCAGATTATTTCTGTATCTACACAGTCAGAGGAATGTATACTCCGAATTTCATGACTCTAGCTGTGGTCATTTGGTTGGTACTAAAGAGTGATTTTTTTGAGGTTAGGATTTTCATGAATTAGTATTTGACAGATCACGTGGGATTTCAGACATGGTGTCAAAGAGAAAGATGTTCAGTATGCTTTGACATTTCATCATGAATAGACTTACTAACGAGCAACGCTTGCAAATCATTGAATTTTATTACCAAAATCAGTGTTCGGTTCGAAATGTGTTTCGCGCTTTACGTCCGATTTATGGTCTACATAATCGACCAAGTGAGCAAACAATTAATGCGATTGTGACCAAGTTTCGCACTCAGTTTACTTTATTGGACATTAAACCAACCACACGAATGCGTACAGTGCGTACAGAAGAGAATATTGCGTCTGTTTCTGAGAGTGTTGCTGAAGACCGTGAAATGTCGATTCGTCGCCGTTCGCAGCAATTGGGTTTGTGTTATTCGACCACATGGAAGATTTTACGCAAAGATCTTGGTGTAAAACCGTATAAAATACAGCTCGTGCAAGAACTGAAGCCAAACGATCTGCCACAACGTAGAATTTTCAGTGAATGGGCCCTAGAAAAGTTGGCAGAAAATCCGCTTTTTTATCGACAAATTTTGTTCAGCGATGAGGCTCATTTCTGGTTGAATGGCTACGTAAATAAACAAAATTGCCGCATTTGGAGTGAAGAGCAACCAGAAGCCGTTCAAGAACTGCCCATGCATCCCGAAAAATGCACTGTTTGGTGTGGTTTGTACGCTGGTGGAATCATTGGACCGTATTTTTTCAAAGATGCTGTTGGACGCAACGTTACGGTGAATGGCGATCGCTATCGTTCGATGCTAACAAACTTTTTGTTGCCAAAAATGGAAGAACTGAACTTGGTTGACATGTGGTTTCAACAAGATGGCGCTACATGCCACACAGCTCGCGATTCTATGGCCATTTTGAGGGAAAACTTCGGAGAACAATTCATCTCAAGAAATGGACCGGTAAGTTGGCCACCAAGATCATGCGATTTGACGCCTTTAGACTATTTTTTGTGGGGCTACGTCAAGTCTAAAGTCTACAGAAATAAGCCAGCAACTATTCCAGCTTTGGAAGACAACATTTCCGAAGAAATTCGGGCTATTCCGGCCGAAATGCTCGAAAAAGTTGCCCAAAATTGGACTTTCCGAATGGACCACCTAAGACGCAGCCGCGGTCAACATTTAAATGAAATTATCTTCAAAAAGTAAATGTCATGGACCAATCTAACGTTTCAAATAAAGAACCGATGAGATTTTGCAAATTTTATGCGTTTTTTTAAAAAAAAAGTTATCAAGCTCTTAAAAAATCACCCTTTATGAGAGGCAGGCATGGCTGTGGGCGAATTTAAACAAAATCTTGCTTTTCATCTAATTTGACAATATAAGAGATGTTTGCGAAATTTCTAGACCTATTCTTTCTAATTTTGCCACAGATTGTATGAACGTATTCCACTGTGTGGTCTTGGGAACAATTTTTAAATTTAATCAAATAATCTGATATAATCTCGAAAATGCCTTTAGACATTTAAACAATTAGTCTATACATTCTCGAAAATTGTACAGCAGGATTATGTGCCATGATTAGTGAAATGATTTTTTCATAGAGAATTTTACCACTCAAGAATCTTATTGTAAGTATCTTAAATATTCTAAAGACAGAACATACTTTTAGAATAATGAAAGTGCATGACCCAAGCGAAATACCTTTTCCGATGTATCGAACGTCTGCAATTTATCTAAAATGTTATCAGACAATCAACTGACATGTATTGAGATATTTAATTGATTATATTGCATTTTCTGAAGATATTTGTTCATATGAGCCAAGAATCATATTTTAAGAATGTTTGATATTTTTCTGAAGTCAGAGCATACTTTTAGGGTTTTGTAACTGTATCCGCCCCCAAGGGTATTATTATTATAAAAAAATCTTTTTTCATACGATCTTCTTCTGAAGTTATGTTTTTAGATTTGTTTTGTCGAAATTGTATATTCTCGGAATTGAATTTTTCCACGCGACAATGTCTTTAAATCTCTCCAGTTATTGTTTTTGGCTCTATTTGTCGAATTTTTTCATTTCCGGAATTGAATTTTCCTTAACTGAACTTTAAATTTTCTATAATGCACATTTTCTAGAGGATCTTTTCAGACGACAATTACCCGACAATGTTTGCATATTCTCTGATGTGAATTTGTTGATAGTAAAATTATGTAATATGATAATTATACGACATACAAACATATACATATAAATGCATACGAAAATTATACGACAACTTCTGTGCATTCTCTGAAAATATTTTTTTCGACTTTGTTTTGTCGAAATTGCACATAGATTTTTTATTGACTGACCTTGATCTGTATTTTCTATAAATGATGCTTTTTCTTACGAGAATGTCTGTACATTATCTGAAAATATTGTTTTCGAGTATATATGTCCGATTATTGTTCGAAAAGTCTACAAGTTGTTGGCATTTTTAGGCCAGGCTTCACCTAAAACATGTGAGATTCACAACTTCCCGAATCTCCCAATTTGTCATGTTTATGTTGCGTTGATGGGTGATAAGTCACAATTATGGGTGGAAGCAAAAAATAGCTGAAGGGCTATTGACAAATTTCTTAAAATGTAATCTTTTGTGGTATGTTTTTGATTTCTAAACTCGAAAATTGAATTTAAAAAATATGGATAAAATTTTTAAAATTGTTTACTAAATTGTTTACCAATTTTCGTCGAAGATAACTTTAAGATTTGTACTCTCAAATATAGGTCCGATCATACCTGCTTATATATCCAAAACAGGGAAATTACAACAGTAAACAAGTAAAAACGGCGTTAAGTTCGGCCGGGCCGAACTTTATATAATCCCCACCATGGATTGCATTTCACAGAGGTTGTCGGTTTTCGTAGAAGTGTAGTAATATTACAGGAAAATATAAATTTTTTAATATAGCCAAACCAAAACAAATACAAATATTGAAAAAATAATTATATAAATAAATATAATATTTTGATTATATCAAACCATTATCTATTTCAAATCAAAAAATAAATATTCTTATATTTATATTTTCAAAAAGCTTAAATACCATAAATATCGGTAGATAGTGGGTGCTACAGTTGGTTGTATTTCCATTCTATTTTAATTCCAAAAGTACAAATTTTGAAAATCCATTATCAGACGTGCAAAATAACCTAACTTCATGATTCAACCAATTTTTGTCGTAAAAGAAAAATTACGAATTTGGAAAAAACTAATTTTGCGTGTCTATGCAGTCAGAGGAATGTATACACCGTATTCCATGATTCCAACTGCGCCCATTTGGTTGGTACCATTTTTACCCCCTTGACGTTTCTACGCAATTAGAATTTCATCATTCTGGCTGTAGTCGTTTAGTTGGTACTAATTTTATCCCTCTGTACCATTGTATCCCTTGAAAGTACGAATTTCGAAAAATCCGTTTATTTTCCGTGTCTACGCAGTCAGAGTATACTCCGAATTTCATGACTCTAGCTGTGGTCCTTTGATTGGTATTATTTTTATCCCCTTTTTTCATTTTAACCCCAAAAAGTACGAATTTCGAAACATCTTTTTATTTTAAGGGTCTACGCAATCAGGGGAATGTATACACCGAATTTCATTATTTTAGCCGTTTGGTTGGTACCATTTCTATCCTTCCGGACCCATTGTATCCCTTGAAAGTACGAATTTGGAAAAAACCTTTTATTTTTCATGTCTACGTAGTCAAAGGAATGTATACTCCGAATTTCATGACTCTAGCTGCGGTCATTTGGCTGGTACTATTTTTATCCCCTTTTTCTATTTTGACCCCAAAAAGTGTGAATTTCGAAAAATCAGATTATTTTCCGTATCTACACAGTCAGAGGAATGTATACTCCGAATTTCATGACTCTAGCTGCGGTCATTTGATTGGTACTATTTTTATCCCTTTTTTCATTTTAACCCCAAAAAGTACGAATTTTGAAATATCCGTATATTTTACTTGTCTATGCAATCAGAGGAATGTATACACCGAATTTCATTATTCTAGTTACAGCCGTTTAGTTGGTACCATTTTTATCCCTCTATTCCTATTTTACCCCTTAAAAGTACGATTTTGGAAAAAAATACTTTTATATTATTACTCTCTACTCAGTTAGAGGAATGTACACACCGAATTTCGTGTTTCTAGCTGTTGTCGTTTAATATGTACCATTTTTATCCCTTTTTGCGCCATTTCACCCCCTACAAATAAGAATCACTTTATAGTGCACGTTTTTGCTATAAGGGTAATGTGCATACCAAATATCAAGCAAATATAAACATACATATTCAAAAATCATGCTTAAATACGCTAAAATATTAGGGATTATTATGGGTATTTTTAGTCTTTGTGAGGGAAAAACTTTTCCCTTTGGTCCGATTTCCCCCCGTTTCAATCCCAACCGATCTACGACTATAAGACGCATTTATGGAAAATTTGAACGTTCTAGCTCCTTTCGTTTAGATGCTAGCGTGCTTTCAACAGACGGACGGACGGACATGGCTAGAACGTTTTAGAATTTTATGACGATCAAGAATATATAAACTTTATAGGATCTCAGGTCGATATTTCCAGGTGCTACAAACGGAATGACAAAGTTAGTATACCCCCATCCTGGAGGTGGAGGGTATAAAAAGTTGTGAATTTCACTTTCACATAGAAACAGTGGTTCAGGAAAAGTCTCAAAAAATAAAAATATAAAATTCTAGAAAAATTTTTTTTCTGGCAAAAAACTGGTACGAATTCTTGTCAACCGACTACACAACTTTCGGTAAGATGTCTGGCCGACATAGGCACTTTGTTATGATCCCGTATTACTGGTCTGTCTTTGTCTAAAATCAAATCTAAAGCACACTTTTGGGATCCAGAAATTTTTTTAATTAATTGTCACACATTTCGTCAGATTTGTTTTGTGTTTTGCAGAAATTTCCTATTTACAGTCAATGTTTAATATTCGTCTACATTTGTGGAGCTAAGTCAGAAATCGTGGGTAGAAGTTGAACAAAATTTTTTCTTGTCAACTGCCCACAGAAATTTCCAGGGGACAACTTTTTCGCCTTTCTCTTTTTCGTCCAATTTCTGCCTGAAATCGCGGGAAAGTGTGTGACCTCCTACTTTCCCCCATAATTTTGTAACTTCCTTGTAATTCCCTATTACTGCCAGCCTTAGTTCAGGAAATAGTTTCAAATCAAATGTTGAAAGCATACTTTTGGGCTGCCAACAAGATTAAGATTTGCTTTATTGAGACTTCTATAAACATTAAACAGATAATATTGGAATAATAACAAAGAAAACTTAAAACTATAATGTATTATTTTAATTTGTAATCAATGGTTGTGTATCAGCTACATGCTTATGTGAAGAGGTTTCGTATTAAATAAGTTTAAAACTAATGTGTTACAGTGCGTGCTCCAGGCACTTTGACAGGTGGTCTTGGAGGTAGAACTCCGGTGGGCAACTAAACCTAAGACTTAAAAATAACTACAGACTAAATATCAGCTTAAGACTAAGTTAAAACAAACAAAAATTAAAAGAAAAAATATAATAAATGTCTAACCTCTGATTCTACTAGCCTTTTTCAGAACTATTCGTGCATGTTCATTAAACTTCACCAGTTTGTTAAAATGAACGCCTAGGTACTTAAAACTGTCTTTAAATGGAATTTCGTTTCCATCCAAAAAAAGTTTCAAAATTTTGCTTTCAGGTACAACACTACTATTGCACTTCTTAGACGCATTCCTCAAACATAAGGCCTCGCATTTCCCTACATTCACCTTTATACCCCAAAAGGTATAATATTCATTAACAATAGTCAGATGGCGTTGAACCCGTGAAAGAGCAATTATCGGAGATTCATCGTGAGCGTACAATAATGAGTCATCAGCATATAGAATTCCCTTAGATCCATTAGACACGTGTGGAAAATCATGAATAAATACATTGTACAAATACGGAGCCATAATAGATCCTTGTGGAACACCACATCCAATGCTACCAAGTGAACTAAATGAGTCTCCCAACTGAACAAAAAATTTACGATTCTCAAAGAAACTATGAAGTAGTTTGATGACAAACCTATCAACCCCAATGTTAATTAATTTAAACAGGATCCCATAGTGATACGCATGGTCGAAAGCCTTCTCAATATCAAGTGAAACAGCAACCGTACACCTACGTAGCCTCAAATTCCGAACAACATCATCATGAAATTTAAGTAGAGCGTGGGAAGTCGAGTGACCCTTCTTAAACCCAAATTGATAATCCGGAATATGTCCATCCTCAATTGACATGCCCATCTTCCCCATTACAATCTTCTCAAGAAGCTTCCCCAAATTAGAAAGCATAGATATAGGTCTCAAATTATTAACATCAGAATTCCCCGGCTTCTTCACAATCGGAAAAATCTTCGCAATTTTCCAAGAATCAGGAAAATAACAATTATTTATACAATTGTTAAAAATTATGGTAAGATACTCGAAAGCCTTCGGCGGAAACTTCCTAATCAAGTAATTCGAAATGTTATCGGGACCAGAAGATTTCTTATTATTTAACAATATAACCTGACCTAAAACAGCAGCCTGCGAAGTCAGACAGGAATCGTCAGTATTCAAAGCTCCAGAATTCTCATCAAAAACCAATCGCGGCCGGCAATGCCCGAAAGAGTGCCAGCAATCGTGCTGTCAATATCAGAAACATCCCGATTGGGGGTAAATGGTCGATGTACGGAAGCAAAATGGTCCCTCAATGCATCCAATCTATGTGGCTGGGCTGCCAACAAAATACTTCAAATTTCACTACCACACTATTTCGCAGGATTTAATTTGTGTTTTGTGTTTGCTGGAATTTCCTAGTTATTGTAAATATTTGCAAATAATGTGATCTCATAGCTACTAACCTACTACAAATAAAAAACCGAAGTCCTTTCCATTAAACTTTCTCCTTTTCGTTAGAAAATTTCTGAAATTTCCAAGAACACTTCGACGCAGGAAAAACTGAAAACTTTAATAGTTTTACAACTAAAGGAAAACATGTTGTTCTCGAGTAAGTATGTCGAAGAGGAAAACTAACTCTAAGGAGTTGCATGTTTTTGCCACACAAGTTGATAGTTGTTTCTCAGGGACAATTACAGCTCGAGAACAGACTTGTCAAAGGAAACACACACCACCCACCGCCGCATTAGTTATGAGTTGTTGTGAGAAAAAGTGAAAGTGTAAACATGCTCGAACAACACAGACATGAAAAAGTGAAATTTCGAAATCAATTTTCTTTTTTTGTTTTGTTTTTTAAGGAAGCGGAGGAAAAATGTGACTTCTACATTCAAATCACCAAAATAACCGAGCAGACATTACGCATCGCTATAAATTAGTGTGGGCAGATGGGTCAGGTCAGTTCAAAGTTCGACTAAATCTTCTTCTTTGTAAAGCACACAAAGCTCACTAGCCGAAAATTAACGCCTTCACACCAACGCGCTCACTCCCAGCGCATAAAAATCGAGATAAGCAAAATGTTATGAAAATACTTATTCTAAGACTTTCCCCCATCACCTCACTCCCCGATCCGGCCCTTTCTTGATAGTAATAAAATTAATGTTGCCGAAATAGGCTTAAATGTCCATCATTAAAGGGTTTTACCAACAACAATATTTTGGAATGTATTCAAAGGAACCAAACTCACACACACACACATATACTCGTACATTCACACACACACAGACAAAAGTGAACCCTTCATTGAATAGAAATGATGTTTTTCTTTCATTGGTCGGAACAGTAACAACACTAAGATAAAGAAGGTCTAGTTGGCCTAAGAAAACGGAAAACCCGTTGAAAAGTAAACATGGACAAGTAGCCCTCCCCCCTACCTCTGACTCCCTTACTAAGGCTTCTCCAAAAAAGAAAATATCCCACGCACGCATTCATACCCACGCCTGGTTACTCGTCGTATTGCGCGTTTATTTTTTCATTTTTGATTTTGCTTTATCCCACGACTAGAAGGTTTCAACCAGAATCGTGCGATAATGTATGCGTCTGCTTCTGTTGAGCACGTGTACGTACGTCTGTTGGTATGTCGTCTGCCTGTGTATAGGACGAGTAGATATCTACGATTGTGTTGAAATATATGAAAAAATATATTTTGCAATATTTTAGATGGTATTTTTCATACAATATTTCATGTTTATGTAGTGTTGATGGGTGATGAGGGGAGGTATGATAATTTTGGGTAGCGAACAATTTCTTTGGAATTCGGCCAGAAGGATGAAGTTGCCTCAATGAACGTTGTTTCGCAATTTGACAAGAATTTGTCTTGAATTTTCTTGTCTGGGAAGATTCCTAAGATTTGTCAGAATACGAGGGGAAATTCAGCGATAAGTTTTTAGCCTTTTTGGACAAAGTTTGATCTAACACGGACAAAAATAATGACAATACTCAGACTACTCTAAAAACAAGTAAAAAGGCATTAAGTTCGACCGGACCAAATCTTATCTACTCTCCACCACGTAGTGCATTCCATAGAATAACTGGTAGATTACCGCCTGTCGGCTTTACAAAGAAGTGAAGTAAGTTTAAACGTTGACCTTAAAGTACGATTTGGGAGAAATATTCATATTGTGCGTGTCCACGAAGACAGACGAGTATAACCACTGAATTTCATTATTCTAGCTACCAATTTTATTCCATTTTTAATTGGTACCATTTTTATCCCTTTCGCCCCATTTTCCGCCTAAAAGTACAATTTTCGAACAAATTCATTATGTTTCACGTCTACAATGCATACACCGAATTTCATGATTTTATCTTCAGCGGTTTGATTGGTACCATTTTTATCCCCCTTTACCAATTGTATCCCTTAAAAGTACAAATTTAAAAAAATCTTTATATTTTACTTGTCTGCGCAATTATTGGAACGTACAGACCTAATTTCATGTTTCTAGCTGTTGTCGTATCAAAGGTACAATTTTTATCCCTTTTGTCCCATTTAATCCACTAATCTTTTTTGTACTTTTTTGTGATTACACGTTACTGGAGGAAGGTACGAAACAAATTTCAAGTGTATAAAATTGGAAATTTTCAAAAAACATGCTGAAATACTCTAAATATTAGGGGTATTTTCAGTCCTTGTGAGGGAAAAATTTTTCCCTCTGGGCCGATTTCGCCCACTTTCAATCCCAACCGATCTACAACCATAAGACACCTTTAAAGCAAAATTTGAACCTCCTAGCTCATTTCGTTCGGCCGCTATCGTGCTTTCAACAGACAGACAGACGGACATGGCTATATAATCTTAGAATTTTACCACGACCCAGAATATATATACTTTATGGGGTCTCCGATGAATATTTCAAGGTGTTACAAACGGAATGACAAAGTGAATATATCCCCATCCTGGAGGTGGAGGGTATAATAACACTATGCAACAAAAATTGTGCAGAAGGAATATGTAAAAAATTCTTCAAATTTCAAATTTTCTGATGTATTTTTGACTTCTAATCTCGAAAACGAAATTTAAAAAATATGGATACTTATTTACTAAAGTACCAATCTTCGTCGAAGGTATGTATGTACCTTTAATATTTATACTATCATCTTGGAATATGCCCGAATACACCAGCTTATAAATAAAGTTAATAATGATTTAAACAAATGTTGTAAATTTCACTTTCACATACAAATAGTGATTCAGAAACATTCTACAAAAAAAGAGAAAAAATTATTTGTTCCATTTTTTCTTGCTGCCACGGAAAAAATCATAAAAATAGAAAAACATATCGGAAAAAATATTTTGTTATATTTTTCAATAGCTAACATTCTAACGCAAAAAATAATGTCTATAAGTAAAACATCTATGGATAAATGTAGGTGTTTTGGTCCCCTTTGAAGAGGCTTTAAAATCGAATAACAGAATATCTTATTTAAAATAGCTTGGATCATAACAAAGAAAACAAGGTTCATTTAAAAAATCTGTGAATAAATGTCATATTGTCATGTCAAAGTAAGCGAATTTCAAAAAAATTAGTTACTTTTTACGAAATTTATTTAGTCATGCTAGAAAATGACATGTACTTCTACAATATGTGACATAATTTCTTCATTTATATGTAGATGTTCATGAACTAGACCTAGTTTTTATCGTTAAGATACCAGCAATCAGCTATTAATTTACAAAGGGCTTTTTCGCTATATAAAGCCACAAACATAGAAAATCATGTTTTTTTTCAAAAACGTCATTTATTCACATATCTTTTGCATGTAGACACTATGCTTTCCTTATAATTTTGGTTATAAAAAATAAAACCAAAACTATAGTCGAGGACTAACATAATATTTAAATATAGTTTAAGATCCCAGATCCCGATAATGCATCTTATCGAGAAAAAAAAAACAAGTAAAAACAAAGTTAAGATTGGCCGGGCCGAACTTTATATACCCTCCACCATGGCTTGCATTTCACAGAGGCTATCGATTTTCATAGAAGTGCAGTAACATTACAGGAAAATTTTAAAGTTTTTAAATATAGCCAAAATAAAACAAATAAAAATATTGAAAAAAAAAATAATTGTAAGTTAAATAATTTAACGCATAAAGTTCTTTTTAAAAAAGACTTTATTAATCGGAGTGCAAACTTGAACTGAACTAAATCAAATGATACCAAATAGTTTATACCTACAAAATAACTTATTAGCTAAGATCATATTAATCATAATGAACATTACATAGCAGTCGCAATGGTATTCATATTACACGGCGTCGTATAACAAATCGTATGATGTAGACTGGTGGGAATAATGTAGCACATGTTTATGTTAAACATTGCATACGATAACACCTCCCTTCTCAAATGCGAACGTCTCTGTTTGCATGTTTACATCAAAAGTATGGAATTTGTGAAATTCGGAGAAAATCTTTGGTTTCTGGCTTGACTGTTGCGGGTACTTCGGGGACTGACAAATGCACTGATGGTGAAATTGTTGTCACCGTATTCTTCTTATTTGTATTCCAATTAGTTTTTATGAGCACAAGAATGATCAATATCATCAGTATAGACATAAATCCAAAATTTACTGACAGGATCAATTCATGTTTCCTTCCCAGCAGATCAATAGAATCGGTGTTGTTGATGTGTAGTTCTTTAACAGTTTCCAATGTTAAAATTTCTTCAATTTCCGTATTCGGATGTCTTGGTTGAAGTAATGGCGGCAGAGGTTGTAGAAAAGTTACGTCAAAAAAAGTGTAGATCATTCCGTTTACCCGTATTGTTGCATTGTGGTACTGCACGATGTATGTACCGCTTAATGTCTGGGGTTCATTATTAATGTATATGGTCCCATTGAACTGATTTAGTAACAACATTCCAGGTGTTATTTCTTCTACGTTAGACACATTGCTGTTATCTCTCAGTGTACAATTCGACATATGACCTCTCAAAAGACTAGCTATGCATGTATCATTATTTACATTTCGCAAATTGTTTTCATTACAAATAGTTACATTATTATGATATTTGCAAGGCTTCTCCATACCATATATTGTTTCATTGCATTTTAATATATCTTGATATTGCAATTTATTCACAAATTTTCCATATTTAATAGGTTTCACTAATATTTTGTTACATAATTTTGTATCCACTGTGGGTATACTAATGACATAAAACAATGTGTTGTTAATAGATGATATTCCAACATTAGCAAATTCTAAAGCTTCGTCAAAATTTACAAACGGTATGGATTCATTATCATAAGCCTTTTTAATAATATTTATCTCATCCTTTGAGAGAATAAACGAATTTACTATTCCAACTTTTGCCCAATGTATGGCATATTCTATATTCAGAATTTCTTCTTTTAATATATGAATCTGATATTTAAGATTAGTTATTAAACTTTCTTTAACAAACTGATCGGATTTCAACACCTTTATTATTTGATCGGTGGTTTTGGTTAATTCATTTATTTTCTCAATAGTAAGTTCATTCAATATTATCTGTTTATTATTATTTTTTACAATATTATCAGTTTTTCCCATTATTAATTCAAAGTCATCATGGTCAGGATTTCCAGCAATCCATTTCCATGCTGACCCAATGAAATTCAGAGACCGTTTAACTCTAAATTTTAACTTATCTAAAATAATTTGGAGTTGAGTTAATTCATGGTTCAGGAAAGGGAAAATGGGATGGGATTGATTTATATTGGAATGTAAGGTGTTTCGTATGTCATCAATCAAATTCTGATAATTTTCTGGTTCTACAACATGGACCAGATCGAATGTGCCCCTCTGCAATTTTGCGTATCCCATATCGATGGTAACAACCTGGGAGTTAGAGTAATCAAATATCTTGACATCTGCACCAACAAGTGTTACAGATAATCTGAAAATAAAGACACAATTTTAATTCCTAATATTATTCTTGTGAATTATTTTCCCTGATTCAGTCATTATGGTCGTGTTTCTATCCTCCTTCACTATTTCTTGTCTATAATTTTTACTCAACTTTGTCCCCAGACGCTTATTTTGCTTTACATAAACTTCCTGGCCTACTTCAAATATTTTTGGAGGTATTTTCTTCTTATTATGGTAAGTTAAATCCTTGGATTGTTTACCCTTAATTCTGGAAATTATTTCCTGTCTCTCTTTTTCCAATTCATCGGGATTTGTCATAATCCTCCTACCAAAAAATGCCTCTACTGGCTTCCTCAGTGTGGTGGAGTGAACTGAATTATTATATTCATAGAGGGCTCTATCTAACAGTTCTGAATATGAGTTATGGACATTTTCAACCTTCAAGCATCGCATCAATTCAGTTAGGGTTGAGTGGAACCGTTCCACCTGTCCATTCACTGAGCTCGAATAAGGCGGAATTTTAAAAACCTTAACTTTATACTGATTCTCCAGCATAAAGATAATCGTGTTGGAATTAAGAGATTTTTCGTTGTCTATAACAACTATTTCCGGCATACCAAATGATAAGAGCATCTCTCTCAATGGTTGTTTTATATCTTCAGTACCTCTTGATCTTAGAATCCTCGCCTGCGCGTACTTTGAGAACTTATCTATAGCAGTTAAAACAGGTGTCTTCCCAGTGATGTATATATCGACATGCACAATTTGTCCCGGAAATTGAGGAATAGGAGTCTCAAAAAGAATTGTGTTGTTCGGATGTCGTTCATATTTGTTCTCCTTACAGATCTTACATGCATTAGTTATCTTCTTTATCTTCGCGTGCATCTTTGGAAAGAAGTATTTCGACAATAATTGAATCCTATTCTCAGTACTGTTCCGGTGCGCTCTATTATGTTCCGCTATTATTACAGTCTCCTGCTCCTCCTCATTCACAAGATCTGTGACAATGAGCCTTGAATACTTAACCCTATATTTATTAAAGTGGGTCTGAAATACTTCCTGAAGTCTACCCAAAACTTCATCCGAAGTCATAATACAATTTGTCACAGACGGATTCAAATATCTCTTAAGAATATCGATCAGATTTTCCACATTTGGAGATGGTATTACCACTGAGTGTCTGTGATACGTCGGAAATATAATCTCGAATTTATACGAGGGAGAATCTCCATCGGACGAAATAATCAGTTGATTTTTAAAAACATTTACCGGTGTTTCGGTGAACTGAATCAAATTATGCATAGAACTCTCGTCGCTATGCTGCGTAGTTGCCATTGACTCGGTATGCAAGATTTCTTGCGAAGGTCTAGATAATGCATCGGCAACCACATTAGAACTTCCCGGTTTGTAACATAATTCATAGTTATAATCCTCCAGGAATGCTTTCCATCGTTTCAATTTATAATTAGTGTTTTTATTCCTCAAAGCATAAGTCAAGGGAAGATGATCCGTAAAAATCTTAAGCTTGGACGGACCATAAAGATAATTCCTTAACGATTGCAATGCCCATACTATAGCAAGCATTTCCTTCTCGTTAGTGGCATAGTGCTCCTCTGCTCTAGTAAGAACTCGGGACAAAAACACTATGGGTCTATCACCTTGGGACAGAATTGCACCAAGTGCATAATTAGAGGCATCTGTAGTCAGATGAAATTCCCTATTAAAATCAGGGTATGCAAGAACAACATCCTCTGATATAAGTGATGTTTTCAGTTTGTTGAATGCACTAATAGCTTCCTCATCGAGTGTTATCTTTATTTTAGCTGAAACGTGCTTCGAAGCTCGACCTGCCTCCCCTCTTAAAAGCAATGTCAGGGGTTTAGCAATCTTAGCGTAATCCCTGATAAATCGTCTATAAAAATTGGAAACGCCAAGGAAAGATCTCAATTCCTTTAACGTCCTTGGGATCGAAAAGTTCTTTATCACATCTACTCTGCTGGGGTTGGTCTTTATTCCAGCCTCCGAAATAATGAAACCCAAAAATTCAACCTCCTTTTTCAAGAATTCACACTTTCGCAACTGGACCTTCATGTTCGCCATTTCCAACGTTCGAAAAATTGTCTCTATATTGTTCAGATGGGTTTCCTCATCTTTAGCGAATATTATAATATCGTCAATATACACAAAACAAATCTTTCCTATATGTTCGCGCAAAATATCATCTAATGTTCTCTGAAAAATAGAAGGCGCGTTCTTAAGGCCGAAGGGAAGTCTTGTGAATTCATACTTCCCATTATTTACCGAAAAAGCTGTTTTCTGCCGATCGCTTTCCTTAAGTGGAATCTGGTGAAAACCACTCTTCAAATCGATCACCGAAAACCATTTATTATTCCCTAATTGGGGTAAAACATCATTTATTTCAGGGATCGGATATCTGTCAGCAATAGTTATTTCATTGATTTTCCTATAATCAATTACCATTCTATATTTCTTTTCTCCTGAATCAGATTTCTTGGGCACTATCCAAATTGGCGAATTATATGGTGAACGAGATGGTCTGATGATGTCATTCTCAAGCAGCTCACGCACCTGCTTTTCAACTTCATCTTTCAAATGAGCTGGATAAGGGTAATAACGAGAATACACTGGTGTTTCATTCTCCGTTCGTATCTCTGCTATTACAGAGGAAGTGTACGTCAATTTCTCATTTGGATCACTAAACAAATTCCTATATTGTAAAATAATGTTCCTTATCTTATCCTGCTGCTGTTCTGACATGTGGTTAGTTTTTATATCAATCGAATTAACGGATTGCGAAGTTTGTTGTTTGATCTTCACTTTTATCCTACCGTCAATTATCATATGACCCTTTGCCGTATATATGACAGCTGATAACTCTTTCAAGCTATCGTTACCCAAAATTGCGTGAAATGATCTTAATGCTGGCATTAAAAAAAATTTAATCCCCTTCATGTTCTTATCAAATAAGCTCATATATGTATGGTGAGTTATCTTAGTCCTTCCAGCAACAGAATTTGCGAAAAATTCATTTTCATTGGGTATAGCCGTTTTAATCAAACTAGGTTGGACATAATTTTTGTTAGATCCTGTATCAATGAGAATTCTTATTATTCGGCCAGAACTCGTCCTGCACTCAAAATACGGCAGAGACGAGTCCGTTAATCTAAAAAATTAAGGTCAACAAAGTCTTGAGTAATGAACTGAGAATCGTCCTGATTTTGGTCGTAATTCTGGACATATTCATCCAAGGGTGGTAACTTTCCTTCATCCTCATAATTGTTCATTTGAAGTTCATAATCGGATTCGACACATCCTCCCTCTTCCGAATCGACATCTAAATGGAAGTTTTTCTGAAATTTACTTGGGTGAGTCTGTCTTTCGGATTGTCCCTGAGGTCTTTTCCCTACAAATTTACTATCCTGAGGCGGTCTATTCATATAGTTCACCATTTTAGATTTCATGGATTGATCTACCTCCATGGGTTCCGGGCGTGGTTGCGGTTTAGGCGCAAGTGGTCTCTGGGGTTGGAAGTGAGAAACCGGTTGATTCCTCATAGCCAATTGCACTTGTGGCACATGTTGAGGTTGCCATCTAGGGATGGAATCATAAAAGTATTGAGGTGCCGAAGCAGTATGCGAATTTTGTGGCAGATAATTCGGTTGTTGGAAAGATCTTCTCTGTGGAACTGGAGGTGGCAGTCTCGAATTTGGTTTAACAGTCCTGCCTGGATTGTTGAAAGAGCGAGCATAATCCGCTCTGAAACGTTGGTTTTCCAACTTTAAACATAAATGTAACGCCTGTGGAAGATCAGTTGGTTCTCTTGCACCAAGAAGTTCCGAGAATCCTCCACCCAGCCCTCGAACAAAAGCATCTAATGCTTTGTCCCTATACGTTTGGGTAAGAACGTCTTTGGCCTCTTGACCAATATCTAAACAGGAAAGTTTGTTCGTAATAAGAGACAGATTTGAGCAAACGGTTTGATAATACTCCTCAATAGATTTATTTCCCTGTGACAATATCGACATTTGACATTCGAGTGTCGTCAAGTCACGTTTATCCGCGTAATGTAAGGTCAAACATTTAGAAATGCATTGCCAATTTAAAGGGGCATTGTGAGATTCCAGTGCCGCAGAAGCAGGTCCAATAATTTTGTTCCTGATGGCATTTATAATAGCATAATACTTGGGAGTACCCTGAGAAAACGCGTATAAATTCAGCACTCGGTCAACACTTTTTTTCCATGCGCCGAATTCTGAAGGATCACCCGAAAAGTCTCTCAAACATTTCACTATATCGGGAACTTTGTCCAGATCTGATAAATCATTCCTAAATCGATCAGCTATCTCCTGATCTGCGCCATTAATACCCGAGCCTGGGTTAAGAATTTGGCTCACTATTTGTCTGCACTGTTGTGCGCAATATCTAGACACCAATGCTTCAATTTCAACACTTCCTACATTAGGATTTGGATCGGGATTAGGAACGGGATTAGGAATTGGATTGGCAACGTTAAGAACCGGTGGTCTGATTAAGTTATTCATCTCTTTGAATTTCACAAAAATATTTTCTTTAAAATTTAACAATTTTTAATACACTTATTATCACTGGAGGGTCCCGTAGGATTCGCAGTGGTTTTCCAATCAGTTTCTCTTAATGTAATTTTACTTAAATAATTTTATTTCTCACTTTTAATGTAACTTTTATCTTATGACCACTGGAGGGTCCCGTAGGATTCTCAGTGGGGGTTCTAATCACTTAATGCTTACAAGAAGGTATAGATGATCATCGCAAATTTCGGTTGTCGGCGTTATCCTTTTCTACTAGTACTGGGGAGCCAAGCAAACGGAATCAATTTGCGGGTTTCGTCAACGACGTCTTCACTGATCCTCTACGCCAGCAGCCTATGGGATGCGGTTATTTGTAACCTGTGGGATACTGTGGTTTTTATTAACCTGTTGGTTAGGTGGAAAGTCCTCGGTAGCCTGTGGGGTACTTATAGTGACTTCCTTTTAGTTGGGCGCCAGTTAAATAATTTAACGCATAAAGTTCTTTTTAAAAAAGACTTTATTAATCGGAGTGCAAACTTGAACTGAACTAAATCAAATGATACCAAATAGTTTATACCTACAAAATAACTTATTAGCTAAGATCATATTAATCATAATGAACATTACATAGCAGTCGCAATGGTATTCATATTACACGGCGTCGTATAACAAATCGTATGATGTAGACTGGTGGGAATAATGTAGCACATGTTTATGTTAAACATTGCATACGATAACATGTATAAATAAATATACAATTTTAATTATTTTTAACCAGGCTTATAAGGCAAGACTAGAAACGTGTTTATACTATATATATATGGAGCGTCCCGGTAGTCGAGTTGGTAGCGTGCTCGGCTATCAGCGTGGGGGTTGTGGGTACGATTCCCCCTAGAGGTCTTTGGTCTGTCGCTGCAATAACTAGCTACAATGGTCTTAGTCACCCCGGCTCAATCCCTGGACCCAAAATTATAATATAAATTTACTTTGTATTGTAATTCATAATAAATAAATAAATAAAATAAAAAAAAACAATATATATCGAAATAATACTTCAAGTCAACTCAAAAAGTAAATATAAAGCAGCAATCTACAAAAATCTTAAATATCCTAAATAATGGGAGACAGTGGGTGAATTTTCAGCTACAGCCCCTTGGTTGCTAGTTTAATTCCAAAAGTAAAAAAAATTGAAAATCCATTATCTCTTAAGTACACACTACAAAATAACCTAACTTCATGATTCTGACCATTTGCTCGCTACCAGTTTTATCACTTTTCCCATTTTTACCGTATATATAAATAAAAAATATAATAGGAACTAGTAAAGGGTGATTTTATAAGAGCTTGATAACTTTTTTTTTAAAAAAACGCATAAAATTTGCAAAATCTCATCGGTTCTTTATTTGAAACGTTAGATTGGTCCATGACATTTACTTTTTGAAGATAATTTCATTTAAATGTTGACCGCGGCTGCGCCTCAAGTGGTCCATCCGCTTAGTCCAATTTTGGCATTTCCACGTTTTTGAGTAACAGAGGCCCAATTGCTGCGAACGGCGACGAATCGATAATTGATGGTCATCATTAACATTGGCCGATACAGCTGCGATATTTTCTTCAGTTCGTACTCTACGTAAGCGTCTTGGTGGTTTAATGTCCAACAATGTAAATTTGGTGCGAAATTTAGTCACAATAGCCCGAATAGCCGCTTCAGTGGGTCGATTAAACTGACCATAAAATGGAAGCGTGCGATGAACTTTCTTAACAGAGCACGCATTTTGATAATAAAATTCAATGATTTGCAAGCGTTGCTCGTTAGTAAGTCTATTCATGATGAAATGTCAAAGCATACTGAGCATCTTTCTCTTTGACACCATGTCTGAAATCCCACGTGATCTGTCAAATACTAATGCATGAAAATCCTAACCTCAAAAAAATCACTCTTTATTTTAGATTTTGCATATCTATGTAGTCAGTGGAATGTATATACCAAATTCCACGATTCTAGCTGTGGCCATTTGGTTGGTACCATTTTTATCCCCGTTTATCCCATTTTACCCCCTTAAAAGTACATTTTTCTATAATTTCTTTATTTTGCGTTGTTTAGTTGGTACCATTTTTATCCCTCTGTTCCCATTGTATCCCTTGAAAGTACGAATTTGGAAAAACCTTTTTTCTATATGTTATATTATGTATCTACTCGATTATAGGAACGTAGACTCCGAATTTCGTGTTTCTAGGTGTTGTCGTTTGATAGGCACCATTGCTTAAACTCTAAAATATTAGGGATTATTATGGGTATTTTCAGTCCTTGTGAGGGAAAAATTTTTACCTTTGGGCCGATTTCGACCAGTTTCAATCACAACCGATCTACGACTATGGAATGCATTTATGGAAAATTTGGACCTCCTAGCTCCTTTCGTTTAGATGATAGTTTGCATGTAACAGGCGGACGGGCATGGCTAGATCGCCTTAGAATTTTATGGCGATCAAGAATATATATACTTTATAGGGTCTCAGGTCGATATTTCAAGGTGTTACAACGGAATGACAAAGTTAGTAACAGTTAAAACAAGTAAGGAAAGGCTAATGTCGGGCGGGGCCGACTATATAATACCCTACACCACTCGCTGCATATATACCTCGCCTTGATTACTAAACACAGGTATTTCATGGGAGCAATTTTATGTAGTTCATATAAATTATACAGTTACTATAAATTCATCTTTAGTCAAATTTAATGAGTATGGTAAATAATAAAGTAATTGATCCAATATTCCAACAGATATTCCGAGTAAAGTAAATATAACATCATATGGAAAAATTGATCAAGATCCAATGATAAATACAGCGGTAATAAGATGAATCGGACGGACATCTGAAGGGGGCCTATAACAACACTTGCACACATGCGCCTATATATATTTCTCATTCACGGTAGGAATTCCTAGTTGCAAAATTTGATGAAGATCCGATGTAGTTTCTAGAGCTGTTATAGAGCAGAATGGGTGCATTTATGTTATTCCAAAGTATGGACATATGGGTATCTACCCAATAAGTATGGAAAGGCTAAAGACGGACGGATCCGACTATATATCTCACTACAATTCTATTCGGTAAAAAAGTGAAATCGAGAAGGATTTTTGAATGTGTATGTGTTTGACAAAAAATGTTAAATCGGAAATGACATTTGTATGGTGGTATATTGAAACCTGGAACGATGTGACCCACTTTCACCATGTATGTTTACTGGTGAAATATAATATGTAAAGTTTGGCCACAATCGATTAAAGATTCGGGAGCAACATTTATATTGGGGATATAACTAAATCTCAACCGATCTTACTCACGTTCCCCATGGGTGTTTTTAGTTGGATTATAAGATGTTGTGCCAATTTTAAAGAAAATCGGGTACAATATGTGGTTTTTAGAGCGGAAAAAGTCAAATCGGTAGTGCCATTTGTTTGGGGGCTATATCTAAATCTGAACCGATCTTAACCACTTTCAGCATAGGTGTTTCTAGTTGGATTATAAGTGGTGTAGGGTATAAAAATTGTGAAGCATACCTTTAGGGGCAATATTTTTTCTAACATTCAAATATATATTAATTTATACCTGTACAACAAAATAATTCAATAGTAAAATTTAGTAAAACCCTAAAAGTATACATGCTGCAATCAGACGATAATTTTCTAGGGTATTTGAAATGATTTATTAATTTATTATAATTTAATTTTTCAATTACCAAAGGTAAGCCATTATAAATTGATTTTTTTCAAATGTTGAGTTTATACTTTAAACTTTAGTTATTTATTAATTTATAAAAAAGACAAGGAATTGTATCTTTGATTTCGAAATCGTCAAAAATAAAAATTTGCATATAGGCGTTGGACATGACACTGGCAATTTTCATTTAATTGTGGACACAAATGAAATCACTGATAACGGTTTTTATTAATGTTTATATTAAAATATATATCTTATAAAATGAAAAATATGTTACATCGACGTTAGGCATGGTTGTGGGCGGATTTAAACAAAAAATGTTCAATGTTCATATATATATATTCTCTAAGGAATTCCCCACATTGAAAGCATTGGCGTAACCACATCCTTTGTAACTTCCCTAAAGTTGCCAAAACTTTGCACACCGCCACCACCACCTCCCAAGCCCATGGCCAACTTCAGTGGCCCACCATATGCCCCGTTTCCCTTAACAACGTCTGCTTAAGTTACCTTTTCAATTCATGTCAGTTTATTTTGTTTTTCTTTCTTTCTGCCCTTCTTCTACGCTATCAGTAAATGGTAACAAGAGTGGAAGAACGAACGAACGAGCGAACGTCTGTTGTTGTACTCGTATACAACGAAATAACAATATCTGATATATCTTCCCTGAATTACAACAGCAACAAAGTCTGGCGAAAATAAATACAATTTTTACCCAACATAACAATAACACACATACACACTTACACACTTTTATACTACGCAATCATTTCAAATGAAAAAGAATACAGAGATTTTTCATTTGAACGTGGAGCAAAAAAAAAAAGAAAATAATTTTTTGTTTAAATCGAATTTAAAAACAAATTTAAAATGAACCTGATGTTTGTTGATTTTTTTGCACATAGAGTAGAAGAATATTTACTCCTAAAAGTATGCCATATTTTTGTTTCTACATATTGCTCTTGTGGCCCTGAGCATTGTCCAGTCCCTGCAAGTATGCTGTGTTATCATTAGAGTATTGCAAATTCTTGAAAAATAATAATAATGAAAGTTTGCAGCATTTTCTTGCCAGCTACATATTAAGCCATTACTAATTGTCGTCTTGTATATATATTCGTTTTGTTATTGGAAATCATTATTTTGCCTGACCCTGAAAGTATACAATACACATGTTACCACAATCAGACACACCTAGGTCTTCGTTTCAATGTCTCCTCCTATTGATGAGCACATACATACATATTGTGTGATAGTTAGAGCTTCATGTTAATGCCAATTTTCTTTTCTTCATTCAATTTAACTCCCATTGTTCACCTAAAAGTATGCAACATCATTGTGAGCACAGCTGCTACCAGCTAAAAGTATACTACATACTATTGTTGTACAATTTGCAATTTCTGGAAATCCTTGGAAATGTTATACTCAAGATGCTGCAATTTCTTTTGAGTTATTTTGGAGTTCATTTCAAAGAATATTTAAAATGCAACTTTGCTCGACGAGTACTGTGCACCACAGGGGAGCAGGGGGGAAGTATTGCATTGCAAACGCGCACAACTCATTAAAATGAAGAGATAAAGGGTGGTTGAAATAAAAAATTAAATTTGAACCTCCGATTACTTTGACTTTGAACGGTGGAATAATATTCATTTTATACCTTCCACCTCCAGGATGGGGGTATACTTTGTCATTCCGTTTGTAACACCTTGAAATATCGACATGAGACCCAATAAATATATTATTCTTGATCGTCATAAAATTCTAAGACGATCTAGCCATGTCAGTCCGTCTGTTGAAAGCAAGCTAGCATCTAAAAGAAAGAAGGTAGGTCGTCCAAATTTTCCATAAATGCGTCTTATAGTCGTAGATCGGCTGGGATTAAAACTGGGCCAAATCGGTCCAAAGGGAAATTTTTTTCCTTAACAAGAACTGAAAATACCCATAATAACACTAATATTTTAGAGTATTTATCTGTGGAATGCAATCCATGGTGGAGGGTATATAACCCGGCCGGGCCGAAGTTATTTTTTATTTTTATTTTTATTTTTATTTTTATTTTTATTTTTATTTTTATTTTTATTTTTATTTTTATTTTTATTTTTATTTTTATTTTTATTTTTATTTTTATTTTTATTTTTATTTTTATTTTTATTTTTATTTTTATTTTTATTTTTATTTTTATTTTTATTTTTATTTTTATTTTTATTTTTATTTTTATTTTTATTTTTATTTTTATTTTTATTTTTATTTTTATTTTTATTTTTATTTTTATTTTTATTTTTATTTTTATTTTTATTTTTATTTTTATTTTTATTTTTATTTTTATTTTTATTTTTATTTTTATTTTTATTTTTATTTTTATTTTTATTTTTATTTTTATTTTTATTTTTATTTTTATTTTTATTTTTATTTTTATTTTTATTTTTATTTTTATTTTTATTTTTATTTTTATTTTTATTTTTATTTTTATTTTTATTTTTATTTTTATTTTTATTTTTATTTTTATTTTTATTTTTATTTTTATTTTTATTTTTATTTTTATTTTTATTTTTATTTTTATTTTTATTTTTATTTTTATTTTTATTTTTATTTTTATTTTTATTTTTATTTTTATTTTTATTTTTATTTTTATTTTTATTTTTATTTTTATTTTTATTTTTATTTTTATTTTTATTTTTATTTTTATTTTTATTTTTATTTTTATTTTTATTTTTATTTTTATTTTTATTTTTATTTTTATTTTTATTTTTATTTTTATTTTTATTTTTATTTTTATTTTTATTTTTATTTTTATTTTTATTTTTATTTTTATTTTTATTTTTATTTTTATTTTTATTTTTATTTTTATTTTTATTTTTATTTTTATTTTTATTTTTATTTTTATTTTTATTTTTATTTTTATTTTTATTTTTATTTTTATTTTTATTTTTATTTTTATTTTTATTTTTATTTTTATTTTTATTTTTATTTTTATTTTTATTTTTATTTTTATTTTTATTTTTATTTTTATTTTTATTTTTATTTTTATTTTTATTTTTATTTTTATTTTTATTTTTATTTTTATTTTTATTTTTATTTTTATTTTTATTTTTATTTTTATTTTTATTTTTATTTTTATTTTTATTTTTATTTTTATTTTTATTTTTATTTTTATTTTTATTTTTATTTTTATTTTTATTTTTATTTTTATTTTTATTTTTATTTTTATTTTTATTTTTATTTTTATTTTTATTTTTATTTTTATTTTTATTTTTATTTTTATTTTTATTTTTATTTTTATTTTTATTTTTATTTTTATTTTTATTTTTATTTTTATTTTTATTTTTATTTTTATTTTTATTTTTATTTTTATTTTTATTTTTATTTTTATTTTTATTTTTATTTTTATTTTTATTTTTATTTTTATTTTTATTTTTATTTTTATTTTTATTTTTATTTTTATTTTTATTTTTATTTTTATTTTTATTTTTATTTTTATTTTTATTTTTATTTTTGTTTTTATTTTTATTTTTATTTTTATTTTTATGGTTTAGGTTTATGTTTGACATTCGCAAACTGGGACGCTCGAACAAAATTGGGAAATATTAAAAACTTACTATCAAAGTAGAGAGTCTTTAACACAAAATGTAAGAAAATTAACGTGGACATTTTTCGAAAAGAGATCGGCCTTCTGTTCAGTCTTCATGAAGCTCAGTCTCATTTCGTTGGTTATGTCAATAAGCAAAATTGCCGCATATGAGGTTCAGAGAACCCACACGTGACTATTGAGAGGACAATGCATCCATAACGAGTCACTGTTTGGTGTGGATTTTGTTCTGTATTGAAAAATTTGGTTGATTGGATGAGGTGCTGCAGAGCCAGTCGTGGTATTTATATGAATGATATTGTGCTCAATTATTAAATGACAAAGTTCAACTTTTCCAATAAAACCAGAAATTTGAAAAAGTAATCAATACATTTTCTCTTAGACGTTTCTAATTTAAATTTTTAAATGGCTCACCCTATTGGTGCTTGAAGTTTTGGAAACTGAAGTTGAAAAATTCGAAATATTAAATTTAAATACAGACAGAGGAACTAACTTCAGGCGGAAGGACAGACAAATAAATGGACATTCATAAAAACGGACTGGCAGGCAGAAGGACGGACTGAAGAATTGGATAGACAAATAGGCGAACGAAAAGCAAATGGACAGATGGATAGACAGTGGACGGAGGGACGGATACATTTAAATCATTTTAAAATTGTATAACGATCGTCACCTCAAGGAATAGAATTTAATCCTCGAATATTTCAATCCTTTGCTATGTTCGCGTGCTTTCCTTTTTATCCTTCCAACCTAATTTAATTAATTTTCAATTATCTCTGTTTTCTCAGTACCAAAAACGCCGCTACGAAAATAATTCAATTTTGTTCAATTAAAGTTCTATAGCATGATCCTTTTTGAATGAAGCGTTTGATGGAAAACACATGCCACATGTACGCTTCTCCGTTGAATTATTTTCAATTAATTTCTTTCATATTCCGGGATTTTTCATTTCATTTTATTTTATTTGCCACTCAAGTCGAGTTGTAGTTGTAATGTAAAAGTAAAGTAAATTCAGAGCTTACGTCTGCCGCCCGCTAAAATATCCTTGTGAGGGCGGGTGTGAAAGCTACACATACGTGAAAATAATCTTTGAATGTATCCGTGTGAAGTAGTAACAGCAGGAGTCGTACACATGGAAGTGAAATGGTGGCTCTATTGGAGCGATGGTTCGAACATGTGGGCGACACATATACAGATACATAGATATACATTCATATATGTGAGATTTTCCCCCATACACATACATATATGTGTCAAGTATTTTAAGTGAAAACTATGTGTTTGCCCACACCTCACTCCAACCTGGCCATCTCTCTGTACTTCCTCACTCGTTACGTTGTTTTGCTTTCTTTTGAATGCACAACGCTGCTTGTTTCTCGTGCTGTCATGTCCACTTTTCTGTATTCTTCTTTTTTGTTGCTTCTGCTCTCTACCCTCAACTGGCCTTGATTAAAACAGTCACCGTATTATAATTAAATTAATGAATTTTTAATATTTTAATGGTTTGCGAAATTGAACGATTCTCATACCAATCGAATGGGATTTCTGCGAAACAATTCTTTAAATCGCCCGAAAGTATGTGTGCTTAAGGGGTGGGGGTGTGCTTGTGGTGCGCGCCTGTAGGTAGGCAATTAAAATGGGAAAATTTATTGAATGGAACTGAAGAAGTCACCAACATTCGTTCTGTGTCTTTTCAGATTCCAATAATGCAATGAGGCTAAGTAGAAAATATATGATATTAGATAATAATTAATAAAGAAATAAAATTTCCCCAAAATCGAAATAGTGGATTTTTGCTAATTTTATAACAGAAACATAGTTTTAAGCAATTTTAAGAAGAACTTTTTCAAAGGTATTTTATAAAAAATATTTTTGTAATTTTATTTAATTACATCCACCGTAGAATGAAGGGTTTGAAATATCTAGAAATGTCGATCTGAACTCTAAGATTATCTAATTTTGCCCATGTATGTTGTACGAGAGCATATTTCCCTTGAAACATCTAAATGGCAAAACCTATCAAGAGCGAAAAAATACTATACAAGAACTGAAACTATCACAAACTACATTTTATCTAAATAGTTCTCCAATCCAAAATGAGCTACCCTTGCTGTTAAAAAAAAATTGGTGCAAACATTGCATTTTGCTGGTGTTAATAATTTTTGGAACATATTGATCGGATCAGTTCCTTTTCGAACAACGCACAGTGAAATATTTGCATACAAGCAAGGACCTTGAAATTTCGCACACATTAAATCCTCCCACATGCACGATTACCTCCCATTAAAGCAAATAGAAAAGTGTAATGATATTTTTTTGATTTTTAAACATTATTGCCAAAAATTACCAATGATTTTATTTGAGCCCATAATTAAATGAAAATTGCCAGTTTTCAAATTTTTATTTTTTTAAAGATTTTTGATATTTTTATACCCTCCACCTCCAGGATGGGGGTATACTAACTTTGTCATTCCGTTTGTAACACCTTGAAATATCGACCTGAGACACTATAAAGTATATATATTCTTGATCGTCATAAAATTCTAAGACGATCTAGCCATGTCCGTCCGTCTGTTGAAAGCACGCTAGCATCTAAACGAAAGGAGCTACAATGTTCAAATTTTCCATAAATGTGTCTTATAGTCGTAGATCGGTTGGGATTGAAACGGGGCGAATCAGACTAAAAATACCCTTAATAATCCCTAATATTTTAGCGTATTGAAGCATGTTTTTTGAATATGTCTGTTTATATTTGCTTGATATTTGGTATGCGTATAAGGGGAATCCCTTATAGCAGAAAAGTGCACCATAAAGTGATTCTTATTTGTAGGGAGTGAAATGGGGCAAAAAAGGGATAAAAATGGTACATATTAAACGACAACAGCTAGAAACACGAAATTCGGTGTGTACATTCCTCTAATTGAGTAGATACATAATAAAAAAGTATTTTTTCCAAATTCGTACTTTTAAGGGGTAAAATGGGAATAGAGGGATAAAAATGGTACAAACCAAACGGCTGTACCTAGAATAATGAAATTCGGTGTATACATTCCTCTGATTGCATAAACAAGTAAAATACACGGATTTCTCAAAATTCGTACTTTTTGGGGTTAAAATGAAAAAAGGTGATAAAAATAGTACCAATCAAATGACCGCAGCTAGAGTCATGAAATTCGGAGTATACATTCCTCTGACTGTGTAGACACAGAAAATAAACTGATTTTCCGAAATTTTTACTTTTTGGGGTCAAAATAGAAAAAGGGGATTAAAAAAGTACCAACCAAATGACCGCAGCTAGAGTCGTGAAATTCGGAGTATGCATTCCTTTGACTACTTAGACATGAAAAATAAGAGGTTTTTTTCAAATTCATACTTTCAAGGGATACAATGGGTACGGAGGGATAAAAATGGCTACACCTGGAATAATGAAATTCGGTGTATATATTCCTCTGATTGCGTAGACACGTAAAATAGACGAATTTTTCGAAATTCGTTCTTTTTGGGGTTAAAAGGGGATACAAATAGTACCAACAAAATGACCGCAGCTAGGGTCATGCAATTTGGAGTATACTTTCCTCTGACTGCGTAGACACGGAAAATAAACGGATTTTTCAAAATTCATACTTTCAAGGGATACAATGATACAGAGGGATAAAAATAGCACCAACTAAACGACTACAGCTAGAATGATGAAATTCTAATTGTATAGAAGGGGGTAAAAATGGTACCAACCAAATGGGCGCAGCTGGAATCATGGAATTCGGAAACACGCAAAATAGAAAGTTTTTTCCAAATTCGTACCTTTTCTTTTACGGCAAAAATTGGTTGAATCATGAAGTTAGATAATTTGGACTACGTACGTCTGATAATGGATTTTCATAATTTGTACTTTTGGAATTAAAATAGAATGGAAATACAACCAAATGTAGCACCCACTATCTACCAATATGTATGGTATTTAAGCTTTTTGAAAATACAAGTATAAGAATATTTATTTTTTGAATTGACGTATTGGTTGCCTTGCCGTATAACCCACTACTTCTACGTAAAGAGCATATTCGGAAAATGTGTAGCCCTTACACTATTTCCTCTATTTAACGTGGACATTATCTGTACTGCCGAAATGACAGTACAATAAAAATATCAAATATCAGAAAATGTTATTCACTGCCTATCGCTAAAAAATTTCCTTGCATCGTATTATCATTCAGTTTTATTTGTTTCCCAGTCCCAGCATAATTTCCATCCAGTTTTCCTCCCCCTTTCAAAGGCATGCAAATCGCTCTCTCGCACTTACACTCGCACTCACAAATGCAAATGTGTTTTCAATATTTTAAATCATCCCCTGGCCTCCATAGCTTTCAAATTTGAAAATCATGCCATAGAATGCAATAAAACGAATTACTTTGGAATTAAGTTAACGAAAAAAAAACACATAAACATCAGTCACGATGGCATTTAAATAATAATGAGAGAGATAGAGAGGGAGAATGGGAGTGCTAAAGCCAAAGCAAATATATAAAATCATTAGTTAAACTCCTGAAAGTATGCTAAGATTTTGGCAATTATTTGTTTATCCCCTCCAACTATACTCAACAAACAAAAAAACGTGTCTACCAATTTCCCCACAAACAATATTGGCTGAAGGGAGAAGGGTTTCCCTACCTCAAGAGACTGCTGGGCTGGGGGGATAGGGGGTTTGTTAAGAACCAAATGATTCTCGAAAATATATTGTAAATATTTTATTATAACTGTGATTTCTTTCAATTATTCATACACATACACATATGCATATGCATACATACACGGCGAACCGAAGCAAACATTTACATTTGCAAACGTACACTTACACTAGGGCATATATGTGTATGTGTGTGTTAAGAGCAGAGCGAGTATGAGAGAGTCTTTGCGAGACTCTCGGTGCTCTGTTGCTTCAAATAATGAGGTTTTCGTTTTTATTGTTTTTTTTACTGCTGACATGGCAAAATAACGCCGACTAAACACACACACACACACCCACCAGGACACATACATACATACATCCATACGACACAGATATACCCCCGTTTGAAAAATTGTGGATTTTCTTCGCAGGAAAAATTCAGTTTTCTGTCTGTTGTTGTTTTTGTACTTTTGCCGAAAGTGTGAAGCTACTCAATGGAAAATGTTTAACCCACACACTTAGGCACACGCACATACACATACACACACAGCCGACACATAGAAACACAAACACAGCACGCCAGCATTCAATCCGCACTGCGAGTGGCGGCCCCTGTGTATGTGTGTATGCTACAGATAAAGAAAAGCACCACCAGGACTAAAATGTCCTGGCGTGTTGTTGCCGTTGTTGTTGTCGTCGTCGTTGTTTTTATTGTTTTGTATATTCTTGCCAGACCTCAACGTTCAGTTTAACCACCTCTTGGCTGAGTACATACAAAATACGAGTTTGGAAAATATTTTCGGTTATTTCGGTTAAGTATATGTGTGTTCAATCTGTCTGTCTGTCTGCCCGCCTGCCTGTCCTTACCTCCCCACTGTCTAACTGTCTGTCTGCCTGCCTGTGTGTAAAGGTCCGTCCTTCATGCTTGTCTCTGCAAAGGTATTTTTATGTACTTTTTATAAAAACGAAGCGAAAAAAATATAAAATTTACTCATAAAAAATATCATGAAAATCAAACAAGTTTCTACGAGTGAAATTTCAGCTGTGCATAGCAGGTTGTTGTTGTGATACGCCGCCACCACCACCCCTCACCTGCCATCGTTATGAATTAATAAAGTGTTATTTGGCAATGTATAAAAATATTCGATTGATTATGTTTTCGTTTATAGGTCGTATTTTGGGGGGATCCATAAATTTGTTTTGTGATTTAATGAAGTTTTCTTATTTTACAACGGCAACATCAACAAAATGTATTTTTGTCGTACATTTGCCGACCAAAAGTAGGCAACGATTTTCGGTTAATAACTCTTGTCCAAAAGTATGCCCTAAATATAACGATCTTATGTTGATGCACTTAGATGGGGGCAATGTTTTGCTAAAGTACACCTTAAATCTTGAGGCATTAAAAGCTAAACAACAGTTAATTGTCTGTAATTTGACACAATAAAGTGTTATTAGCTTTAACTTTTACATATTTTCATTTATTAATAAAAAACTGGTCTCCATTTCCTTTGGCGCTCCTAAAAGTATGCAATTATTAAGCCGGCATCAGAAGACGACTCCAATTTTCTATAAAAAATGATTTATTTTCTTGAAGTATTACGTAAAACAATTTCTGAGGTATTTTGCACCTTGCTAAACTCGATATTAAAAATAATGTTATGGTATTTTTTTCAATTTATTACTAAAATTGCAATTTTCGGCGAAGGTACCTTTAATATTTGTACTTTCATTGTGGAAATATAAGTCCAATAACACCCGGTTATATGTTAAATTAAAGGTACTCATGATGGCAAATATTGTGAATTGCACTTTCCCATATCAACAGTGGTTGAGGTACAGTCTTCAAAAATTTGGGATTTTTTTTCTTTTCGAAAAAAGTCTATTTTTACTGGCACGAAAAAAAATCATAAAAAATAGAAAAAAGGCGGAAAAAACATTTTTTTTTATTTTTTAATAACCAACATTCGAACGAAAAAGCAATGTTTATTTGTAAAAAATCTATGGATTAATAGAAGCGGGAAAAATATTTTTTTACGAAAAAATCTATTATCTAATCTATCTAGAATCGAAAAAAATCGGAAAAAATATTTTGTTTTATTTTTAATTAGCCAACGCAAAACTAATATTTATCTGAAATAAAATCTGTGGATAAATGTAAAGTTATGATACTCATTGGGGACTCAAAAGATTTTTTAATCATATTTTTTAATTTTTATTTAAATAGCGCGAAAAATTCCTTTACAAATTAAATAACAAAATATTTTGTTTTAATTTGTAATAGCTGGCATATTAACGAATAGAACAAGGCCTAGTTAACGAAAATCTCTGGATAAATGTAGAAGTTATGGTCATTCTTGTAGAAGTGCATGTCGTTTTCACGAATGACCAAATTAATTTAAGCAAAAACTTATTGAGGGTCTAACTTCTACATTTATTCATAGATTTTCTTCAAAAATGACTTATTTTCATCGCCAGCTATACAAACTAAAACAATTTGTTATTTTATATAATTTGTAATGACTCCTGACTCCATAAACGCGGAAAATTAATAGATTTTTCGATATTCAAACGGCTAGATTCAAATTAGTTGTTTACAATCCACTGTGGACGCGCAACATGTTGGAATGCATGAATGGTTCTGTCCTATTAAGGATTAAAGAGTAAACCTATCGTTTAGGCACGAAAAAGTTGGCTTTTGCTTTTCATATCAATATATCCTAGAAGTATACTTTAAATATGATCTATGATTGCCTTTAGAGAAACGTAATCATCGCACAAGTCATGATGAAAAAATACCAAAACTAAACTCATTCGAATAATATTCATCAATAAGTATATCACTTAAAGCTAGTCACTATAATAATAACTGAGCAGATTCATATTTTACACCGTTCTTCAATTCATATTTATCAATAATTTGCGCAAATATTTACGAGCGATATCGTTAGTCTATGCTATAGTGTGATATAACAAACCTTTCGTTTAATCCCCTAAAAGAAGGCAATGTTTTGCATATCCTAGAAGTATATTTTAAATAAATATGATCTATGGTTGCCTTTCGCAGTATTAAATGTGGAGAAAATTAATGATCGTGATTAAACAAGTCCCTATACAATCATCACTCGAATAATATTCCTCAATACTTACAGCACTTAAACCTAGTAACTTTAATACTAACTGGGCTGATGCAATATTTAACCCCATATTTAAATTAATATTTCTCAGGGTAATAATTTACTCAATGGTTGCAGTCTTCGTTCTGTCTATGGTCAATTGAGGATGAAATGTCAAAACTTTCGTTTAATCCCCAAAAAGTAGGCAATGTTTGCATATTTAAACATATCCTAGACGTATATTTTAAATAAATATTACTAAACTTGGAGAAACTTAACCATCGCTTAAGTCATGATTAAAAAAGTCCTGAAACTATCCGCACTCGAAAAACATTCCTCAATACTCAGAATTGCCACTTTTTTAAGCCGTTTTTCAATTCATATTTGTCAAAATAATACATAAATTCGAATGACATTGTAACAGAATGCATATAGATCATGGTGATATATGTAGGTTCGGATGAAACGAACATCTTTGTATAAACAAACTAATCCAAATTCATAGAAAGCACCGAATAGTATAAGCAAAGAGCACATATTGTCCAACTGCATACAGGACTAAATGTGATTCAAGATGAAGATTGCAATTGCTATTCAGCGGAATTAATCCGGATTATGTTTCCTTTATCCTAAATGTATGAAATAAATTGCATGAAACTCTTGCATGGATTAAAGGCAACCTAAGTAAATTCAAGTTCAAGTTAGGTTTATTGAGTCTTTTTTAAACATTCAAATGGTTTTTGAAAACATAATTTAGAAAATTCGTGAAACTATTACGTATTGCTTTAATAACTATAATATAATTATACAGCATCTTGCTGTTTTACTATTAAGTGTAACATATGTACATTAGGGCGTACCTCAAAAAAAAAAGTTCGCCGTACACCTTCGAATATGAAGTATTATTGAAACGTAGTTTCAAAAAAAATTTTTTTATTTTTTTATGCCAAACGTAGGGGTCGCGCTTTTACATTTTTCTATATAACTTCTGCATTTATAAACGGATTTTAAAGTGTGATACATCGATGTTTTTGTCTCGAGGCCGATTTTTTTGTCTTTGAAGTCATTGAGCTCAAGCACCCCCTTCTGGTACTTACCCATCATATCTCAGTTGCTACTACCCTAATGTACCACTCTAATATCAGAAAATTAAAGCTCGCATAAAATCATGAATCATGCTTGAGCTCAATGACTTCAAAGACAAAAAAATCGGCCTCGTCGAGACAAAAACATCGATGTATCACACTTTAAAATCCGTTTATAAATGCAGAAGTTATATAGAAAAATGTAAAAGAGCGACCCCTACGTTCGGCATAAAAAAATAAAAAAAAAATTTTTTTGAAACTACCTTTCAATAATACTTCATATTCGAAGGTGTACGGCGAACTTTTTTTTTACTTGTAACCTGGTACGCTCTAATGTACATTGACTGTAAAGTCAATGTCTCGGCACTTACATAACGTGTAAGTAAATTCAATTTATTTAAAATACACAAAACATAATGAAATATGAAGGCTGAATTTATATTCCACCCATTCTCGTCGTAAAAGTATGCAACAATTTTTATATATTTATATTCCACCCATTCTCGTCCTAAAAGTATGCAACAATTTTACAATAGTCGTTGATCGAATAACAACAACGATAGGTAAAACTAGATGATCCGTGAAATCTCACTTTCATGTGAAAACAAAACCAATGAGGATGGCATTAAAATGAAAAATAATAATAGACAATTCTCAAATAATGGGTGATTTTTTAAGAGCTTGATAACTTTTTAAAAAAAAAAAACGCATAAATTTGCAAAATCTCATCGGTTCTTTATTTGAAACGTTAGATTGGTCCATGACATTTACTTTTTGAAGATAATTTCATTTAAATGTTGACCGCGGCTGCGTCTTAGGTGGTCCATCCGCTTAGTCCAATTTTGGCATTTCCACGTTTTTGAGTAACAGAGACCCAATTGGTGCGAACGGCGACGAATCGAAAATTGGTGGTCATCATTAACACTGGCCGATACAGCTGCGATATTTTCTTCAGTTCGCACTCTACGTAAGCGTGTTGGTGGTTTAATGTCCAACAATGTAAATTTGGTGCGAAATTTAGTCACAATAGCCCGAATAGCCGCTTCAGTGGGTCGATTAAACTGACCATAAAATGGAAGCGCGCAATGAACTTTCTTAACAGAGCACGCATTTTGATAATAAAATTCAATAATTTGCAAGCGTTGTTCGTTTGTAAGACGATTCATGATGAAATGTCAAAGCATACTGAGCATCTTTCTCTTTGACACCATGTCTGAAATCCCACGTGATCTGTCAAATACTAATGCATGAAAATCCTAACCTCAAAAAAATCACTCTTTACAAACACAAAATATTTCGCAAAACAAAAATGTCATGCATACAAATAATTTTAGCCATATATCCCGCGAAAATTAAAATTTTGCAAAAATATTCAATTTGCATTTTTTGTTTATAGTGTTCTCTACCACATTTTTAACCCTAGTATTTTTTTGTATAAGTGGGCGTGTAATTTTGCTATTTCAGCGTGAAGAGCTTTATTCACAAGTCTGATATCATTAGCGACCACCCTGAAATTTTCCGACAAATTTTTTCGTAAAACATTTTAGTTTCAAATGTCTTTTTTGAAAGGACTTTTTTGATTTTCTCGAAAAAGGGCCCAAATAGACTCCTAAAGAGAGGGGCTAGAGGGTTAAGATCTTCCACAAAAATTATTCTCACAAAATTCGACAATATAGTTCTGACAATAAGAATACTCCCAGAAATTAACATACAACATTTTGATGCACCCTTCGACCAAAAAATGAAAACTTTGACCCACTATCAAAAGAAACTCAGATCAGGGGAACTATAATTTTATTATACAAAAATTATCTACTCAACATGACCAGAATTATAGGGTCGCTACTCTGTTACAAAAATGCTGCTGGACAGTGTAGTTGAAAATTCATATTTATCAAGAAATTTATCATATAAAGGGTGTCCCAAGAAGAACGCAATTTTTAAATCTGGCAACATTCGAAGTGTCATTGTTTGACATTTGAACAATTGTTATTGTTTGTTAGTAGAAGGTACGAGGTTAGTAAAAATGGAGCGCTACACGAATGAACAACACATTCTCATTGTGAAATTGTTTTACCAAAATGGTGAAAGTTTTGCGGCTACAGTTCGCAAATTGCGATCAATTTGGGGTCACAATAATGCTCCAAAAGAGTCAACTGTAAAGAGATTAATGGATAAATTTGCCGAAACTGGGTCTGTTAGTGATGTAAAGACAACAACGCGCCATCGACCAGGTCGATCGACCGAAAATGTCACTGTGTGGTGTGGTTTTTGGGCTGGAGGAATCATTGGACCTTTTTTTTATGAAAATGAGGCAGGTCAAGCGCAAACAGTCAATGGTGTTCGGTATCGTGAAATGATAACCGGTTTTTTCTTGCCTAGAATTGAAGAAATGAATGTGGAGGGCATGTGGTTCCAACAAGACGGCGCCACATGTCATACAGTCAGAGAAACAATTCAATTGCTGCATCAGTCATTTCCCGGACGTGTTATTTCGCGTTTTGGAGATCAGAATTGGCCGCCTAGATCGTGCGATTTAACACCATTAGATTTTTTTCTTTGGGGTTTTTTGAAGTCGATGGTTTACGCGAATAAGCCGACGACGACTCAAGCCTTAAAAAGAAAAAAAAAAGAAATTGGACGCTGCATTAATGAAATACCGCAGCATTCATGCAAAACGGTCATTGAAAATTTCATTAAAAGATCGCGTGCATGCCAGCAAAGCCGCGGCGGCCATCTGCACGATATATTGTTCCATACATAACCTCATTCTGTCTACTTTACGATATAAATACTAAAGTTTTACGATTTTTTCTTAAATATCTGTGTTTTATTTAAAATTAAAAAATTGCGCTCTTCTTGGGACACCCTTTACATTAAAAAATTATATTTTTTTATTTCTTTTGCGTCTACAAAGAGGGCCACAACTTCTACATTTATCTAAAGATATTTTATATATAGACATTATTTTCTTCGTTAGAATTTTGGCTATTTTAAAGTAAAACAAAATATTTTCTTCAATTTATTTTTCTGCCTTGCATGGGTATTTTTGCGCCAGCAAGAAATGATTCCATTTTTCTCAATTCTTTGGAGAATTTTCCTAAACCACTTTTTCTATGTGAAAATTAAATTCGCAACATTTTTAGCCAGTAAGTAATTGAACATATAAGCGGCTGTGATCAGATCTATATTCCCAAATGAGAGTATTAATGGTAGCTTCAAGAAAAATTTAAATTTTAGTAAAAAATTAAAAAAATCTATTACAAATTGTTGTTGTTTATTTTATGAATCAGTATGCCTCAATACACACACAAAATTTAGGTCTCGGATACTAAATTTAAATCTATTGTTGCATAGTGTAATTTCCATTTTTATTCAAAATGCATTAAACATGTTTTTTATATTTAAAGTATTACCGAAAAATTCCCAAGTTACGCCCTTTTTGCATTAAACCATCAATATGAAATAATTACTATTGTTTTTTTCTTCTTCCGATAAACTGAAATGGCAAACATGCACTCAAATATTCCGAAATATTTAATTAAATTGAAATATGTACTCAAAACACTAACTACTTACTACTCATATGGAAATGTATAAGCCCATCAAAAAGTATGCTATGATTTTTGATTTTGACAAAATGCACTGTTTAATGAAATTCAAAGAATTTTGGCCAGTGATATGGAACAATTTAAGAGTATAGCAATGATTTGCCATCCTCATGTCAAAGTAGTCAATGAACGTGAACGTATTTCGTTCATGTTCACAGTATGTATGTATGCAACGCCCCAATGTATGCAACGAATTTTGAAAATTTAAGCCTAATTATCACATTTTTCTATTCATTCACTCATTCATTTTGTATATTCTACATTCTATGAAATGGAAAATACTTTATAATAGTGGCAATATTGGCTGTCACCCACCAACCAACATTTAATAAAATAAAATTCCAATAAATAGTTTAGAACAATATTTGCGGCGCACCAATGAATTCTACTAAATCATTATGCTAGTAGACAATTCACCATATAGAGTATGGAGTAGAGAATATAAATGTGAAAATAATACCAATACAACTGAATTAATTATCAAATTTACGCTACAAAGAGTTTGGATGCCATGATGTTGGCAAATACAACCTCGCGGCCTAAATGTATGCAACGAATCCCTATTAATATTATAAAACCTTAGTGTAAGTCTATCTGTTTGTAAACGGCTGAACCGATGTTGTTGAAATTTTCAGTACAGATAGATGCAGGTCTGGAAGGAACTATAGACTATAGAATTTTTAAAAAAATTGCTCTGTTGGCGGAGGGGGCGTGGTAATAGTGTTTTTGAGAGTTAGAAGGCTGAAAATTGGTACATATATATTACTGACCACGAGAATGATAAATATGATGCCGAAATTTGGATTTTCATTTTGTGGGCGGAATGGGCGTTGCAAAAGTGTTTTGCTCTGTGGGAGGAGGGGGCGTGGCAATAGTGTTTTTGAGATAAAGAAGGCTGAAAATTGATACATATATATTACTGACCACGAGAATGATTAATATGATGCCGAAATTTCGATTTTCATTTTGTGGGCGGAGTGGGCGTGGCAAAAGCGTTTTTGAGAGCTAGAAGACTGAAAATTGGTACACATATATTACTGACCACGACAATGATAAATTTGATGCCGAAATTTTTTAAGCTAGAAGGCTGAAAATTGGAACGTATATATTACTAACCACGAGACTGATAAATATGATGCCGCATTTTGAATTTTCGTTTCGTGGGCGGTGGGGGCGTGGCAAAAGTGTTTTTGAGAGGTAGTAGGCTGAAAATTGGTATATATATATATTACTGACCTCGATAAAGATCAATATGAAACCTGATTTTAATTTTACCATTTGTTTTTGTGCCTGGCGAAGCGGGTGGAGTTCAGCTAGTTTCACATATGTTTCACCTTTTTATATGGAGGCTAATTAATCATAGCCCCTTCTTCAATGCTCAATATTGTGAATTGAACTAAATTGTATTATTGTTGCTAAGAAATATTATTCTTTCGAAGCTTTATGCGTGGACATTTGAACAGTGCATAATTTTAATATGTCGTTACCTTTATTCCAAAAGAACGTAACTGTAAATTTTTCGAAATCGCATTTTTAAGGTATTTCGATGTATTTCAAGCTTTTCTATCGGAGTATGTAAAAATGGTGAATTAAAAAAATTAGGGTGACGACATACAATATAAATATAAATTCAAAACCATAACACTGAATTAATTATCAAATTTATGCTTCAAAGAGATTTTTGTAAAATAACTTTCGTCGCCTAAATGTATGCCATAGATTTCACATGTGTGAATTAGGCTATGTATGGAGGCTAATTAATCATGGCCCCCCTTTTAACTGCTAAAAATTCGTAGTTGTGCTAATTTGTTCAATGTTGTCAAGAAATATTGTTCCTTCTTCGTTTTATTCCTACAAACTTGGTTTTGGCATGATTTAAAAAAAATCTGATATGTGTGGCATTTCACTGGTTTCCCCCTGCCCTTTTTTCACTTCAGACCCCAATGTGTCATTGACATAACAATGGCATATTGGGGGGACTAACTAAAACCGCACACATTGAAACAATCGCACCCCAATAATTAGTGAAACTAAAGTCAGCTGTTTGCTGTGTAGCCAGGGAACGAAAGCTAATGTTCGACAGTGAGAAACAGGGCATAAAATGTCCTCATATTGAAGACTGCAACTGCAAGAGGTGTGTAATGAACTGAGCTATGTTTCCTTTAACCTAGATATTAAATCGCACCCCAAAAATATGCAATATATTGCATTTTAAACTTGTATTTTATTACCCACTGTTTGCCCTAAAAAATATCATGTCTCATAAATATAATTAAACTTTATTTCTAACGAAAATAATTTTTCGCTGCACTGTGGCTCCTAATTCGTTTAAATAATTACGTTTTTACTTGGTGCGATTTTTTAAACGCAAATTTGGCAAGGGAGTTGTGCTTCTCGTTCGTTTGTGAGAATCATCTCCTTATAGAGGCGGAGGTTGATGTTGAAAAGTCGCTGCGATGCCACTTGAAAAGACTTTTGACATGGTCGAAACCATGATCGTAGTAGTCTGCAGCCATGTGATAAATGTCACCATGCCATTTGTAAATAAATTTGCATTCTATTAAATATAGAATCAAAATCGTCTTGAGCCCGGACAATATCCCAGTTCAAATCAAATTTTCAAAATTTCCATGTTTGGATATAGCCCCGATAAAAATATTCTTCTCGATTTGACAAATTGGACCAGGTCATATTAGTCTGTAATTAGGAAAAATACAAAAATTCTTCCCTTTTCCACTTTTTTGCCGAATTGAATTGTGTTCGGATAGAAAGTGTAGTGCCCGACTTTAGCTTTAGTTTCGAGTTTTTTCTAAAGGTTAAGACACTGTGCTATGAGGTAGTATCGGGTTAAGTAGACATAAATGTTTACTTAGACATTTAAATGATTTTCTATTTTTGGATTTTTTGCAACAAATTTTAAGAGCGCAAAATGTCTATTACCTTTTACCATTTCCATTAAAATCCATTGAAAAATAATTAAAACTTAACTAGTTATACAAACATTAGTTCATTTAAATTTTCCCGGTGCCTACTTTAAGGCGCTCGGGAGGCAATTTACCCATCAACGGTAAGATTTCCATTACCTCTCACCATTTCTATTAAGCGCCACTTAAAAATAATTAAAAATGTTTAATGTTTACTCAGTGCCTACTTTAAGGCGTTCGATAGGCACTTTAGCCGCCGAAGCTGTCCGCGCGCGCCCCTTAAAGACGGCTTTCGAGACAATTAAATTTCTTTTCATTCACTCATTCATTTCATTTGTTCTCATTCACATAATTCGACTTCCAGTCGACTAGGCAATTGTATTTAGATTCACATATTTTTTCCTCCTTCAATTTCCCTTCCAACTGATGCTGAATCTTTGCATAAGTTGCGCCTGCACTTAAGCAGCATAGCAGAATTAATGAGGTCTGAGTGTGTGAGCGGCGGCGGCACAAGTGTATAGCGGCACATAGGTATATATGTTGCACATAGATATGTATGATAACTTTTCACAATTATTTGCCTATTCTCGGGCTGTATTTCGTATTTCGTTGTGGTGGCATACATTTGCATTTGCATTTGTGGCATACCGTAAATATGTTGTGAATGCAATTAAGATTTCACAGGAATGCATTTGTTCCACAGTTGTTCTTTGGTTGTTTTAATTCCCAAATAGTGTATGTTGTGAATTCAATTAAGATTTTGCAGGAATGCCTGTGTTCCTCAGGCTGCTGTTTGTTTGTAATTTTTCACAAACAATGTAGGATTCCAAGAAAATATGGGTTGTCTCTGGTGTTTTCGGGGGGAGGGGAGCATTTCTTCTCTTAGGAACATTTCAAGAAGATACTTCTACTCTCCATCCTCTTCTCGAGCCATTAAAATCTAAAGAGTAGCACTTACATTCATGCATGAACCACTGAAAATGCTTTGTGTGTCAATGGAGTAATTCCTTAATTCTATTCTCTTCAATTTTCGCCATTGATGAAATGGAAATTGAAGCAACATAATTAGAATTCTAGGAGTTCTAATGAAATTCGGTTGTTATGAGATATAATTGCAATTTTTTCTGTAGAAAATCTTAATTAGAAATTTTCTCAAAAATGTTTGCCTACTTTTAGGCCTGTTTACGAAAAGTCCAATTACACTATTGAACAGAAATAAAAAAATTTTGCGTTCGATTCCTAAACATATATAAAGATAAACAATTACATTTATTGAAAGTAAAAAAGTGTATAATAAATTAAGAAAGAGTTTTCTTTTCGCCACAGAATTCTGAGATTTATATATAATTTCCCTAATTTATTTCTACGAAATTCCATTTAATCTTCGATAATCATCGATAATAATTCATTCGCGTAATGCCAAAGATTCGCACAAAATATATGCTTTTCCCCCTCAAACCCTATTGTCTAATTTTTTGGTATGTATTCTATTCTAAAATGCTAACAATTTGTCACTTTATTTTCCCCCGCCTTTGAAAGCTATTGCAGGTAGCGAAAACGCTACCCAGAATGTGCAAACCCACACTAGTGATGTGCCCCTTTGGGTTGCCTCCTTTGATTCGCACATGTTTTAAAGGCTTTTGTCGGTGTAACAGGTGTTTAAGACGATAAGGCCATGAAATATTGATTGGAAAATGTATTATTCATATAGTAGGCATTGTAGGCAAAGCATACTTTTGGGCCTATTTTCAGGGTATTCGTTTTTGTGCTTGAATTTTTGCTTAGCCTGCGAGTGATAGCGAGGGACAAGTTGTTTGAGAATGAGAAGAAAGTATTTCGTTAAAGAATGCTTAAGAAGAAAACTTTATGGTGATATTTATTGGTACAGATTTACTGTAGAAAAAAAGCTTTGCAAAAAATTTTTTATTTATTTTTTGTGGAGCGTTAACCCTCAATTAGTAACTTGATTAAAGTATCACAAGATGAAATGGAAAATGTTTAAATTATTTTTTTCTATTTCTTCATGTTTAATACTGATCAATAATTTATATACAAAGCACTTATTGGAAAAGCATGGAGCTGTACAAACTTCGATATTTTTCATTTAGATAATACATTATAGTCTTAAGTAATTTCTTGTTCATCGAATTAGTTAAAATCTGTAATTGTTTTTAAAAAGGCTCAATAAATCTAATCTAATCTAATCTTATAGTCTTAATTAATTTCTTGTTCATAGAACTAGTTCAAATATGTCATTGTTTTAAAAAGGCTCAATCTAATCAAATCTAAAACGTATCTTAACTATATTGAATCGAATTCAAACGAATGAGAAATGTATAGCCTACTTCTGGGCGAAATCAGTAGACCAACGTCTAAGTATACATTTAGGCACATGACGAGATTGGAATTTCAAAAAAGATTGTGTAAAGTGAAACCTAAATAAGAAATCATTTTGTTAAGTGCTACGAAGCTGAAAGCTATTCGTTTATAATTGTTTGTTGGTTAAATTTTATAAAATAGCTGATGTGAGAAACAAGAATTAATAATAATATTTAGCACTTTTGCACAAATACATATATATTTCTGATTTCAAAATTTAACAATATGGTTGAGTGAATAATGATTTGTTTCAGACAGTTATTATAACTAGAAAGTGAATTTTTATGCAAATCCCATATTAGTATAAAATCTGTATATATATATATATAATGCTAACATGAAATTGGATCGGTCGTTTTTTTAATTTGACATAAATATCCGCTGTCAAATTATGACGCAGAAATATATGATGTTATAAAGAAATCATAACAATCTGATGTTATATAGAGATTTCAACATCGCTAGAAAAAATTTATTGATCTCGTAGGCCAGTTTCACGATAAAAAGAGGATTTTGTTTAGCATAAAATACATTTTTCATTATTCAACAAGAAATTTAAACATTTTGTGTCCCAGACCTAAAAGTTTATTTCTTGTATTGATTCATAAAATCAACAAGAATAATTTTATAAACAAATATTTTTTTAATTTTTACTAAAATTCCAATTACACTATGCAACAAAATATAAAAATGTTGTCTTCGAGACCTGAAAATTTATTTTTTGTATACTGATTTATAAATTGGCTACTGTTTCTACAGCTGAAAAAAATAAAATTTTTGCTGGCACGAAAAACCACACAATAATAAAAAAAGGGAAAAGGAAATATATTTTGCTTGTTTTATATTTTTTAATAACTACCATTCTACTGAAAAAAACAAAGCCTAACTGAACAAGTAAAAACGGCGTTAAGTTCGGCCGGGTCGAACTTTATATACCCTCCACCATGGATTGCATTCCACAGAGGTTGTTGGTTTTCGTATAAGTGCAGTAAAACACAGGAAAATATAATTTTTTTAATATAGCCAAACCAAAACAAATTCAAATATTTAAAAATTAATTTTATAAATAAATATAATATTTTAATTATTTCAAACCAATATTTATTTCAAACCAAAAAATTAATATTCTTATATTTATATTTCCAAAAAGTTTACCATAAATATTGGTAGATAGTGGGTGCTACAGTTGGTTGTATTTCCATTCTATTTTAATTCCAAAAGTACAAATTTTGAAAATCCAGTATCAGACGTACATAGTGCAAAATAACCTAACTTCATGATTCAACCAATGTTTGCCGTAAAAGTACGAATTTGGAAAAAAACATTTTATTTTGCGTGTCTATGCAGTCAGAGAAATGTATACACCAAATTCCATGATTCCAACTGCGCCCATTTGGTTGGTACCATTCCTACCCCCTTGGCGTTTCTACGCAATTAGAATTCCATCATTCTAGCTGTAATCGTTTAGTTGGTACTATTTGTATCCCTCTGTACCATTGTATCCCTTGAAAGTACTAATTTCGAAAAATTCGTCTATTTTTAGTGTCTACGCAGTCAGAGGAATGTATACTCCGAATTTCATGACTCTAGCTGCGGTCATTTGATTGGTACTATTTTTATCCCCTTTTTCATTTAAACCCCAAAAAGTACGAATTTCGAAAAATCAGTTTATTTTCCGGGTCTACACACTCAGAGGAATGTATACACCGAATTTCATGACTCTAGCTGCGGTCATTAGATTGGTACTATTTTTATCCCCTTTTTTATTTTAACCCTAAAAAGTACGAATTTTTAAAAATCCGTGTAGTTTACTTATCTATGCAATCAGAGGAATGTTCACACCGAATTTCGTGTTTCTAGCTATTGTCGTTTAATATGTACCATTTTTATCCCATTTTTTGCCCCCATTTCACCCCCTACAAATAAGAATCACTGCGCGTTTTTGCTATAAGTGGAATTCGCATACCAAATATCAAGCAAATATAAACAGACATATTCAAAAAACGTACTTAAATACGCTAAAATATTAGGGATTATATTGGGTATTTTTAGTCCTTGTGAGGGAAAATTTTTTCCCTTTGGTCCGATTTCGCCCCATTTCAATCCCAACCGTTCTATGACTATGTTCCTTGACAACATTTGTAGCCCAGACTCCTATCACTAAGGCAACATAAAAGCGGACATTAAAGATGCCGAAAATTGGAAATAATTTACGTGGGCGCTGTCACGGGAGCGTCAAATCGGACACAGATTTGAAGATTAATTAGTCCATTATTTCTTAGCATATAATCCCAGTTTTATAATTATAATATTTCGAAAAATGTTGCATAATTTCAAGAGCTACATAAACCACTGTATCTACGAGGCATACGAATATTTTGAACATTCCTTAGTATATTTTAAGATTTATTGAAGAGAAGTCAATGTAGAGAACATTTTGCATCCATAATTGATATTTGATTTCTGTAATTGATAAAAATAAAATATAGATGCAAATCAATCAATCAATTCAAATAGTTATTACAGACCGAATTAAAACAAACGAATAAAAATAAATTAAGGTACTTTGATTAGTTGCTTGAATATTCACTGTAGATTTCATACCGTAAAAAATATTAACAAAATGACTCTCAAGTCAACTATGATCTCAGAGGACTCCGACTAAATTATTTTTAAATACTTCCCTTTTTTATGGTGTGTCGATCAACACAATTTCATAGTTTCTACTATTCATTTCAAAGAATTCTAAATAACTTCGCTGTTGTGCTATATTTTAAGATTAATGAAGAGATGTGCTAGCTAAGAAGCCTTATTAGAAACATGTACAAAAATTGTTGCCCACTTTTAGGCCTGTGTCCTAAAAGTATCCTTTATTACGAGTGTGCGAAATCAACGGGAAAGTTTATTTATTTGTCGAAATGTCAGTGATTTGGCCAAAACATATACAATGGGGTGAATTGTTTACCACATTTTTAATAGGCAATGTAAAAGCCGCTAAAAATCTGATTTGTTATTTTCTTTGACCTCCGACTTTGAAGTTTTGAATAATTTGTCTGTCCAATGATATGATATTAATATGAAAGTACCAAAATGGTGGAAAATTTGATGTGATTACATTTGTAAATATTCAATTAGAAGATGTATGAAATTTCCGACTTTCGTAAGGAAAGATGTGAAAAAACTCAAATGAAAGACATTTATGAGTCTTTCCGCAAAATTTTTTATTTAAAAATTTAAAGAAAAGTCGAAGTCGAATCATTCATAAAATCATCAGTTTTATTTTCATATTTTTTTTAACTTAACTTTGAACTATATGCTCGCCTTGATGGGAGAGCAAAAAAATATACGGGAGTCATGTAAAGCTGTATGTGTAGGCACAATTTAAGGTATGTATTTTGGAATTCTGTATTTTTTCACAGGCGTCTTTTAGATTAAAACTAAAGTGCATATTTTGGGGGAGAGAAATTTCACCATAGTGTATGTTGATCTATAAAAATTCTTTAGAACTGTTTAACTTGTACAATTGAAAAATTGTAATACATAAAATAATATATATTCCCCTTCAAATCAAATAAAATAAATAAAATAAGTCCCCAAAAAAATGATTTTTTCGACAAAATATTGGCATGAAAAAATCATAATAAATAGAAAATAATTCGGAAAAAATATTTTTTCTTTTATTTTATAATAGCTATCGCAGAAAACAATGTCTAAATGTAAAAGATCTATGAATTACTGTAGAATTTATAGATATTCTTTTCATGTTTGACTAAGTCACGCAAACACTTCGTACAACAATGACACTAGTTTTAGAAATTCCATTACTTCTACAATTTAAAATGTACATTTATCAATAGATTTTTTTACATTTAGACATTTTGCATTAGAATGTTAGCTATTAAAAAGTAGAACAAAATATTTTTTTCCGATTTTTTTCGAAAAAAAAAATTTTGTTCGCAAATTCTTGCAACTATGCCTATTAGAAAATAAAATATAATGTTATCTAATTTAACGCCCTATTTATCAAAAAATAAAACATCATCATTTTTTTAAATAAAACATCATCATTTTTAAATTTAAAATTAAATAATTTTCGGAAAATATATTAGATTGTTTTTACATAATCTGAATTTTAATTCTTGAAAGAATGAACAGCTTACGGAATGTAATATTTAGGGTCCGCCATCTAACGTTTTTTTTTTCAACTATTCAACCGTTGGACTATTATTTGTGGGGTGCCCGAGGCAGCCATTTGAATGAAATTATTTTCCATTATTAACCGGAAGGATTGTACTTTCAAATAAAAAAAGAAATTTGAGAAAATATTCAGTAGTTTTTTTATAGCATTTTCAAAAAAAAAGTTATTTGGCGGACCCTATACTATTCAATTTATATAAATTTATTTGATATATACGAATTTTCCGCTTTCAAACAGAATTCCCATACACTGCCTACTTTTAGGCACTCTGTTTCCCTGACCACTTTAAGGTATATGTTATAATTTTTCTGCTGTTATAGCTATAAATTCGAATACAAAATACTTGGCGATTTTTGATATTTGCATGTGTATCAAATAGTTTACATTTCCAACAAAAAATTTTAGGTTGATTTTAAAAATCTAAAATCTAATTCTGATTCTTTAAAGAAACATTTATCACAGGTTTATAAGACTTTATATCTTTGATATTGGATATGTCAGCAAATAGTTTACGGAATATAATATATTTAAAGGATTTATATTAATTTTCTTCTTTCAAACAGGATTATCATATAAAATATATTGCCTACTTTTAGGCACTTCGGATATATCAATTATTTACCAGCCCACTTTAAGCTGCCTGCTATCTTCCTTTCGATGATATTCCTATAAATTCGATCACAATTTAACAGGTGATTTTAGGAAAAAAGCCTAACCAAAGTCATATTCACCAACTCGTTTTTACCCTCAAAATTTCTTTGAAAATCTTCACAAATCTCTTAAAGCATTTCAGGCAGTAAACAAGTCCAAAACGAAAATATGCACACACACACATATATTTCTTAGGTATGTGAGCGTCACTGTCAGAAAATAAACGAAAAACATTTATTGTCACTTTTGGCAGACATTTTTATGTACACACATACACACACACCAACAAAAACTCATAAAGTCAAGAAAGGGTGACAGAGAAAAAACAAAAAACGCACATGAAATATGACACCTACCTACTTTGCCTACTGCTACTACTACTACTTTGAAATGTGAACCTTTGAACTATATGCTTACCTTGAACGAAGAGCAAAAAAATATACGGGAGACATGTAAAGGTGTAGATGGCACAATTTAACGTATGTATTTTGGAATTCTGGGGAAAAATCTGTAGTTGAAGTTGAAATTTATTGAGATTTTTTTATCGGAAAAATCTGTATTTTTTCCAAAACATTTTTTAGATTGAAACTAAAGTGCATATTTTGGGGGAGAGAGATTTCACCATAGTATACACTCAGAAAAATAGTATTCTTAAATCTGAGTAAAATCCATACTCCAATTTAGTTTAACAATTTTACTCCAGATTAGGTAAAATTTCCTTACGAGAAGGAAAATTAAATTGATATGAGTACACTTTCCTTATTTCAAAGCCAGAAAAAATAGTACATATACTCAAAATAGTGTAGTAAATTTACTTAAAAACATTTTTTTGGATCTAGTAAAAACTTCTTACTATTCATACTTGTGCGGAAGAAAATTTACTAGCATTTAAGAAAGAAAATAATGCAGATTTTTTTGTATGGAAAAATTCCATTTAGGATGTTTTTACTTAGAAAATTGTTTATTACTACAAATAAAGTAAATAAATGTAATTAAATTTATGCCATATTCGTCATACATTCAAGAATAAATGAACTTATAAAAATACTTCAGAGTGTTTAGAAAAATACATGAATAGTAGTCTAAGAAGCAATTATCGTTCGTTAGCCGAGACTTCAAATATTACTCTAAACAATCACTGCGAACGGCTAGGTAGGCGCCTCCGCTGCAGTCATGTTGAAATATCTCAACGCTTTATGGTATAAGTAAGATGAAAGGTTTGAGAACTATACCATGTTGCCATTTTTCATATAAGTGTTGCATACTCTGAAGCCAAAAAATTTATTTCAATTATCAAGTATAGTCGTAGTCAGGCTGAATAGAAATTTACTTGGTTTAAGGAAAATCTTATCAGGCTGAGTACAATTTTACTTGAATTAAGAAAAAAAATCCGAAAATTTTCCTCAGATTGAGTATAAATTTACTTGGCATGACTACCAATTTACTTAGTTTGAGTAACATTTACTTGGATTGAGGAACAAAATCGGAATATTTTCCTCAGTTTGAGTATAAATTTACTTGAAATTTCTAAAAATTTTCCTCAGATTAAGTAAAGATTTACTTGATTTGAAGAAAAATTTTCCTCAGTTTGAGTAAATTTTACTTGCTTTGAGGAAAAGTTGAACTGGAATCAAGTTCAAAGCATGTCTTATTTTCAAGGAAAAGTTTGTACTTGATGTGAGAAATTTTTGCCTTAGTGCTATACGATGTTCAATTTTCCTCAGTTTTAGTACATATTTACTTAATCCGAGGCATACTTTTTTCTGAGTGTACGTTGATCTATAATAATTCTTTAGAACTGTTTAACTTGTACAATTGGAAAATTGTAATACATAAAATAATATATATTCCCCTTCAAATAAAATAAAATAAATAACTCTGTTCAAATATTTAAAATGGCCATTTTCAAAAGCATACTTTTAGGTATTCTTGGGAATTATATTATTTTAAAAGCTTGCTAGGGAATTTTTCCACGAAATTAAAATCTGATTCCTGATAATTTGCTTTTGCTCATGATAGTTGTCAACTTTCTGAGTCGTTGAAGTTTGTAATGCATTATTGAGGATATTTTTTAAATAATTCAAAAATATACTCTTTACATGTCACACATCAACTTTAAACTGAGTTCTTTGCATTCTTCGAAATATTGCTATTATTAAAACCCATGCCACTCCATGGACATCCATGACACTCTAAGACATATGATTTAATATTGTTTAAATATTTATTTAACCGAAGGAAAATTACTGCCTGCTTTTGGTATAACTGTAAGTTTAAGTTTAAGTTTATTTGTTGAGCCTTTTTTCGAAAACATTAATACGAATACAGACTAGGAAAAAACTATACTATGATAAAAGAAATTTCTTAAGACTATAACGTATTATCTCAATGTACTATAATAATATATACAGCGACATGCTTCTTACATGTTATTGTTACTATGATTACATACATAAATGAGAAACGCCCTTGCTCCCGGGAATGTCGTGGTATAACTGTAATAGTGTTATAGAGTCAGGTATAGCTCAAGATTATAATGAATCATTTTAAAGGACGGACAATGATATGTCGATTGTCATCTAGTCATTCAAAAACATGACCTACTTTCAAGTCAAGTTTTAATTTAAACTTCCGATTACTTTGAAAGGTAGAATAATATTCATTTTTATTTTTATTTTCAGGTTTATGTTTGACATTTGCAAAATGCGACGCTATACGCTCAAACAAAATTGGGAAATATTAAAAACTTACTTTGAAAGTAGTGAATCTTTAATGCAAACTGTGAGAAATTTACACGGAAATTTTTCGAGAAGAGATTGGCCTTCAGTTCAGCCTTCATTAAGCTCATTTTCAACTCGCTGGCTATGTCAATAAGCAAAATTGCCTCATATGGCCACACGTGACTATTGAGAAGCCAATGCTTTCACAGCGAGTCAATGTTTGCTGTGGATTTTGGGCTGTACTGAAAAATAGGGTTGATCGGATGAGGTACTACCGAGCCAGTTGTGGTAGTCATATGAATGATATTGTCTTCCATTATTAAATGACAAAGTTCAACCTTTCCAATAAAACCAAAATATTTAAAAAATAATCAGTACTTATTATATCTGATTCTAATTTAAAATTTTATATGACCTACCCTATACATTCCCTCTATACACCGCTCTAAAAGAAACGGTATTATTGAAAGACATATATACGATATTTGATTTGAAAATATATATTGCCTACTTTTGGGATATGTAAAGAAATCGAATTACACGGCATACTTCAAGGACTTTCTTGTTATTTTTAACAGATTTGAAATCATATTTAAATATGTAATTTCTAAAAAATCTCTTAATTTATCTCGGAACCATAAGTAAGGAAAATGATATTTAAACAAAATATTTGAAATCATATTTAATATGAAATCATATTTAAAAAATATTTATAAAAATATGGCATGGCATAGTTAAGGACTTTCTATACATTATAATGTACACAGTGAAGGTTTATTTTGTGAATTACTTTCAAATATAGATGTTATGCGGCCAAACCATTAACCATTCCTTTCAAAAAACATCAATGGCGAAAAAAGTCACGAAATAGAATCCGAAAATACTATGCAACAAGAAAGTAAAAATGGTGTATCTGAGAACAAAAAATATATTTTTGTATGCCTTAAGGCATACTTATTAATAACATCAACATACATTTATATATTTTTTTATTTCTTACTAAAATTCCAATATTTGCCCAAGGTACCTTTAATATTTCAACTCTCACTTTGGAAATATAAGTCAGACAAACTTGGCTTATATATTCAATTACAGACACTTATGATGGCTACAAATGTTGCGTTTATCACTTTCACATAGAAATTATGTATTAAGAACAATCTCCAAAAAATAGAAAAAAAATATTTTTTTGTTAATTGGAAAAATTCCATAAAAAATAAAAAATCGGAAAAATTATTTTTTTTTATTTTTTCATTTCATTTTCCAACGCAGAAAACAATGTCTTTTTGTAAAAAATCTTTGGATAAATGTAGAAGTTATTAAATTTTCTGAAGACGCAAAAATTTACAAAAATTGAGTTTTTAATTTTTGTGTTATCTATTTTTGGGCGCATAATTTTTTTAAGTTTATTTAATTTCCAATAACTTAAGGGGAGTTCCAAACGTTAGTTAATGTAAACAGTTGTGGCTGTTCACTAACAAATAGTTTAATGTAAAAACATGTGATTTATCCATAGAAGATCAGGGATACAGGTTATCTATATTTTCCCACTGAAAAGGATAAACTTTTTCAATAATTTTTGATCTATTATTTATCATATTTAATTTACATTCTTAAGGGCGCTTAATAGTAATTACTGTTGCCTAGATTGTGGCGCATTTTTTTAGATCCTAACGTTAGATAATGAACAGTTGGGGCTTTTTTAACAAATAGTTTAATTTAAAAACATGTGATTTATCCATAGGAGTCAGGGATAGAGGTTGTCCAATTTTCCCATTGAAACCGATCAACTTTTGCATTTATTTTCTATCTATTATTTCTCTTATATTTACATTGCATACTTAAGGGTGCTTTATAGTAACTAATGTTGGCTATATTGTGGCACATTTTTTTAGTTATATTAGTTCGAGGAATATTTTCAGGCGGATACCATTCAACTTTATAGGACAGCTAATACTTCACACGATTATACTCGTTGAAACCTAAATAATGAAACCATACTTTGTTCTGTTATTTGTTATTTGGGTTGCGATTGGAATTTGGAATTGTAATTTCGAGAACACATTTTAGAAAGAAAATAATATTTGCAAGTGATTTAATACTCGTATTATTTTGAATTACAAGAAATATTTTAAGACACCTATGATGGCTACAAGTGGTGTTGTTATCACTTTCACTTAGAAATTATGTGTTAGGAACAATCTCCAAAAAATTGAGAAAAAATATTTTTTTTGAAAGATTTTTTTTTTGTTAATTCGAAAAATTCTATAAAAAATAGAAAAAAATGGATAAAATATTTTGTTTTAGTTTTTAATAGCTAACATTCTAACGCAGAAAACAATATCTACATTTAAAACATCTATGGATAAATGTAGAAGTTATTATATTTTCTGAAGACGCCAAAAAATTAAAAAAATCGAGTTTTTTTGTTGTCTACTTTTGGGCGCTAGTACTTAGTTTTTAATTTAACTCAATTTCCAAGGCATGAAAATATCTGATATTTATTTATCACAATAGAAAACGACATGCCACACTCTGCTCCGTTTCATAGAAAAATCAGAAAACTGACTGGCTTCGAATTTATATATTTTTTTTGATATTGTTTTAAAGTCCAACTAGAATTTAGTTTTTAATTTTTAAATAAAATCTTAACATGCCCATTTCACCATTTCAGTTCATCTACAAACATTTTTTATTTTTGGGCAATTTTCTATCTAGATCAATGATTCTCCGATAGATTGTCTATATATATAAATTTCTACCGATTCTTTAAAAGAATTTTCTATAGATTTCAATAAATTTGAACATTTCCACATTTCTCCGATCACATTATTTCGTATATATATGAAACGTTTAGCAACATTATAACCATGATTAATATCGAAAACAAAATCCACGAACATTTATTGCCATGCACATATAAAGCCAGACATTTTGTCTGCGCCATACACCACATAATCCCATTAATTCTTTATATGTTTGCACAGGTGCTATGTCATAACAAATATATATCATAAATTATTATAATCTGTTGTGAAATGTTGCCCCTACAATGGGGTGTGAATGAAGGGAACGTGTGTGGGCCAACTCAATTGAGTGACACATAGCTATGCGAGGTCAAAAAACTGTTAGCAAATGGAAGGTTAAACTTGAAATTATAGGCCAAAACAAAATTGCCAAAAAATATTTCAAATACAAATTACCACCGATTTATAGGCTACAGCTTTTATTGAAATATTAATTTGGTTTAAGTGCTGTGACAAGATGGAATTTGCTAAGTGGTTGTGGCATACTTTTAGGGTTTCCATTTCGTGTTCGAGGTGAAAAACAAAATTCTTAAACTAAAGCATACTTTTTGGATTTCTCTGGTCAACTTGTAAGTAAGACTATATTAATTTGCTTTACGTTCATTAAAACCTTACAACTCAATTAAAAGGCAAACGTTCTGAGGTTTGAGTGCCTAATCAAATGTTATTGTTTAATTTTAGGCAACCTACTTTCAGGGATATTTTCTTATTCCCGGCATACCTACTGCGTCATTTGCGGTAAGAACATTTGTGCCACCCAATCATTGAGGTGCTGCCGCAAATGTTCGAAAACTTTTTTTTTTGAAAATGCAAATGCCTGAGAAATTTCTCAGGCGACAGGTGACTTTAGCCATTGTGGTGGTAAACTGTTGCCTCTCCCCTTCAATTAACATTCCACATGTTCAGAGCGCGTCATGACGTTGTACAAAATATGTTATTCAATGGGAAAACTGTTGCCTACACTCGGGCGCCTTTTGTCTTAGCATACCTTTAAGGGCTTATCACTTTTGCGGAACCAACAGCATGTGTTGTGCGGTTAGCGGACCATTTTCAAATCACTTCACAACATTCTTTCAACACATTTGGCTCTCCAACTAAACATTTCTTGAATGTTTTCAAGTCATATTGCTGGGAATTTTTCTTCGGAATTTTAAGACTTTTCATGTAATTGTCATTAAACACATTTTTGTTTCCCAATGAAATTGTTGCCTATACAAAGGCATACATGGAAATTATATTTTTCACGTTCGTACATTTTCGAAATCGAAAGTTCTTCCAAATTATTAGTAGCAAGTGAAATTTTTTTTAAATATAGTCAAAGACAAGTATTGACTTTTTAAAAAAATAGTTCCACTTCTTCGAAAATAGTTTTGCCTAATTGTAGGCTTCGCGCACACTTTGTAAATATTTACTTTTATGACTTTATCTTCAATACAATAGTAACTTCAAATATGTTGCTCATGAAAAATGTGTTTGAGAATTGTTCATTCGCATTTCAAATCAATCAGGTTTCCTATTCCGATTGTTTTTGCAATTTCCCAGAAACATAGGACGTTTCAACCGTTAGTCAAAGAAAACTGTTGCCTAGTTGCGGGGACTAAACTAACGATTAATTTAATTTTCCAAAAAAAATATAAACTTTTACATTAATTAATTGCATACTTATGGGCGACTGCTCTGCACCATATTGATACAATAAAATTGTGTTGCCTACTTCGGGGGAGTTGCAAACGTTAGTTAATGAAAACAGTTGTGTAGTTGCGTGGGGCTGTTCACTAACAAATAGTTTAATTAAAAATCATGTGATTTAACCAGAGGAATTCAGGGACACAGGTTGTCCAATTTCCCCACTGACTAGTTTAATTTAATGTAAAAACATGTAATTTATCCATAGGACTTCAGGGATACAGGATTCCTAATTGTCACACAGAAAACGATCAACTTTTCAATTAATTTTCTATTTATCATATTTACATTGCATACTTAAGGGTGCTCAACAGTAACTACTGTTGCCTAGATTGTGGCGCACTTTTTAATCTTAAGGAATATTTTCAGGCGGATAACATTCACATTCATAGGACAGCTAATACTTCACACAATTATACTCGTTGAAACCTAAGTAATGAATTATAATTTTGATTGGATTGAGAGCAAAAAATCATTTTTTTGTAATTTCTAGAATTTTATAAAGAAACCTAAGTAATGAATTAATATTTTGATTGGGATTGAGAGCAAAAAAAATCAGTTTTTGTAATTTCTAGAATTTTATAAAGAAAGCACTATTTCCAAGTGATTTACGAGTAGTATTACTTTGAATTACAATAAATATTTTAAGTTTATTTAATTTCTAAAGTAGGGAAATATTTGACATAGGGCATCACACACTAGGTAGGTTTCATGGACAAAAATCAGAAAACTGACTTGCTTCGAATTTATTTTTTTTTTTGATATCATTCAAATCAAAATCGCAAAGATTTTTTCATAGAAATAGTTTTTTTGGGCTTTAGGTTTCATGGACAAAAATCAGAAAACTGACTTGCTTCGAATTTATTTTTTTTTGATATCATTCAAATCAAAATCGCAAAGATTTTTTCATAGAAATAGTTTTTTTGGGCTCCTCAGAGCGGGCGATTTGTATGTAAAATAAATAGATTTTGTAGTTTCGTTCGTGAGTAGTTCAAGGAAATATAGTCCAAAGATAAATTTCTAGACGGAATTGAACATTTTAATACTTTCTGAATAGCTTAAGAGTGATAGGAATTTGAATTTATCAAAATCTTAAAAATATTATTTTTAGTTAATTTTTATATATTTAAATTTTAAAGATGAATATTTGAAAATTTTGATTTGAACTGGGATATTGTCCTGTAGTTTCGTTCGTGAGTACTTCAAGGAAATATAGTTCAAAGATAAATTTCTAGACGGAATTGAACATTTTAATACTTTCTGAATAGCTTAAGAGTGATAGGAATTTGGATTTATTAAAATCTTAAAAATATTATTTTTAGTTAATTTTGATATATTTAAATTTTAAAGATGAATATTTGAAAATTTTGATTTGAACTGGGATATTGTCCTGTAGTTTCGTTCGTGAGTACTTCAAGGAAATATAGTTCAAAGATAAATTTCTAGACGGAATTGAACATTTTAATACTTTCTGAATAGCTTAAGAGTGATAGGAATTTGGATTTATTAAAATCTTAAAAATATTATTTTTAGTTAATTTTGATATATTTTTTAATTTTTAAAGATGAATATTTGAAAAATTTGATTTGAACTGGGATATTGTCCTGGCCCATTTTGCAACTATATTTAACAGAATGCAAATTTATTTACAACTTTACAATTTATTTACAACAGACTACCGCGATCATGATTTCGACCATGTCAAAAGTATTTTCAAGTGACTTCCAATTTTTGATGGACAAGTAGAAAAATTTGGTGAAATTTTTTTCATTTTGTTTGGACTTCTCCGATTCTTTTTATTTATTTTTTTTAAAAAGTAAATATGGTTTACTTAGTTAATTTAAAGCTATATTTTAATTAAAAGTTTTAGGACATCACAACAAAATATTTATTTTTAAGCGTAGATTACATTTTCATTTCTTTCTCACAAATAATGTTATCAAATTGAACACCGTTTTGAAAGATCCCAAATTATTATTATGCACACTGCTTTAGATGAACTTTTTGCTCAAGGGCTATGTATCATTTTTATTTAATTTTTACCGAAATCTTAACACTTTCTTCTTTAATTTCAAGTAAGGTTTAGTTCACATATATTAGGGCTGTTTTTCTTTAAGCCGGGACAACAAGGTGCGATAACAAAAACTTTAATAAAAATTAAATTTTTCGTTCAAAATAAAAAAAAAATTTTCACATTGTCGCCAACTACAATATAAATATATGTATCAATATAATATAAATAATAAGTGTCGACTTTATTGGACTTAGCCTCGATATCCATCATTTTGACTTACACTGGATAATTATACAGGCTAAGTCAAACATTTTTAACACAAAATTATTTTTTCAAAATTTGTTTTCACACACACATTCATATTGCTTTTTGCGACAATTTAAAAAAATAATTTTTTATTTTGAGTGAAATTTTAACATTTTATTTAGATTTTTGTTATCGCAGCTTAGTTATACAGTCTTAAAGAAAAACAGACATATTAATATTGTTTTGCGAATATCTCAACTTATTATTTTTTACTGACGTTATTTTTTGTTTATAGTTGATACATAAAATATTCTTTCCCAATTTTTTCTCGAGACCTCGAGCTTGAAACATATTACGTATTTTGTCGCTAGGACTACGGAAAAAACAATCGAAAATCCTAACAGTTCAATCTTCAGTCTCATTTAGGGTTAGATTTATAAAAGGCACTCTTAAATGTAAAAAAAAACACATATTTTTACACTATTTTCGCAAAATCTTAACTTATCTTATTTACTATTTTTTATTTGTAGTTGAATTTTGAGTGGTAATTCTGGTTTTGTAATTTTTGAAATATGTAATTTTTTAGAAAATCTTTCCAAAATATTTTTTCAAAAATTTAAAATATTTTTCATTTTAGGAAAAATAACAATTTCATATAATATATGTTCGAAATTTTTTTCGAGACCTCGAACTTGAATATTACTTATTTTGTTGCTAGGATTCTAAAATCAAAACACAGTTCCTTCTTCAGTTTCAAGTTAATGTTAGATCGGTATTATATTTATAAAAGTAACTGTTGAATTTTATTTCAAAATTTTCTAAAAAATTCACATATTTTAACACCGTTTTGGCAAGTCTTCAACTTAATCTTTTTTCCACATGTTATTTATATTAATTTTTGATTTGTTATCGATTTTTAAACAGAATCTGTAGAAATATGTGAAATGACTCTGAGAACTCTATCTAAACTTTCTTGAGAAAATCTTTCCAAAACATTTTTTTTAATTTTAAAGAATAAAAATTATATAAAATATATTTTCCCATTGTTTTGATTTTTACGTGGCAGCTCTCATGAGAGCTGCTTTTCATTTCGAAAAATGAAAAATTACATACAATATTTTTTACCAATTTTTTCTCGAGATCTCGATCTTGAATAAAATTTCATTTCTTCAGAATATAGAATAAAGGTCGAAAACAGATTTATAAAAATATAAGATTTTTTGTAGAAAAAATCCAAGCCTTTCTTGGGAAAAATTACCCTAATTGAAGTCGATTTCATTCCTGTAAATACTTTTTTTCACAAAAAGCATTGCCTAAATTAAGCACTAACTCTATATGTTGACATTCCTGTGTAAATTTTATTTCCACTTTTTCTAAAAAAATCACATATTTTAACACTGTTTTGACAATATCTCAACTTATTGTTATTTATCTACTACAAGTTAATTGATTTTTGAGCAAAATGTATAGAAATTTGTGAAATATGTCATTTTGAGAATTTTTCTCGGAAAAAAATCATTTCCGAAGAATGTTAAATTACATATAATATTTGTCCACATTTTTTCTTCAGACCTCGAGCTATTATTATTTATATTATTTATTTGGATACAGAATAAAGATCGTAAAAATATAAAACTGCCCTAATTGAAGCCGATTTCAAAGATTTGCAAAGACTTCTCAATTTTTTCACAAGTAGCGTTGCCTAAATTAAGGGCTAACACACTATTTTGACATTCCTCGAGCTATAATTATTATATTATTTATTTTTTATTATTTATTTGGATGCAGAATAAAGGTCGTAAAAATATAAAACTGCCCTAATTGAAGCCGATTTCAAAGATTCGCAAAGACTTCTGAATTTGTTCACAAGCAGCGTTGCCTAAATTCTGGGCTAACTCACTATTTTCATTCCTGTATAATTATTTAATTGTATTTTGTTTCGTTTACTCAAACATAGTTGTCACCTAAATCTAGGCGTCCTTCCCTTTTTTGCACATGCAATTTCGGTTAATAAAAATACACACATTTTTTCTTGAAGCCTTGAGCTTGAAAAACTAATTTAAAAAAATATAAAATTTTTTGTCCTAATTGAAGTCGATTTCATTTCAAATTAATTTTTTTCTCCCAAATAGCGTTGCCTAAGTTAAGGCATTTCTGTATAAAATTTAAAAATATATTTTTTTGCACAAACTTTATTGTCGTCTACATCGAGGTTTCACATCCTTCGCCCTTTTTAAGTCCCTACAATTATTTTATTGCACATTCATTTTTGGAAAATAAAAAAAGATGTTTTGAAATAAACTGCCCTACTTGAAGTTGATTTCATTCCCATAAAGCCTGTTCATTTTTTATTTTTCTCCTAAGTAGTGTTGCCTAAATTTAGAGATTCTTGTATTAATTTTTAAAATATATTTTTTTTGCACAAACATTATTGTCGTCTATATCGAGGTGTCACATCCTTCGCCTTTTTTCTAAGTCCTTTTATTGCACTCGGATTATTTCAGAAAATATTTTTATATTTATAAGATGGAACAAACTATTTTTTCACTTCCACTTCAGCGGCCCCAACCTATTCGATTGCAATAAAATGATTTAAGGGCCTTACTTAGTTCCTTCTCATAAATATATAAGAATATTTTTTGATCGCTATTACATGAAAAACTCACTAATATTAAAAAAACTGTTGCCTACTTAAAGGCTCGTTGCAATTATTGATATTGAATCCTTTCAATCCTTTTATTGCACATTCATTTTTGGAAAATAAAAAATACATATAATTTTTCCCCAGCTAGCTTGAATTTACGCAAAATAAAAAAATACAAATAACCTTTTCCCCATCTTTTTCTTGAGGCATCGAGCTTGAATAATATTATTTGTTTGGATTTGTTTGTTTCCTAAATTCTATTTTAAACTGTATAGAATTTTAAAATATATATTTTTTTTGCACAAACATTATTGTCGTCTATATCGAGGTGTCACATCATTCAACTTTTTTCTAAGTCCCTACAATCTATTTATTGCACTCAGATAAGATTATTTCTGAAAATATTTTTATATTTATAAAAAGGAACAAGCTATTTTTTCACTTCCACTTGAGCGGCCTCACCCTATTCGATTGCAATAAAATGATTTAAGGGCCTTACTTAGTTCCTTCTCATAACTATAACAATATTTTTTAGCGCTATTACATGAAAAAGTCATTAATATTAAAAAACTGTTGCCTACTTAAAGGCTCGTTGCAATTAAAATACCTAATTTCGTAAGCTGTGAGATATCCGATATCCGATTGCAATAAACATTTTATAGTTCATTCTTGTAAATATTATAATCATATTAATCACTATTGCTGGAAAATCACATCAAGAACTGTTACCTACTTAAAGGCTCGTTGATATTGAATCCTTTCAATCCTTTTATTGCACATTCATTTTTGGAAAATAAAAAATACCTAAAATTTTTCCCCAGCTAGCTTGAATTTACGGAAAATAAAAAAATACAAATAATCTTTTCCCCATCTATTTCATGAGGCATCGAGCTTGAATAATATTATTTGTTTGGATTTGTTTGTTACCTAAATTCTATTTCAAACGCCCTTTAGATAGACAACATTTGTGGGAAAAAGAGAAACAATTTATATGTTGACATTTCTAAAACTGTTGCCTACTTAAAGGCTCGTTGATATTAAAACACATAATTTCGTAGGGCGTGAGCGACATTTCGGATTGCAATAAAAGGACTTAGAAAAAAATATAAAAATCTTTTTAAAAAATATAAAAATCTTTTTAAAAAATATAAAAATCATATTTTGTCGCTATTGCTGGAAAACCACATCAAAAACTGTTGCCTACATAAAGGCTCTTTGGAATTAGAACATCTAATTCCGGCCGTGAGAACAGAAAAAAATTAGAAAAAGTTAGAAAAGAAATTAGAAAAAATAGTGAAAATGGTAAAAATAATAATCCTGTTGTATTTTATCACTAAAAACTTATTGACATTTGAAAAACTTTTGCGTTGAAATTAAAACAATCAATTTCGGTCGTGAGCAATAAGAGAACTGCAGGGATTGAAAAAATCATATTTACATTCCAAAAACTGTTGCCTACTTAAAGGCTCGTTGAAATTAAAACACCTAATTGCTTAGGCCGTGAACGACCTATCTGATTGAAATAAAAATAATAAAGAAAAATAGTGAGTTCCTTTTGGAAAATATAAAAATCACATATTTTCGCTTTTGCAGGAGTACCACATCAAAAACTGTTGCCTACTTAAAGGCTCGTTGAAATTAAAAAAAATAATTTGGCTGTAGCTTATCGGATTGCAATAAAGCATTATTGGGACTTATCATGTTGTGTTTAATCGCTAAAAACTTATTGAATTTTGAAAATCTGTTGCCTATTTAAAGGCTCTTTGAAATTTAAACATTCAATTTCGGTCGTGAGCGACATATACGATTGCAACAAAAGGACTTGGAAAAACATAGTGAGTTCCTTTTTCAAAATATAAAAATCACATTTTGTTGTTATTGCAGGAAAATCACATCAAAAACTGTTGCCTACTTAAAGGCTCGTAAAAATTAAAACACCTAATTTCGCAGACCGTGGGCGACCTTTCCGATTATAAAAGAACTTAGAAACAATAGTGGATTCCTTTTTGAAAATATAAAAATCACATTTTTTCGCCTTTGCAGGAGTATCACATCAAAAACTATTGCCTACATAAAGGCTGATTGAAATTAAAGAAGAAACTCGGCCGTGAGCGACATATATGATTGCAATAAAAGGACAAAAATTGAGTTTTTTTATAAATAAAAAATCGTTCTGAGTTTTGTTGCTATTTTTCCCGAAAAAGAATATTGACTTTATGAGAAAATGTTGCCTATTTTAAGGTCTCTTTGAAACTAAACTAATTTCCACGAATATTTTCAAACATTCACCTTAATCCATTGCACGAATTCACACAAAAAGAAACACGTCCTCTTAAAAAGTTCACTTTCATTTTCATGTTTTTTTCGTTTAACCACAAGTAGTGTAGCCTACTTCAAGGCTGTCATGTACGACCGTGGGAGAGGAGGAGTAAAGCAAAATCTTAAATTGTTCGTATCCACATTTCTGTTTTATATGTCACTTTTTATATATGTGTGTGTGTGTTGCTTCTCTAACAGGTGCTTTGTGGCTCAATGGCGAGCGCCAACAAAACTGTTGCCTACATTAAGGCTGATTTTGACGAAGCATATTTTTAGGCGTTGCAATTTTATTTCTATTGAAATACAATAATCAATTGACAATTACAATTTCCTGCAAAAAAAAATCACTGATTGCCATTTGCTGCTGTTGCTCCTGCTGCTGCTGGTCGGGAATGGTATACAATTTTTATCTGTTACTTTTAGATAAAATAATGACAAAAAGAACAACATGTTGTTGTCTGGTATACCATTATTGCTGACAAGCTATATACGAGTATACTTATACATATATATATATATATATATATATATATATATATATATATATATATATATATATATATATATATATATATATATATATATATATATATATATATTTATGTATGTGAGTGCTATGTACACCGTGTGGGTGTACGAGCTGAGGACTTGAGGGACACGGAGGGGCTCTATATGAACAGATATTAATGTGACACCTATGTTGCTGTTATTTTATTAAATTGTTGTTTAGCCTTACGTTGTAGATGAAGAAGCAGAAGAAATTCCTTGTTAGTGTTTTGCGCCTTTTGGCCAGTTGGTCAGGATTTGCCGAAGAGCACTGGTAAATTGTGTGTGTGTGTGGGGGTGTATAGATTTAGGTTTTCCTTGGTCGTTTTTCTTTATTTTTTTTGTTGTAATTTTCTTCTTTAAACACTTGTGTGATATTTGCACGACCACGTTTCGAGACGTTCGAGTGCGTCGTTGTATCTTTTGGCGTTTTGCTTTTTTTCTTTGTTGTTGTTGTTGTTGCTTTTCACTTTCTGAGCATTTCACATTTCATGCTGGCGCTACCACAAAATATACACACCGACCGACTCGCACCCGAAGAACCCGACTAAATTTCAAATTGAGTGCCCGACAAAATGGTGTTGGTATTTCAGGAGATTCTCTTTCGCAAAGGATTTCCCAGAATTTTGAAAATTTTCTTTAATTTTTTTTTTCTATGCTTTCGACTTTCTATTCCAATTGGCCACAAACTTTTCTTTCGATTTTAGGTATATCTGCTTGATTTTTTCGTATTTTTCACTAATTTTTTTTCGATTTTGCAAACACCACAGATTCAACAATTTTTTTCTCAGGCTGTATGTATGTATTACTTTCTATAGATACGTTATCGGTTGATTGGCAATTGAACACTACTACCACGCTGAAATCACATCATCATTATTATCAATTTCATCTTCATTATCATCATCATTATGAGCATATCACTTTTCTTTTCTCTTCGTTTTTTTTTATGTTTGCTTTTGCTATTGGTTCTTCTTATGGCGTGGAAAACAACACAGACCGTTTTTGGCGTTTTTCTTGTTTCGGTTACGGTTGTTCTTTTTTCACAGGTTCAAAAATAAATGCGTCCGAACTCGTTGTACCCTTGCGACGTTATGCGCTCTATGATGATTTTCATGCGACCATGGACCATGGATGCTGGCTGGCTGGCTGGCTTGCTTGGTAGATAGATTTTCGGTCGGTCGGATGGATGGTTGACTGCCTGGCTGGCTGGCTGGTTGACTGGCTTGTTAGTTACATACGCTACGCGATTGTTGTGTAGGAGAGTTGTTTCCTTTGGACGGCAACGACGGCGGCGACTGCGTTTGTTGCTGCTGCTGAAGCCGTCGCAGCCGCTGTCTTTTCTATACCCAGTGAGATACACAACGAGAAGATGATGCTGCTGCCTTGCTGCTCTTTCGAAATGTGTGTAGGTACACATACATTACAACCACACACACACACGCACACACACACTCACACTTAGATACTTTCATCCCCAACAGCAACAACAACAACAAAGCTATAAGCATACACACACCACTCACACAGCATACAGCAAACGCTGTTAGAGTTTTTCCCTCCACACAGCAGCCGTTCATTCCTTGAGTCGTTGTCGCAGACGTCAACGTCTACGCCAACATTGACGTCTCCGTGCTTGAGCTGCTGCTGTCGTAAAATTCCTGTATCCTGTCTACATGCAGAACGCACAATCCGTCCTGTGGCTGGCTGCAAAGCTCTTGCTGGCTTACAGCTGTTTCTGTTTCTGTATTTCCTTCTGAAATCGTAGATAAAAAAGCTTTCTACGGCTGCACACAAACAATGGTTGGATGAGACAAAAGCTGCTCTCTCTGTGTTGGCTGGCTGCCTGGCATATCCCACAAGTGTGACAGTGTCACAGTGTGCGTGTGTGTGTTTGTGGGAGATTTGTTGATATGTATTGTTTACATTCGCATTACTTTGAAATTACTTTATTTTCCACAAAACAGAGAGAGAGAGGAAGAGAGAGTTTCACAAGAGTCAGAGAGAATGTGTGTGTGGAAAAGGGTGAACAAGAGAGCGTTAAAGCTACCCAGAGTGCGAGAGAAAACACTCAAGTTAGGGGAGAAAAACGACTCAAATTTCAAATAAAATAAACTTTTCACTTCTTATTTAAATGATTAAATTTAGCGCTCTGAGCTACATTCATAGAAATTACTTTGGATTAAAAAATCAAGAAAAAACTACTAAATTCGGACGAGGGCGACCATATGATACCCTACATGACTCTCTCTCTACTACTGCAAAATAATATCACTAGATTACAACCATTTTGTCAAAATTCTGTGTAGAAAACTTTAAGCTGTATTTTGGTGTCCTAAACTCAAAAATAATATTTTTATACACTCCACCTTAGGATGGAGTGTATATTCATTCTGTCAATTTGATTGTAACACCTTTAAATATTCAACGGAGAACCCATAAAGTATATACATACAGCTGCGGTCAAAAAAATAGCAGCGACGAGATAAAAAAATGTCGACAAAGAAAAATATCGGTTTTACTTCGAAAATCCTAAAAGTTTCTGCGGCGATTGAAAGGTGGTATTGTGCCATTCTTTATATGTGCATTTCCATGATGTCGAACGTGACCATCGTACACATTTAAAGTGACAAAAAAGTCAAAATATAACGGTTTTTTATTTTTACCATATGCTTAACTTATAGCTCTTAATAAACTGTATAATTGGCGCTAATGTGGATTTTGGGTAATTTTTCGTTTTCAAGATAATCGAAAAAAAAAACCAAGGAATTCGCACGTGACCAAAACAGAAGTCATTTTCGCGAACAACAATTCAAACACCGATTTCAGGGAAACCTGTGGCAATATTTCAATGTGACCAATTTTAGAACGTTGTGCACCGATGTCTCTTAAAAATGGCTTTGATTTTATCCGAAAATTGTCAATACTTTTTTGTAATTTAATTTTAAGCCCGATCGAACGTGACATGTCGCACGTGACATTTTTTTCCATCATGGTATTTATGTTGTTTCAGTTGCAATTTTTACGAAATTATAGATAATATATATTTTCTGTAATCCACAGAAGTATTCAATGTATTCATTCTCAAATAATAACAGCAAAAAAGAAAATTTTGTTTTTCAATTTATTATTTTGAAATTTTAGCTGATCTTCTTTCAACCTTCTCACCGCTTTTTTCAGCTCTCTTTAGTTTTTTTTCGCCTCCATTTTTGCTAATAAATAAATTACAAAAGTATTTTTTACAAAAATAAATTATAGAAGTAAGATTTTTTTTTAATTTTCCCACTTAAGATGTCGCACGTGACCAACTTTAATGAAGTACCAAGGTCACAAATTTTCTCATTTTCCAGTAATGTTTATTTTTATTTAAATTGTATAAAAATCTTTGTTTGTACTCAAAATTTTATGATCTTTCTGCATGTACTTTGGACACAGTAGCAACAAATGTTGTTTTTCCATGTCGAACGTGACATCGAAATATGTGATAATGCAAAGCAAAAAGATACAGTTAATAGCAGTCGTATAACTTCGTATCCTTTCTTTTCTGGATCTTTGTACTCCCTGAAAGATTTTATTTAAGATTTAAGAACTTTTATCGAAACAAAATATGCAACAGAAATATTCAGAGGAGTAAAGTTGCACTCGCGCGACTTTGCATTGAAATATCTCAAGTTAGGATATGAATTAAAGTAAAATTTGTTTACATAAGTTAAAGTTGATTATTTCTCTATGCAAATATAATAAAACAAAGCGTTTACAAGAACTTTTAATTTTTTGGTCTTGGTGGACCTTTCTGCGGAAATGCCCATATGGCTTTAAATAAAAAATTAAGTTTTTGTAATTTTGAGATTAAGTCTTTAGAGCCATTTATGTCAAAAATAAGACCAGTCAAAAAAATAGCAGCGCTAATAAAAACTAAAAATATTTTGTTTCAATTCGCTTTAATTGAAAACTTTTTTGAATAATTACTTAAATAACGATATTTTCTTGAATTTAACACTTAATTGTACTGACTTTATTGCTTAATATTGCTACATAACGTCGTTTCTTGGAGTGAACTAGTATTTTGCACCTTTCATGCGGTATTTCTGGCCATGCCTCTATAATTTCGTGCCAAATATCGTTATTGTCTGTCAGTATTGCTAGTTTAGTCATCACACATAATTTTGTTCATTATATTGAGATGTGGTGTCTGCCCGAACCATTCCATAACATCGATATTATTGACTTCAAACCACCTTTTTGCAAGTCGGCTGTTGTTTTCGGGTTAATTGGCATGCTAAAAGACTCATTTAAGTGGCATTCCATATTCTGCATACGTAAGCATAATATTAGGAAGTATTTTGATGTACTGGACAGAGTCCATAGTAGTTCTGGGCCAATGTATTGACTTAACTCCATAATATGAAAAACACACCCAAGCCATTATGCTTGATCCTCCCTATTTGACAGTTTTGGTACTATACCTGGAGATGTATTCCGTGTTCTGTGGACGTCTTACAAACTATCGAGGGACTGTTCCACCATATAAAACAATTTTTGATTCAATTTACAATAAAAGTGCACCCACTTTTTGGTTGGCTACTGCAGGAGGTGTGATTTTGCGAATTGCAATTTTTTGAGACATGTCTTTTATTTTTAAGTGGGACTTTTCTCGGACTTCTGGTTTACAGATTATGTTTTTTTAGTATTCTACGAACATTTTAAACTCTCAAAGATGGACACGCATTGTTTTTTATTTTGGTGGCGGGCGTAAGTGGGTTTTTTTGTACAAGACGTTACGAATGGTTGCAGGTGATATAAACAAATTTGTTTGACGTGTTTTTGTTTTTTCTTCTATAATATCGAATTTCTGATCATTTTAATGGAACACTGGAAAAAAATCGAACTTCACTATATGATTTACCCTCAGATTTCAAACTTTTTATATGAACTCGATTTTGTTCTCTACAATGCTCTCTTCGTCCTACTTATGAAGAAAAAGAAAACAATAACATTTCAGAAATAGTGTACATTTCATAATATCTTATTTATAACATCAAATGGAATTGAAAAATGAGATAAAATTCTTTTTTCTTGAGATTTTTTGAATACTGCTATTATTTTGACCGGCCCACAATGTCGAATAGACCAAAAAATGTGAAATTTCTAAAACAATTAAAATCATATCATCAAATGAACGATTATTTTGTGTTTGTAACCTCATTACACAGCATTTAATGCAGTAGTAGCAATAAAAAAATATCACACAAATAAATATATGAAAATGTATGCTAAGCTGTAGTGCGCTGCTATTATTTTGACTGCAACTGTATATTCGGTGTCGTGGTAAAAGTCTAAGACGATGTTTGCTTTGTTACTTGGTGCGACTGTTTTATCTAATATTCGGAATGGGAGTTGTGGTTTTCAATCACTTACTTAAAGAATCCGAATATCTTGTTGAAAAATCACTGTGATACTTTCTGAAGAAGGGGCCGGGAATCATGATAGAAGCAGTGTGCAGCCAAGTAATACATGAGCCTGGGTTTAAATTTTCCATTTATGGGCATCTACCAAAAAATTAAATCAGACCACACTAATAGCTTTTAACTTTATTGTTTCCTTATTTCGACAACTTTTTTATACCCTCCACGCCAGGATGGGGGTATACTAACTTTGTCATTCCGTTTGTAACACCTTGAAATATCGACCTGAGTCCCTATAAAGTATATATATTCTTGATCGTCATAAAATTCTAAGACGATCTAGCCATGTCCGTCTCTTGAAAGCACGCTAGTATCTAAAACGAAAGTAGCTAAAACGTTCAAATTTTCCATAAATGCGTCTTATAGTCGTATATCGGTTGGAATTGAAATAAGGCGAAATCGGCCCAAAGGGAAAAAATTTTCCCTCACAAGCACTAAAAATACCCTAATATTTTAGCGTATTTAAGCAGGTTTTTTGAATATGTAATACTGTCGAATGCACTCCATGGTGTAAGGTATAGATTATACGGCCAATTTTCGTCGATGATACATTCCATACTTATATATATTTATTATATATTTTTTAGATGTATAAGTCCTATCACGCCTTCTTATACGTTAAATTGAAGACATGAGGGCTGACTACAAATGTTGCGAAACAGTGGTTTAGGTGTTCCCAATGTAATGTTATTTGACACAGTTATAGAAAATTCCTACGAAAACCTATTTAGTTTAAGAGATATTTGAATTACAACAAAAAATTGTATTTCTGTTGACGAGGTTGGTTTCGAAATTGTAATGTTGCGATCTCATTACTATTCCGATTTTAAATCATATTATTCATATTGTTAGATTATTTATAAAATTCAAAATAAACTAGTGGAAAATTAGTTGCTTAATCACAAGTTATACACTTCTAAAAACTAAACTTCCAAAAATCCCATTCTTTATATTTTTTCCTCAAAAAAGACAACATTATTTTGGTTGTAAATTTGAACGACACCCCTGAATGTAACAATTTTTCGAATCTAAATTCGAATTAAATCGAAATTGAGTATGCCTCTTTGATTTTGCTCCACTGCTCTAGATTTGAAAGAATATAGCAGCAATTTATTAATTTCGCTTTTAATTATTTTTGGAAAGAGAAGCTCAAAATAAGAAAGAAATTGGTCGATATTTCGGTTATATATCGAGTTATAGGACGCTAAAACATAAAAAAATATTATTTTTTTTAAATGAGGACAACATGAAAAAAAGAAAAAATAATATAATATTTTAGTCGAGAGATTTTTTAAATAATTTATAATTTTTAGATTTCGTTGTAGTGAATGTAATAATTATGTTTGCTATTGAATTCCTTTGTTTTTAATTTCCACAATCAATAACTATGGAAGTTATCGATTACTAAGACAGTTATCGACAAGGAGTGGGAAGTGAAGGATATTATTTACTTTAAACAAAAATTGTTTTCTTTATTGATATTAATTACATGTTTATTTATTATTTCAATTAACAAACGTTTGTTCGTAGCCATAATACAGGCTATAAAAACCTCTCAAATGCATAGACAGTATACGGAGCTCTTAGCAATGTTTATGCTATTCAAAAGAGAAATCACTCAAAAAAGCTTATGATAATAAAGCACAATTGTGCAAAGTCGTGAGAGAGAGAGGACATTGCCTCAAAACACTTCAGATTTATGGCTGACAACCGAGAATGTCAATATCTTGTTCACCTCGACCGCCAAATGTTTAACGAAAATCTTCAAAAAAAAACGCATAAATTAACAAAAAATCATGCAATATGCCAGAAAATCAAATTGATTGATTTTCTATGCAGTCATATTTAGAAATTAATGCTGAAACGTAATTTCAACATTTATCTATAAAAGGTGATTTTTTGCTATTATCATTTTGTCAACACTGGTTTAAACAGCTGACGCACGTTTCCTGTTTTGTTTGACTGTCAAATATCTTCGGTTTGGTCTATAATTTTATTATCAAAAAGCGTGCTCTGTTAAGAAAGTTCATCGCGCGTTTCCATTTTATGGTTAGTTTAATCGACCCACTAAAGCGGCTATTCGGCTATAAATTTCGCACCAAATTTACATTGTTGGACATTAAACCACCAACACGCTTACGTAGAGTGCGAACTGAAGAAAATATCGCAGCTGTATCGGCCAGTGTTAATGATGACCATCAATTATCGATTCGTTGCCGTTCGCAGCAATTGGGCCTCTGTTACTCAAAAACGTGGAAATGCCAAAATTGGACTAAGCGGATGGACCATTTGAGGCGCAGTCACGAGGCACAAGTTATTGTGTAAGATGGTATTTTGAATTGAGTCACTTATAGGTTTACACATTGCTTCTTACTTCTCTAAAAATCACATACAGTAATTTTCGCTTATAACGAACCCGCTTAAAGCGAACTTTCGCCTAAAACGATCCAATTTCAAAAGCACGTGCTTTATTTGTAATAAACCATGGAATTTTTGTCGCTTATTACGAACCCGTTTAAAGCGAACTTTCGGTTATAACAAACTTTATTTGCATTCAAAATTTGTTTATTTTTCGGTTAAAACGAACCCATAAGTGGCGCTATGAATAAAACATGATATTTTTGCGCTGGCAACACTGTATTACGCAGTGTGTTAGTTTTCCTATGTTCTCGAATCAGGGGATTTCTCTAAGTTTAATGTTTGTTTGTGTGAAGGCGATGTGCAGACAGCAGTTGAAAATTACAAAGCAAATATGTCAAGAAATGGGCCTCAGCAAGTCAACAATTGCTACAATTTGGAAAAATAAGGACTTGGTGCTAAATAATTTTGAGCAAAACTCCTCAAATGTAAAGAAGGTTAAAACCCCTTCTTTCATTGAACTGGACCATTGCCTACTAAAATGGTTTACTCAGAAAAGGGCCAATAATATGACTATAACCAATGCCGTTTTACAAGCTAAAGCACAAGAATTTGGAAAAAAGCTTAACTATTGCGATTTTAAGTGCAGCGAAAGTTGGATTGTTCGCTTTAAAAGACGCCACAACATCACTAGTGGAAAAATTGTTGGAGAGGCGGCTGGAGTCAATGTTGATGTGGTCAATGATTGGTTGCAAAATAAGTGGCCAGATATAAGAACAAATTATAAAGATAAGGACAAATTTAAGGGCGATGAAACTGGTTTATTTTATAAACTCACTCCCAATAATACACTGCGATTCAAATGTGAGACCTGTGCAGGTGGTAAACTATCGAAGGAACGGCTAACAGTGCTCGTAGTAGCTAATATGACGTTTACAGAAAAATGAAAACTTTTAGTAATCGGAAAATCAAAAAGTCCCAGGTGCTTTAAAAACATTAAAAAATTACCAGGCTAATAAAAAGGCTTGGATGACATCCGAAATTTTCACCAGCGAATTAAGACAATGGGACTATAATTTACGCCGTGCGAATCGAAAAATTATACTTCTGGTAGACAACTGCCCAGCTCATCCAGATACAAAGAACTTAGAGTGCATTAAATTAGTGTTTATGCCTCCAACTACAAGCTCAGTTTTACAACCTATGGACCAAGGTGTCATTCACGCATTGAAAAGTAAATATCGCCACTTGCTTCTCTCAAAAATTGTTAATTCGGTTGATATGGGTGAAGACAACTTTAAAGATAGTATACTGGACGCAATAAATTTTTTGCATATGGCATGGTTAAAAGTCAGCAAAACAACAGTTGCTAATTGCTTTCGGCACGGCGGATTTACCAGCAATGAAGACGAGTTCGACTCGGATGATGATCTGCCATTAATAGAATTGCTAAATCAACCAATGGAAACATTTACAAATGGTAATAAAAAGGGTTTGCTGAGTTGTCGTACTTTAAATTAACCTTTATTATTTGCATTTACAGTTGGGACAGAAAGCTTCAACGATTACATATGTTTTGATGACGACCCTATAACTACGGAATAATTGGACGACGCAGCTATTTTGCAGTCTGTTCGCGCTGATGATGACGGCCTTGACGACGATATGGACAACGAAGAGCCAATCGGAGTCACAACTGCCATGGATGCAATGTGTAGCGTAAGCTATGTAAGAAATTTTCTTCAGTCACGCGAAACTCCACAACAAATTCTTGATCAATTGGCTCAAGTAGAAGTGTATCTAAATGAAACTAATATTGGTACTAAGCAAACTCAAATAACTGTTTTTTTTTTAAACTAATTTTTTTTATAAAGAGTGATTTTTTTGAGGTTAGGATTTTCATGCATTAGTATTTGACAGATCACGTGGGATTTCAGACATGGTGTCAAAGAGAAAGATGCTCAGTATGCTTTGACATTTCATCATGAATAGACTTACTAACGAGCAACGCTTGCAAATCATTGAATTTTATTATCAAAATGCGTGCTCTGTTAAGAAAGTTCAGAAAGAAAGAAATTGTGTTCAGCGACGAAGCTCATTTTTGGCTCAATGGGTACGTAAATAGGCAGAATTGTCGATTTTGGAGTGAATATCAGCCAGAAGCATTGCAAGAGCTACCAATGCATCCAGAAAAAGTCACAGTTTGGTGCGGTTTATGGGCTGGTGGCATCATTGGACCGTACTTCATCAAAGATGATGCGAATCGTAACGTAACTGTGAATGGTGAGCGCTACCGTGAGATGATATCCAACTTTTTTTTGCCCAAAATGGAAGAACTGAACTTGGTTGACATGTGGTTTCAACAAGATGGCGCTACATGCCACACAGCTCGCGATTCTATGGCCATTTTGAGGGAAAACTTCGGAGAACAATTCATCTCAAGAAATGGACCGGTAAGTTGGCCACCAAGATCATGCGATTTGACGCCTTTAGACTATTTTTTGTGGGGCTACGTCAAGTCTAAAGTCTACAGAAATAAGCCAGCAACTATTCCAGCTTTGGAAGACAACATTTCCGAAGAAATTCGGGCTATTCCGGCCGAAATGCTCGAAAAAGTTGCCCAAAATTGGACTTTCCGAATGGACCACCTAAGACGCAGCCGCGGTCAACATTTAAATGAAATTATCTTCAAAAAGTAAATGTCATGGACCAATCTAACGTTTCAAATAAAGAACCGATGAGATTTTGCAAATTTTATGCGTTTTTTTTTTTTAAAAAGTTATCAAGCTCTTAAAAAATCACCCTTTACTTATGTATTAAAATATCCCAAAATTGTCTTTAATAAATCAATGCATGTGCACTTACATACATAAATTGTTTTCTTCAAGTCTTCATTTAAACCGACCTTCGTTTAAAACGAACTAGTTTACCCAGTCCCTTGAAGTTCGCTTTAAGCGAAAATTACTGTATTTCAAATGCTATTGATTGTTTGTAAGAATTAATATTAAACTGATTACTTTCAAACTCAATTATTTCGAATATTCTTATTCTTATTGCTTTGTTAAGAAACATTTGTTTTATCAAAATGTTTGTCAAAATCTTTATCGAAAATCGTTAAAATGTCGAAAAATCGCCAAAGTTGGCAGCACTGGCTGCCAATTGTTTACATTTACTTTACTTAAATGGTCCAACAACATTTCATTACTTTGTTAATTAAATGCTTCTCACACTCTCACAAAAGCAGAGAGCTAGAGCTTCCTTGTTGCAAATAAGACTTGCGGAGAGAAACCACTCAAAAAGTCTGGTAAATGCACAAAGTGAGGTAATCGAATGTAGAGTTTTTTTCTCTAGAAAAAAGTGCAGTCGCTTACCAAGCCTCTCTTTCAGTTTGTCATAGGTCAATGTTTCGAGTGTCATTTGTGTGAATTGGGTCAAATTATAGAGATCAAATGAGTAAAAACACTATGCAGAACAGATAAAATGGAAAATCATGTTAAATTAAATATGTAATTTGACAGCAAAATTGAATGCATATTTATTTGTACATTAAGGGGGAGCAAACTAAATTGTATAAGCTTCGATGGATTGTTGTACAAAAATGTACGACAATGAAATCCGACCGAATTGCAGTTTTGTTAAAATTGAACCAACATATCCAAATTGATATTATACAAATTGATATCTACAAAATACGAAATTTGGGCCGATGGGGCCGCTCTAAATTTGTACATAATAATAAAATTTCTAAAAATTGCATTAATCGAACTATTAGGTGTTTTAAATGCCGAATAGAAACCATAGGCGTGGAATTAGAGTGAAAAAGTTCAATGGACATTTTTACTGACAAAATTTAACCCTAATAAATTGATTAGACTGAAGCAGTGCTAGTTATTTGCTATTATATGATCTTTATTTAGAATCGATATCTCGAAAGTCTTACTTGATAGCCACAAATTGAATACCGCATTTCATTAATTTTCACAGGGTATGATATCCGAGGCGCCGGGATCTGACAAAATTTTTGGATAGAGGACCTTAAAATAAGAAGACAAGATGTCGTACGTTAAAGTTTGAAAAAATGTAAAAATATTGATTTGAAAAAAAAAAACAAGTAAAAACGGCGTTAAGTTCGGCCGGGCCGAACTTTATATACCCTCCACCATGGATTGCATTCCACAGAGGTTGTCGGTTTTCGTAGAAGTGCAGTAATATTACAGGAAAATATAATTTTTTTAATATAGCCAAACCAAAACAAATACAAATATTGAAAAAATAATTTTATAAATAAAAATAATATTTTAATTATTTCAATTATATTTCATTTCAAAAAATAAATATTCATATATTTATATTTTCAAAAAGTTTAAATACCATAAATATTGGTAGATAGTGGGTGCTACATTTGGTTGTATTTCCATTCTATTTTAATTCCAAAAGTACAAATTTTGAAAATCCATTATCAGACGTACATAGTGCAATATAACCTAACTTTATGATTCAACCAATTTTTTCCGTAAAAGAAAAAGTACGAATTTGGAATTTTTTTCTTTCTTTTTTATTTTCCGTGTCTATGCAGTCAGAGGAATGTATACACCGAATTCCATGATTCCAGCTGCGCCCATTTGGTTGCTTCCATATTTACCCCCTTGACGTTTCTACGCAATTAGAATTTCATCATTCAAGCTGTAGTCGTTTAGTTGGTACTACTTTTATCCCTTGAAAGTACGAATTTCGAAAAATCTACGAATCTACGTTTCCGTGTCTACGCAGTCAGAGGAGTGTATACTCCGAATTGCATGACTCTAGCTGCGGTCATTTGGTTGGTACTATTTGTATCCCCTTTTTCCATTTTAACCCCAAAGAGTACGAATTTCGAAACATTCGTCTATTTTTCGTGTCTACGCAGTCAGAGGAATGTATACTCCGAATTGCATGACTCTAGCTTCGGTCATTTGGTTGGTATTATTTGTATCCCCTTTTTCCATTTTAACCCCAAAAAGTACGAATTTCCAAAAATCCGTGTATTTTACTTGTCTATGCAATGAGAGGAATGTATACACCGAATTTCATTATTCTAGGTACAGCCGTTTGGTTGGTACCATTTTTATCCCTCTATTCCCATTTTACCACTTAAAAGTACGAATTTGGAAAAAAATACTTTTATATTATGTATCTACTGAATTAGAGGAATGTACACACCGAATTTCGTGCTTCTAGATGTTGTCGTTTAATATGTACCATTTTTATCCCTTTTTTGCCCCATTTCACCCCCTACAAATGAGAATCACTTTATGGCGCACTTTTTGCTATAAGGGGAATGCGCATACCAAATATCAAGCAAATATAAAGACACACATTTAAAAAACATGCTTAAATACGCTAAAATATTAGGGATTATTATGGGTATTTTTAGTCCTTGTGCGGGAAATTTTTTTCCCTTTGGACCGATTTCGCCCCGTTTCAATCCCAACCGATCTACGACTATAAGACGCATTTATGGAAAATGTGAATGTTCTAGCTCCTTTCGTTTAGATGCTAGCGTGCTTTCAACAGACGGACGGACGGACATGGCTAGATCGTCTTAGAATTTTTTGACGATCAAGAATATATATACTTTATAGAGTCTCTGGTCGATATTTCAAGGTGTTACAAACGGAATGACAAAGTTAGTATACCCCCATCCTGGAGGTGGAGGGTATAAAAATAAAAATATTGATTTTTTTGTAAAAGGAGCTGAAAGTTACAGAAATTAAAAAAATTGCTCTAAATACATTTTTGAGCTTACTTGATTGAAAAAATCGGGTAAACATATTCAATAACTTTCGAGATATCGAAAATAAAAATATCGTGAAAAATATCTGGTATACGAGGCGCCAAGATCTGACTATATTTCTATATAGCGGACCTCATAATAGGAAAACAATTGGCCGCCATGTCATCGATATCTCGCTTAGATATCGAGTTATCGGACGTTAATGTTCAAAAACTCGTGTTTTTGTTTCATAATCAAAAATTAGAAGAATAATTCGATAACTTTATTAATTATAGATAACAGCCTAAGTAATCGATAAATTCCATGGATATCGATTGTGGAAATTCGATAAAAAATATGTGTATTTTTACATAAAACAAAATTAAAAATTATATATTCAATAACAAAAATCCAAAGAAACTCCAAAGAAAACTACAAAGGAAAAATTATTTTAAAAAATCCGCGGGTTTTTAAAAATAATTGTACAATATTGTACAATGGATAATATCTCGATATCTACGTCAGTTATCCAAAAGTGTAACTTTAATTTGTCGGCCTATTTTATATTTTATTTTTATTATTTCATAGTGTAAGATTCGCTTTTCAAAAACATGGTCACATATTGGGTCTCAAATATTAAACTCTAGCCTCGGGGAAAAAACTGACAATTATAGAAAATTAAAAATAGGCAGGAAAGTAAAAAATATATTTTTTAATGTTCAATGGTTTAAAAACAAGTAAGGAAAGGGCGGGCGGGGCCGACTATATAATACCCTACACCACTCCCTGCGTATGTACCTGGCTTTGATTACTAAACCCAGGTATTTCATGGGAGCAATTTTATGTAGTTCATACAAATTATATGAATATAATTTATATGCTAAAATTCATCTTTAGTCAAATTTAACGAATATGGTAAATAATATGGTAATTGATCCAATTGCCCGACAGACAAATACAAATTATACAGTAGTATACCAAAGTCATACCAAATGCATCACCCAAACAATTCTCATTGCAGTTCAATTCGGTAAAAGATTGAAATCGGGAAGGATTTTTGCATCCTGTAAATGTATGTGTATAACAAAAAATGTTAAATCGGAAAGGACATTTGTATGGGGGTATATTGAAGGAACGATGTGACCCGCTTTCACTATGTCTGTTTATTGGTGAAATATAATATGTAAAATTTGGCCAAAATCGGTTAAACATTCGGGAGCAACATTTGTATGAAGGGCTATATCTAAATCTGAACCGATCTAACCCACTTTCACCACAGGTTTTTTAGTTGGATTATAAGATGTTGTGCCAATTTTAAAGAAAAACGGGTACAACATGTGGATTTTAGAGCGAAAAAAGTCAAATCGGGAGCGACATTTGTATAGGGGCTATATCTAAATCTGAACCGATCTTACCCAATTTCTGCATACATGTTTCTAGTTCAATTATAAAATCTTGTGCCAATTTTAAAGAAAATCTGGTACAATATGTGGTTTCTAAAGCGGAAAAAGTGAAATCGGGAGCGACATTTGGATGGGGGCTATATCTAAATCTGAACCGATTTTACCCAATTTTTGCATACGTCTTTCTAGTTGGATTATAAGATGTTCTGCAAAATTTAAGGGAAATCGGGTGCAATATGTCGTTTCTAGAGCGGAAAATGTCAAATCCGGAGAGACATTTGTATGGAGGCTATATCTAAATCTGAACCGATCTTACCCAATTTCTGCATACGTGTTTCTAGTTGAATGATAAGATGTTCCGCAAAATGTAAAGAAAATCGGGTACAATATGTCTTCTAGAGCGGAAAATGTCAAGTCGGGAGCGACATTTGTATGGGGGCTATATCTAAAACTGAACCGATCTTACCCAATTTTTGCATACGTGTTTCTAGTTGGATTATAAGATGTTCTGCCAAATTTAAAGAAAATCGGGTACAATATGTCGTTTCTAGAACGGAAAATGTCAAATCGGGTGCGACATTTGTATGGGGGATATATCTAAATCTCAACCGATCTTATCCAATTTTTACATACGTGTTTTTAGTTGGATTATAAGATATTGTGCCAATTTTAAAGAAAATCGGGTACAATATGTGGTTTCTAAAGCGGAAAAAGTGAAATATGGAGCGACATTTGTATGGGGGCTATATCTAAATCTGATCCAATTTCCTCCAAATTCAATACCGATGGTCCTTGGCCAGAAAAAATAACTTCTGCCAAGTTCCATGACAATCGGACAACAATTGCGACCTGTAGAGTGCGAACAAGCTTAGATGGACAGCAGACGGACGGACAGACAGACATCGTTAAATCGACTCAGCTGGTGATTCTAAGCCGATCGGTATACTTAAAGGTGGGTCTAGCTCGATTATTCTTGGTGTTACAAACATTTGGCGCGAAACTAACTTATAATACCCTAGACCACGAAGTGGTGTAGGGTATACAAACGATAACCTTACTTATCGAAATTGAAAACTGAAAAATCGATTTTTTACCTCTACATTATTTTGTTGTGATTTGAATGGAAGAATCAAAAAAATTGACAAAATAAAATGTTCAATACTTTCGAGTTATCGAAACTAAATATATCGAAAAAAACTTACTTTTATGGAAAACTTAACAATATGCAGGAAAAGTAAACTAAATTTTGTCGATAACTGACGTTATCAGAATATATACCCTAAGAAAAATTGGTGGCAAATACATATTATATTGTGGACGACACATTGTGAAAAAACAAACTACGGAAAGCACAAATTATTTTTTTTTGTGTAGAGAGGACATCTAAGAATAGTATTGCTGATTTGTAGAACAAGAGTAAAAGATCGAGAGTAATTCTAGCTTATTTGTAAAAAGACAGATAATTAACGCTCGATGATGAAATTGTAATAGTGTTCTGAAGTAGTATTTAGAGGAACATGCGGATGCAAAATAAATTGAATTAGATGTGAGACATTACTAACCTAATTCATTTCGAAGGTTCTCATTCTCAAAAAATGTCAGTTACATTTATGTTTTAAAGAAAAAAGTCTGACTTTCGATCGTGTTCTGAGATTCGAGTCGATTTGAGTCCGACAAAATATACTCGATTTTTTTAAGAAAACTAATTTGTATAGTCAAAACATCCTTCGCACCAACAATAAGATTTGAAGCCACAAAAAATCGAATTTTCGACTTGATTTTTTATTTTTATTTGAAATTACTTATTAGGGTCTCAAAAATGATATTATTATTAATAATTTTCGAACAATTTTTAGACCAAATTTTTACCCTTTACTCCCCATTTTGTAAAAAATGCCAATGCACGTCTCTAGCTATTATTATTTTTAACTGATGAAAAACTCAGCTTCTAACTTAGTATTTAGTTTATATTATTTAAACAGAAGGTCCTTAAAATTATTCCAACGCTCTTGGGTTACATTGCTTTTGGTGTTTTTGGTTAAGGTGCATATACTCGTATGTATAAACAAATGGCCTAATTATCCAACACGTGAGGACGCATGCAACATATTGTTGGCCAAGAACTAATACGAATTCTTGAAATTCCAACCACATACATGCAACGATTAGCCTTGAGACTTTTTTATGGTTATTGCGAAATTCAGTTTCTATATATATTTATAAAAGTTCTGCCATTTGAATTGTGGTTTTGCATGTTTTTGACAGCCGATTGCAAAGACATGGTGTATCAATAGTTCTAAGAAGATATCAATAACAATCTTCAAATTTAAGATGTATATATATTTCGCTAATCAGACACATCAATCGATTGTATGGATGTAATTGATCCATGATATATATTTTGTTTAGTTATCAGGCGTCTGCGACTTCGTTTAGTGGATAGCCGTTGAGAAGACATGCTACATGTATATTAGGCTGGGTCGCGGTCCATACAAATGAAAAAACAGTTTCCAGTCACCCCATGAAAATAAAGTTTGGATTGTTTAACGATGATTTGCCAAATATTTCGTTCCTATATTAAGCCATTTGTGAGCTAAACGCTCCTGAAACACCTCTAAAAATTATGTTTTCCCGTGTAATTATGTCCTACACCACTTCGTGGACTAGGTTATTATAAGTTAGTTTCGCGCCAAATGTTTGTAACACCAAGAAATAATCAAGCTAGACCCACCTTTAAGTATACGGATCGGCGTAGAATCACCAGCTGAGTCGATTTAACTATGTCTGTCTGTCCGTGTGCTGACCATCTAAGTTTGTTCGCACTCTACAGGTCGCAATTGTTGTCCGATTGTCATGGAACTTGGTAGAAGTTATTTTTTCTGGCCAAGGACCATCGGTATTGAATTTGGAGGAAATCGGTTCAGATTTAGATATAGCCCCAATACAAATGTCGCTCCCGCTTTGACATTTTCCGCTCTAGAAACCACATCTTGTACCCGATTTTCTTTAAATTCGGCACAACATCTTATAATCCAACTAGAAACACCTATGCAGAAACTGGGTAAGATCGGTTCAGATTTAGATATAGCCCCCATACAAATGTCGCTTCCGATTTGACATTTTCCGCTCTAGAAACCACATATTGTACCCGATTTTCTTTAAATTCGGCACATCTTATAATCCAACTAGAAACACCTATGCAGAAACTGGGTAAGATCGGTTCAGATATAGATATAGCCCCCATACAAATGTCGCTCCCTATTTCACTCTTTCCGCTTTAGAAACCACATCTTGTACCCGATTTTCTTTAAATTTGGCACAACTTCTTATAATCCAACTAGAAACACCTATGCAGAAATTCAGTAAGATCGGTTCAGATTTAGATATAGCCCCCATACAAATGTCGCTCCCGATTTGACATTTTCCGCTCTAGATACCACATATTGTACCCGATTTGTTTAAATTTGGCACAACATCTTATAATCCAACTAGAAACACCTATGCAGAAATTGGGCAAGATCGGTTCAGATTTAGATATAGCCCCCATACAAATGTCGCTCCCGATTTGACATTTGCCGCTCTAGAAACCACATATTGTACCCGATTTTCTTTAAATTCTGTACAACATCTTATAATCCAACTAGAAACACCTATGCAGAAATTGGGTAAGATCGGTTCAGATTTGGATATAGCCCCCATACAAATGTCGCTCCCGATTTGATTTTTTCCGCTCTAAAATCCACATATTGTACCCGTTTTTCTTTAAAATTGGCACAACATCTTATAATCCAACTAAAAAACCTATGGTGAAAGTGTGTAAGATCGGTTCAGATTTTGATATAGTCCCCATACAAATGTCGCACCCAATTTCACATTTTCGGCTCTAGAAACCGCATATTGTTCCCGATTTTCTTTAAAATTGGCAGAACATTTTATAATCGAACCAGAAACACCTATGCTGAATGTGGGTAAGATCGGTACAGATTTAGATATAGCCCAATACAAATGCCGCTACCGATTTTACTTTTTCCGCTCTAGAAACCACATATTGTAACCCATTTTCTTTAAAATTGATACGATATCTTATAATCCAACTAAAAACATCTATAATGAAAGTGGGTAAGATCGGTTCAGATTTAGATATAGCCCCAATACAAATGTTGCTCCCGAACAAAGGTTCCGATTTTGGCCAAACTTTACATTTTATATTTCACCAATAAACACACATGGTGAAAGCGGGTCACATCATTCCATGTTTCAATATACCCCCATACAAATATCCGTTCTGATTTAACATTTTTTGTCAAACACATACATTTACAGGATTCAAAAATTCTTCCCGATTTCACTTTTTACCAAATTAAATTGTAGTGAGATAGAAAATGGGGTGTATCATATATTCGGCTCCGTCCGTCTTTAGCCTTTCCATACTTGTTTGGGAGATGCCCATATGTCCATACTTTGGTATAACCCAAATTGGGCCCCTTTCTGCTCTATTACAGCTCTAGAAACTACATCTTACATCGGATCTTCATCAAATTTTTTATATCATTATATATCTCAACCAGGAATACCTACCGTGAATGAAAAATATATAGGCGCATGTTTTGGCACAGGCCTCAGGTGTTGTTGTAGGTCCCCTTCAAATGTCCGTCCGATGCATCATATTACTGCTGTATAAGCTGTATTTGTCTTTGGATCTTGATCAACTTTTCCAGATCATGTTATATTTACTTTATTCGGAATATCTGCTGGATCAATTACTTTGTTATTAACCATACTCATTATCTTTGACTAAAGATGAATTTATAGTAACTGTATAATTTATATGAACTACATAAAATTGCTCCCATGAAATACCTGGGTTTAGTAATCACAGCGAGGTATATACGCAGGGAGTGGTGTAGGGTATTATATAGTCGGCCCGCCCGACTTTAGCCTTTCCTTACTTGTCACGAATGATACTGGCGTTTCTTCGGAATATTTTATGGCTTGATTCACGCCTTCTTCGAGAGGGATTCCATTTACAGTTATTGAGTTTCTTATTAAATCTGATTCGTGAATTAATATCATATTGATTGTGTAGCCACTAGGAATAGTCATATTTTCTATTAATTTAGGGTCAATTTAGGTCAATTTCCAGTAATATCGGTGAATTGTCAATATTGCCAAACAAATCTCCTAGCCATATTCGCACCACTAACCACTTTTAAATTTGTATTTTTACTAATTTTTTACGATTTTTTTCAAAATCAATCAGAATTTCATTGAAAAATCATCAGAATGATAAATTTTTTTATGAGTTTATTAACATGAGGCATAAAAACAGTAAAAAATCCAAAAAAAAATAGGTAATGGATGAAAAATTAAGCAATTTTTAGAAAATATAAACTTAAATTTTGTAGATATTTGTGAGGACTTTTAGTTGTTATTTAAATATTTTTAATGCAATAGCATACGTTTTTCTATTTATATATTGAGCAAAATTTCTGAAAAATGCTCGTCATATTTAATAACAATTTACTTCAAGTTCAATGCACGTCCTACATGCAAGGAAAAGCTGTAACTTCATATGAGGGAATATTTTTTCTGAGTAAGGTAAACTTTAATTACATTTAATGAGAGCAAAAACTCAGCTTGACCTTTTCTTGGGATGTTACAAGAACGGTGAAAGTTTAATTACTTCCTAAAAGACAGACAATGGCTTCTGAAAAGGATGACGTGGAAAATTAGTTTGGAAACACAAAACATGCCGTTGAGTCTGGGGAGACATAATAACAAATAGTCCATTTCCAGCAGATGTATACCTTCTTAAAGGACACCACCTCATTGTTAACTCAACTAACAGTGTTTGTAACTCTACCCGCATTTATAGTCACGGCGTTAACTCCTTCACTGGTCGGTCAACTCATAGCCATTCACACCTGTGCTCCAATCAAATCCGGAGTGCACCGCAACCATTTCAATCAAAACCGGTTTGGTCTGCTCTGTTACGTACGTCAATCACCCTATTCACCAAATTTGTTCTACATTTGTTTGGGCACATCTGTTGGCATTGCATTGAAGAAGTCAGCTGTCGAACGATGTTTCTGCTTAACGAACCCCTAAACAAGATCATGACCTTCGCGGCATAGTGCCGCAAGTATTATGCAAAATAAGGGAATCCCTCATCTTTGGCGACGACGAGAGAAACCGACCCCTTTCCACTGCCATAATTTTCATTTTCATAAAGATGAAATGTGAACCGTTCACTAGTCACGAGCACAAGTTAGCGAAACTACCCCCGGCCATCACACTCACACCCAACATTAAATGAACAAAAACAACATCAGCAGCAATAAAGTGGTTAAGCACCATAGGAAACAAAGGGAAATGCAAGGAAACTGTAAAAATAAATGTTGAATGGCTACAAGTGTCTGGACGATCAAAGAGCATCCCTTAACAGGGACATTTACATACATATGTATGTATGTACACACATATGTATGACACTGTACAGCAGCAGAGCAGTGTAATGTTTGTATTTGTAATGTTAACAAAGTACTGTATCAACAGAGGCCGCACAGTGGATCGAAATGAAGTATTATCGAGAAGTACTCGTAATTATTCCCTCACTCTACAGAGTAGGAGGGTATATATCATTTGGGAGAGAAAAAAGTGTAACGCATCGAATGAGTGACTTAAGACCTTAAGTATGTTTGGACCAAATCCGTTTCATGACTTTTTAATTTGTTTGTGCCATGTCCGTCCGTACGTCTGTCTGGCTGGTTGGTGTACACGATAACTCTCGAAAGGAGTTAAGGCATCAGTTCAAACTTTGCACATGGCAATATTTTTCCCAAACTTAGTTTAAGTTCGAAGATGTGTGAAATTCCCAGGCCCCTTATGGTACCTCCCACAAAAAATTACCCTATGTTAAATTAAAACCGATGAAACTTTCACATGGATATTCGGAATCAGTTATACTTTGGTATGTGGTAAAGTTTTTATAATAACACAAAGCAACCCAGCAAAATGGGAGCACCCAAAGTAGTGAAAATTGAGGTCTTCGCCAATGAATTTAACATGGAGTTGTCGTAGGAGGGGTGTCATTTATTTTGAAAGTCTTAAAAGTTATTTTAAAATAGTTGCAAATGAAGCACTTTTTCACTAGATTTAATTTTTGCTTTTTTTCTCTTAAATACGCCGCACAGAGGGTTGAAATCGTGAAAAATGGAGATTAATTCAAAAATCAAAATAAATATTTTTGAAAAATTTTTATTACATAAATTGTGAAAATAGTCAATTTAAAAAAACATAATTTTTTTCCTTTGGTTTGTTTTGTGTTCATTTTCGGTGTTATGATTGTTGCGTTACTTTTGTGTCGGTATTGTTGTTTTTAGTGTTGGTTTTTGGTGTTGTTGTTTTTTTTTCTTTCTTTGCTAGTAATTCGTTGTTTGGTTTGTCTGTGCGAAAAGTATTGAAAGTGATGTAAATTTTTGTAATTGGGTAACTGCAGGGAATATAATAAAATGGTTAGATACTTCAATATCTTTTGTAGATCAGTTGGAAATAAAAGAGGTCGGAAAGAAGTAAAATTTGACAAAAACAAAAAATGCAAAGTCTTAAGAGATGACTCATCTTTGTCTGTATTGAGTTATTCCACTCAAATGAGTTTGCGAGCTTCTGGCCAAATCGAAGCATCTAAAATAGTGAAAGATGTTACTTCGTCCCCATCTAGAGCGGAAATGTATAAGGCAAATTTAACGTACCAAGAACAGACAAAACAATTAAGCGCAGAATCAGCGCTAATAAATTGCTGTATCTTCTGGTCATGACATTAATATTGAAAAATTTAGAGAATATTCTTACACAACAGCTCGACTTTTTGTAAAAAAATATCAGTACAATATGCCACCTATCTTGCATAAATTTTTGATACATGGTCCAGAAATCGTTTCCCACGCTCTATTACCGATAGGTCAACTGTCAGAGGAAGCCCAAGAAGCTCGAAATAAAGATTTAAAAAATTATAGAGAACACTTTTCCCGCAAATGTAGTCGAGAGGAATCCAATCGAGATGTGTTAAATAGGTTCGTACTAAGCTCAGATCCAATTATTTCTGGTAAAAGTAAACCACATAGAAAACAAATCAAGCTCCTCCCAAAATTGGCAGTAGAGCTACATAAAGGGTGATTTTTTAAGAGCTTGATAACTTTTTTTAAAAAAAAAACGCATAAAATTTGCAAAATCTCATCGGTTCTTTATTTGAAACGTTACATTGGTCCATGACATTTACTTTTTGAAGATAATTTCATTTAAATGTTGACCGCGGCTGCGTCTTAGGTGGTCCATCCGCTTAGTCCAATTTTGGCATTTCCACGTTTTTGAGTAACAGAGACCCAATTGGTGCGAACGGCGACGAATCGAAAATTGGTGGTCATCATTAACACTGGCCGATACAGCTGCGATATTTTCTTCAGTTCGCACTCTACGTAAGCGTGTTGGTGGTTTAATGTCCAACAATGTAAATTTGGTGCGAAATTTAGTCACAATAGCCCGAATAGCCGCTTCAGTGGGTCGATTAAACTGACCATAAAATGGAAGCGCGCAATGAACTTTCTTAACAGAGCACGCATTTTGATAATAAAATTCAATAATTTGCAAGCGTTGTTCGTTTGTAAGACGATTCATGATGAAATGTCAAAGCATACTGAGCATCTTTCTCTTTGACACCATGTCTGAAATCCCACGTGATCTGTCAAATACTAATGCATGAAAATCCTAACCTCAAAAAAATCACTCTTTACTTCGCCTTCAGTTTTACAGAACGTGTCACCAGAAGTTTCAAATCATGATATGAATGATTATAGTTATAACGATGGTGACGGATGGGAGCAAGATGAGTTCGGGCATATTTTCTGAAATAGCAGGTTAGAAACGATTGTTTTAGAAATATTTATATAAATATTTGTTTCTTTTTTAGACATGAGGCTTCAAATAGAACTACAAATTCAACTGATATGTGATCTAAATTAAAAAACGCCCACCTGAGAAACATTAATCCAATTTTGTTCAGTTTACCATAAGTATAATATAAGTATAATAAGTATAATAAATATCTTCTTTGAGCTGTGCATTTAGTTATACTGTAGAAAAACGTGACGTATTTAATATAAATTGGTTTTAATGTCATAATTTTATGAATTAATTTTCCATGAACTTACTCAAATTTTGTTTTATTTTACTGATTATGCCACAATAATTTAAAATGTATGAACCTTAGAGCTCCCGGAGGCCTCCCTGAATTAATCTCCATTTTTGGCGATTTCAACCCTCTGCGCTACCGGTGGAAGCACAGTGGACCCTCTGGTTGCTACCACTCGACTCTCTAACCATATCAGCTATCCTCTGTTGTAAGTGGTGAAAGTAACTAAAGCAAACCATTTTGTTCGGCAGAACTGACAATAGGAATCTTTATAAAATACTTATTTAATATGAACTAATATTTTATGCAAATAAATATTAAATTATATTAGTATTAAATAAATTAAGACTCTTAATTTTATTGATATTATTATAATACTAGCAGTATCCGCTGCTACGCACGCCGGTTATTTGTTATTAGTTTTATCCGTCTCTGTTTTTGGATAGTATTTATTTAATTTTCTTTTTGGATAAATCTAAAATAGTAATTTGGAAACCTGCTATTAGATAGCACTCATACACAGTCAAAGAAATGTTTGTTTAGATATTATCGTTTTGGCAACACTGGTTTAAACAGCTGACGCTCGTTTCGTGTTTTGTTTCACTATCAAACATCTTCAGTTTGGTCTATAAATTTAACCACGAATCGTCTTACAAACTAACAACACTTGCAAATTATTGAATTTTATTATCAAAATGCGTGCTGTGTTAAGAAAGTTCATCGCGCGCTTTCATTTTATGGTCAGTTTAATCGACCCACTGAAGCGGCTATTCGGGCTATTGTGACTAAATTTCGCACCAAATTTACATTGTTGGACATTAAACCACCAACACGCTTACGTAGAGTGCGAACTGAAGAAAATATCGCAGCTGTATCGACAGTGTTAATGATGACCATCAATTATCGATTCGTCGCCGTTCGCAGCCAAAATTGGACTAAGCGGATGGACCATTTGAGGCGCAGTCAAGGTCAACATTTGCATGAAATAATCTTCAAACATTAAATTATATGGGCGGTACTATCGATTCAAATAAATATTTCATGCATTTTTCTGAATTTTATGTGTTTTTGTTTTAAACTTTCCTATAGCTTTTAAAAAATCACCCTTTATTATTTTTATCATTTTCTACCCAGTTTTGACCACAAAATTACATCCGCCGAGCCTTTTTCCACCTCCATCCAAAAAGTACATATTTTGAAAAATCACTATAGGTAACATGTGTTTTTGCTTCCCCTAAAAACATTTGGTACCACGTTTATCCCTTGACGTCCCGCATCCTCCTTATAAGTTTCAATTTTGAAATATCCATTTATGTTCCGCGTATACTTAATAAAAGGGATGTACATAATTTTTATCCCTTTTTGTCCCTCGCACACCTTAAAAATAGAAATTTTGAAAAATTCAATCTTACTGCGCTTCTACATGGTCCAAGGAATTTACATATCAAATTTCAGGATTCTAGTTGCAATACTTTAGTTAGTAACATTTTTTATCCCTTTTTGTTTCGCTTACCCCTTAAAACTCCAAAAATGCATTTATATTTCGCTTCTATGTGGGGAGAGGAATTTACATACTAAGCTTCACGATTCTAGCTGTGGTACCGTTTTTTATCCCTTTTTCCCGCTCACCTCTTATAAGAACAAAATTCATTTTGATTGTGCTTCTGCATTGGCAAAGGAATTTACACAACAAATTTCACGACTATAGCTACAATACTTAGATTGGTACAATTTTTAACCCTTTTCGTCCCGCGAATCCCAAAAGTACAAATTTCGAACAATCCAATTTTGCCGCGCTTCAACGTGGTCAGAGGAATTTACATAACAAATTTCACGATTCTAGCTGTAACACTTTAGTTGGTAACTTTTTTATCCCTTTTTGTCCCGCTTACCCTTCAAACGTACAAATTTCGAGAAAGCCATTTATGTTGCGCGCCTACGTTGTGAGAGGAATTTACACATCAAATGTCACGACTACAGCTTCAATGCTTTAGTTGGTACAATTTGTATCCCTCTTTGTCCCACTCACCCCTTATAAGTGAAGAAGTTGTTGTGTTAAGTCAAGTTTTTTGCGAGCTCCGCCATCAAGGTACAAATTTCGAAAAAATCCATTTAGATTGCGCTTTTACGTTGTCAGAGGAATTTACACAAGAAATTTTACGACTATAGCTGCAATACTTAAATAGGTACCATTTTATCCCTATTTGTCCCGCTCACCACTTAAATGTACAAACTTTGAAAAATCTATTTATGTTGCACGCCTACGTGGTCGGAGGAATGTACACGCCGAATTTCACGATTCTAGCTACAATATTTTAGTTGGTACAGTTTTTATCCCGCTCACCTCTAATATGTGCAAGTTTCGAAAAATCCATTTATATTTGCGTTTTTACGTTATAAGAGGAATTTAGACACCAAATTTCACGTCTATAGACACCAAAATTCACGCCTATAGTTGGAATACTTAAATTTGTACCATTTATATCCCTTTTTGTCCCGCGCAAACCTTAAAAGTACAAATTTCGAAAAAAATCAAATTTACTGCGATTCTAAATGGTCAGAGGAATTTACATACTGAATTTCACGACCATAGCCGCAATACTTAAATAGGTACAATTTTTATCCCTTTTTGTCCCGCTCGCCCTTTAAAAGTACAAATTTCGAAAATTCTATGGTTTTCACGAATATAGCTGCAATTCTTGAATTGGTACCATTTTTCCCACTTTTTGCCTTTTTCCTTCCTTAAAAGTACAAATTTCGAAAAATCCCTAGTTGTGGATCTTCTGCATGGCCTGTGCTGGCAACACACCGAATTTCATGTTTCTTTCTACTGCGGATTAGTCATGACGAATGTTCTTAGTCGACGTCTATTCAAATTTACTGCGATTCTAAATGGTCAGAGGAATTTACATACAGAATTTCACGACCATAACTGCAATACTTAAATAGGTACCATTTTTATCCCTTTTTGTCCCGCTCTCCACTTAAGTGTACAAATATCGAAATGTCTATGTTTTCACGAATATAGCTGTAATTCTTGAATTGGTACCATTTTTATCCCTTTGTGCCTTTTCCACCCTTAAAAGTACAATTTTCGAAAAATCCCTATTTGTGGATCTTCTGCATGGCCTGTGCTGGGAATACACCGAATTTCATGTTTCTATCTGCTGCGAATTAGTCATGACGAATGTTCGAATTTGATCCCTTTTTGTCCCATTTTACCATCTAAAAGTACGAATTTCGTAAAACCCCTTTCTTAATCGACGTCTACGCGATATTTGGGAACTACCCTTACAAATCCATGACCCTGGTTTCAGCCGCTTGGTGTGGACGCTGATCAATGATAAGTCATATAGATAATAAAAAACAAAAAAGATTTTTACAGTAGCAAGAGTCGAAACAGCGCCCTTCTGAGTACAAAACGGACAACTTACCTCTGTGGCACCATACGAAAAATTCGTCCCCACTCTCTTGTGAAAATATTATTTCTTAAATATTTCGACATATAAACATATTATAATTTTTTGGAAGTTGTTCAAAAAAAACTTCCTCAAATGCGAAAATATGCAAATTGGGATTTTGGGATACGACTGAAATCTGCATCCTATGCACTTCCAAATTTCTTCACTGGGAATATAGAAAACCTTTGTTAATGGGATGAAATCCGTCGATTCCGTGAAAATGTGAAAATCTCAATATTCAATAAACTCGAAAATATGCATATACATATATTTGACTTTGGGAATCTCTGCAGAATTTTGGTCCCATTCGTATATTGGCCTGCTCTAATATTCGATCAGATTGTTCATTACATGTTCTTATTAAGCTATACAGAATCTGTGTGTGAAATTGCGAAACCCTAGCTCGATTTCTTCTAATTTCAGAGACCATTTTGTACGTTAATACTTCACTGTGCGCCGTCGTCCTTACGTGAGACATTAGTTGCGTGAGTAGTGGTGGTGGTAGTGTTACTATCCCGTACCGTACTCGCACTCTCGTACCAAGACACAAACTACCAACCTACAGACCCACAACAACAAAAAATAGCAACCAAAAAATACGTACATCAACATCAACGCCAATTTAACAGAAACAAGCATCTACTTGTATTTAGTTGTACTCGTCCTGTTCGTGCTCTCGTAGTTGATTTTAATATCCACATTTTGAGTGCTAATTTCCCGCACAATACCATGTACACAACAACAACATCTATATAAACACACTCACTCACTCGCATCCACCTCGCATACAAACTGGCGGAATTGGCAAGGCCTGTCAAAAGAGACATTCCTTTCTTAGGGCTTTGGAAAAGATACGATTCTTGCATCTTCTAAAATATTATTGTACCTTCTTTTAGATTCCATGAAACAAGCCGGTATTTAGATGGGAGCTTTAAGTTGAAAAAGCATCCAGCTTCACTTCTTTGAGATGACACATTGAATGTTATCCTTTAGAAACGAAGGGCCAGCTTACACCTTCTAATGGAGCCAATGTTCTTTCTTAAGAAGGGCTTAAACAGACCTGATTATAGAATGATTAAGAAGGGCTTAAACAGACCTGGTTATAGAATGACAGTGGAAGATGCTAAGAAAGCACATGCTTTGAATGAGGGAAACAAAATTCCTTATTTCGAGGGTCTTTATATAATTTGATACCTTCAAATGGCCGTCAAGAAGACCATGCGTTTACTTTTCTATATTCTGAAGACCTTCCACGGGAAATATTTTTAAAGATCTCACATTCTAGCCATTCCTAAGGCCTTCGTTTCAAGGCCTTATACAGGGTGTTTTTTTAAAAGCTACAGGAAAGTTAAAAAAAAAAACATAAAATTCAGAAAAATTCATGTAATCTTTATTTGAATCGATAGTACGGTCCATATAATTTAATGTTTGAAGATTATTTCATGCAAATGTTGACCTTGACTGCGCCTCAAATGGTCCATCCGCTTAGTCCAATTTTGGCATTTCCACGTTTTTGTGTAACAGAGGCCCAATTGCTGCGAACGGCGACGAATCGATAATTGATGGTCATCATTAACACTGACCGAAGGCCTTCTTCTCTCCGCCGCTGGGCATAGTCAACCAACCCCCACACTCAAACTCTCCCACTAATATTCTCACACTTTTCGACAAGCAACACTCGTGCTCACACTCACTCGCCTGCTTAAGTATGGTACACACCAAACACATACACTCACATTGAAAGTTTTCTTCGACGAGTGTTACTACAAACTTTTGCCTTTGCCTTGGCACTCAACATGAGAACAAGAGCAAGCAACCGCGTACAAGTACAACAACAATAACAGCAGCCATAAGGTCTCCTGCTGTTAAGTATTTTCATAATCGAGAGAGGAGGGCAGCTGTAAAATGCGAGGCCAACATCCAATATATAATACAATTCATAACATATCAACGATTTTTGATTGATGTTAGAGAGTTACACCAAACCAAAAGGATGTTACTTTATAAGAACTGTAGAACTTTAAATTTTAAAAAAGATAAGAACAAGATATTATTTATTATTAAATTTTATTTATTCTCAACATTTCGTAATTTGTATTCTTCGGTTGTATACACTGGTTGTGTATGAGTGATATTTATTACTCATTCGCATAGTTATGGGACTGGAAGGGAAATAAATCGTGCTAATTTCAACTAAATCGGTCCGATTTGTTTTCAAATATTTTCTATCTGATGTATAAACAATAAACAGCATTAAAAACAATAATTTAATTTTCACATTCGTTTCCTTCAAATATAGTAAAAACCATCGTTAGAAAACATAAACATTAAATTATTTGACATAGTAACACCTGAACCGGATGATATATGTATGAAACTATAGGCAAAATGGAGTTAATTGGCGTTTTTGGTTTTTCATTTCCTCATCTTGTTGCCCCTTATAAAAACTTAAAATTTTCATCTGTGTTAACGATGTAAGTGTCAAATTAAAGAACAGAATCTCTGCTAAGAATACTTTAAATTTCATGATTCTATCTATATTAGTATAGCATTAACAACCATTTCGAATTCCCTCTTAGTTTATTCATTTTTTAAGAGAGAAGCATTCATTTTTAATTATTTTTAAATTTTTTGTTTTGGAAAATTGTATCCTTAGAAACAAGTAACAACAGGATGTGGAAATGAAGAACTAAAAACGCCAAATAAATTCATTTTCCCTTTCAAACCTATATCATACGGTTCAAATTCAATATGGACTGTTGAACGGTGTTATCATACAAGTTGTAGCAACAATTAGAAGCAATAGTGATAGAATATTGAAAGTTAGCTCACATTCCTGATATTGTCATATTAAATCAAAAAAGTTTTTATTAAAATCCGCCCACAGCTACACCTAACTGTCACGTAACATGGAATAAAAAATCGTCATATATTTCTTATTTTAATATAAACGTTAATACAAATCATTACCAGTGATTTCATTTCACTCCATATACGAACACCTACTTATAAAGTAGATCATATGGTTTGCACACATGGGTCCTTGTTTTGATGTATACCCTTCTCAAATAGGACTCCGATACGATTTCAGACGTAGTTGTAGCCATCACCCAAGATCGAATTGATTGCAGCCAATCATGATGAAAAAGATCGTTATATTTTCCCCTAGGCGCTGATAGACTGAGAAACTGAGATACAAGCCGACCGATTTTAAGCCGACAAGCCGCCGCCGCATGGATCTGCACGAACCGCGCCGACGCCGATTTCGTCGGCTCAAATCGACTTCAACACGCCGCCGATTTCATCGACTCATATCGACTTCAACCACGCCGCCGAGATTTGACGGAGTTCTAACTCAGTCAAATCTTACTACCAAAATAGACAACCCATTTAAAATTACAAAAGAAAATATAACTGTCGACTTAGACAACGTACTACTGTGAAATATATTGACCTTTCTTTGAATTTAGTATCCCACATATGATGACGTCTATAGAAAGTTGAATGATTGTATTTTGATTTGAAAGTCGCATTTATATAAGTCAATTGCAGTACGCGTGGCCATGTGTTCCTATAAATAACAATAAGGCTGTTTTTCTTTAAGACTGGATAGTTAAGCCAAATAAAAAGTTAAAATTTAACTCAAAATAATTTTTTTAAACTTATCACCAACAGCAATACCAATGTGTGTATAAAAACAAATTTTAACAAAAATATTTTATGTTAAAAATATTGGACTTAGCATGGATAATTGTCCAGTGTAGGTCCAATTTATGGTTATCGACCATAAGTCCGAAAAAGTCAACAGAAAATATTTTTTTAAAAATTTGTTTTGATAAATATGTGTATCAATTGTTGTGTATATTATTGTTGCCGACAATTAATTTTTTATTTTGGGTAAAAAATTAAATTGTTATTAACGTTTTTGTTATCGCAGCTTCTTATCCCGGCTTAAAGAAAAACAGTCTTATTAAACAATAGCTTCTCTATTGTGCTTCTTTAGTGTGTCAAAGTAGGTATAATATTATCATTCATTGGAAAGATTATGATATTCAAGATGTCCGGTCAAATATGCCTCACACGAAAAGCTGTAATTGCAAAAATATTTATTAAATTCATCCATATTATAAATTTTGAGAATGGATTCCCACTTCCAAAAAATAATTGTATGGGATAATAATATTAAAGTATGGGAACATTGGCTAATATTAACGAATATTGATCTATAATATATATATATATATATATATATATATATATAAATATATATATATAAGAGAAAAAGTGTTAAAACCCAATACAAATTATTCCTTCCATTTTCCCAAAATTGTCAAATAAATAGGGGTGATCGAATTACAGAACGAGCCGACAAATCAGCCGAAAGCCGCCGACGCCGACCTATTTTGAACAGCGCCGCCGCCGCCGATAATTATGGTTCGGCTTGTAACTCTGCTGAGAAAGTGTCACAAAGACTTCACTAAATTTTATATGGACTACATAAAATCGATCCATCGATACTAAAACACCTGTGTTCAGTAATCAAAACGTATAGACGTAGGGAGTGGTGTAGTCGGCCCGCCCGACTTTAGCCTTTCCTTACTTGTTGGTAATTAAATCGATGTTTGCAACTATAAGTAGGTACCCTCCATCTTAAGATGGGGATATATACATGGTGGCGCAGAATGAGCTATATGGTTTGAATTCTTTATAACTTTTTTAATTATTATTCTTTCCTTGTTTTTTTTTTCAGCAGTATCCTCAGTATCCTCCGAAAGGGTAATTGCCCCATATTTTTTTGAAATTTTGAGAAAAGTTATGGTAAATATGCTAAAAAGAGCACGTATGTGCGAAGCAGTAAAGGGACATCACCTACAGGATATCATTTTTCAAAGCTAATTGAAAAAATTCCCCATTTAAAAAAATAATAATCGCATAAATTAAAAAAGTTATAAACCATTTAAACCATATAGCACATTCTGCGCCACCCTGTACTTATTCGTTGAAGAAAATCGCCTTGTTCCCGAGGCTTACGTGAGATTGATATAAAATTATTAAATCTAGTGGATGGACCTAAATCTAAAACCTATACAATAATAATAATAGAAATATTTAAAATAACACAATTAGGGAAAAACTAAAGTCGGGCGGGACTGACTATACGATATTTCTATTTTCTCAATGTATGTTTTCAGCTGAAATCTAACGTCTTCATGCAAATTAGATCAAACTCTGTAAAGTTATGTGCCTGAGAGTTAAAAAAAGTTAAATCCGAAAGGACATTTGTATGAGGGATTTGTCAAATATATTTGAGTTGCTATTTAACGGCGACTGATGAACAATTCATTTATAGTTTTCATATTATGTTTGTTCTATTCTCTTTATAAAGCTTCCTATTAGTTATATTGTTGACATTTGTTGAAACAAAACTAGCTGTTATATTTTTTTGTTTCAGTGTGACGACTACCTCATAGCAAAACAAGTAAGGAAAGGCTAAAGTCGGGCGGAGCCGACTATATGATACACTCCACTTTCTATCAACTTTCAACTCGGTAAAAAGTGAAAACGGGAAGAATTTTTGTATGTTTCCTCTAATCATAAGCTAATACGACATGGTCCAATTTGTCAAATCGAAAAGAATATTTGTATCGGGGCTATACCCAAACATGGAATAAAGTGACTAACTTTCACAATAAGTTCTCACAGTTCAAATATAACGTACTATGCTCAGTTCGAAGAAATTCGGTGAAAATTCGTGGATTCTGGGGCGGAAAAAGTCTATCTGGGAGCGATATTTGTATTGGAGCTTTATGTAAATCTGAACCGATCTGACCCATTTTCACCATGGGTGTTTCTAGTTCAAATATAAGATATTTTAAAAGATTTGAAAATGATTTTTTAAAAAATATAAAATCGGGAGTGAAATTTGTGTGGCAGCTATATATATAAATCTGAACCGATCTGACCCATTTGCTCCATGGCTGTTTATAAAACAAATATAATTTGAATAGGATCTGTTAAAATATGTGGTTCTTAGAGCAGAAAAAGTCAAATCAGGAGCTAAATTTTAATGGTTCACCACAGGTGTTCCTAGTTTAAATATGAGATGTTTTGCCAATCTGAAGACAATCTGATACAATATGTGGTTTCTAGAGCGGAAAAAGTCAAATCGGGAGCGAAATTTGTATGGGAGCTATATATAAATCTGAACCGATCTGACCCATTTTTAACATCTGAACCGATTTTCTTCAAATTAAATAGCGTTCGTTCTTATCCCGAAAAACTTCGTTGTGCAAAGTTTCATTTGGTTCTGTCTACAATTGCGACCTGTATCGTGATTACAAGAATAGATGGACGGACAGACAGACAGGCGGACATTTCTAAATCGATTCAAAAAGTGATTCTAAATCGATCGGTATAATTAACAATGGGTCTATCTCCCTTCCTTTTGGGTGTTACAAACAAATGCAGAAAGATATAATACTCTCGTGGAGTGTATAAAAATTGGTATACGAGTTTTTACGTATAGAAAATTTACCACAGATTTAGCTTTAGACAAAAATAAATATTTTGCCCATCTTCAGAGGACCGATATCACCTTATATACAAATTTTCTGACATTTTGCTTACCATAAAAATGTCTCTCCCGATTTGACATTTTCCGCTCTAAAAACCACATATTGTACCCGATTTTCTTTAAATTTGGCACAACAGCTTATAATCTAACTAGAAACACCTGTGGCTAAAGCGGGTTAGATCGGTTCAGATTTATATATATCCTCCATGCAAATGTCGCTCCCGATTTTACTTTTCTAGAAACCACATATTATATCCGATTTTCTTTAAAATTGGCACAACATCTTATAATCCAACTAAAAAACCTATGGTGAAAGTGGGTAAGATCGGTTCAGATTTAGATATAGCCCAAAAAACGAATGTTGCTCCCAAATGTTTAACCGTTTTGTTAATATATATTTCACACATTTCGTTCCAGGTTTCAATATACCCCCATACAAATGTCCTTTCCGATTTAACATTTTTTGTCAAACACATACATTTAGAGGATACAAAAATTGTTTCATAGTGACATCTGAAGAAACCATTTATCGTATTGGAATTTCGTTTAGTTCATGAATTGCAAATGACCTTGAAGTGACTGTGAAGGGTTAAAAAGTGTAATTTCGTTTTTCAAACAGTGCTCTAAGGTTGTCCTTAGTCAGTGTGTAGAGTGCGAACAATCGCAATTGTTGTCCGATTTTCATGAAATTTGGCAGAAGTATCATTTTTTTGCCAATGACGATCAGTATTGGATTTTGAGGAAATTGGTTTAGATTTAGATATAGCCTGCATTTACACTATTATTGCAATTTACACTATTATTGCTCTAGAATATAAATTTTTCATGGGATTTTGACAACATTTTCCATATCATTTTATATTTGAACTAGAAGCAGCTAACGTGAACGTGGCATACATGGACCCATGTTGTGATTTTTTTTTCACTGAACCAACACTCAGGGGATGTCCCCTGTAAATGCTGTGCATTGCGTTGGCGGAAGGAAGATCAGGTATTGGAAAGAGGAAAGAGGGAGTAGTGTCTGTTGACATCTTTTTTGAATCTCTGAATGTCGTAATTGGAGGGAAAGATATTTGCCGGAAGTCGACATACGGATAGTACGGACGAAGAACTAATTTATTCTGTAATGTGTAGTGCGGCCGGTTGTCCAATCGACAACAAATGAGTGAACGTTCCTTGAGAGTCGTGTATCTCTACCGAACGTTCTCACGGGCGGTATAAGATCACGAATTTCCGAGAACAAACACCATGATAGTATCGACAGAACAATGACACATAACCAACATTACGACGGTGTTCAATGGAGACTATAGAATTGGATATCCTACCATCACCTATCAACACCATCGCCCTCCTCTGGACACGTTCAAGTAGCTCCAGTGATGAAGCTGGAGCACCCGACCTTATTTGGGAGTTGTATTCCATCTTTGGTCTGATGTAGGTAGTGTAGATATTGAGAAGATCAGAGGGTGTGAAATATTTCTTACATCGCTATAAAAAGCCTAAACTTTTAAATGCCTCTTACGACACAACGAACATCACAATGTATCTTCATGCTTAGAAAATTGTTCAATATCTACACCGTTCATTAAAATCGACGACACCGTTGTACCAGTGAATCGCTTGTGAGACAACAAGGAGCACTGGGTCTTACGTGCATTAAAATATACTCTATTCACACGACCCCATTTTGAAATGGCCAGCAAATCATCCATCAATCGCCTTTTGTCCTCAATTTCTTGACGACTTGGTCTATGATCGAATGAGTATGAATTAACCTGTGCTCGTCGGATGAGAACCCATCTACAACAACGCGTATAGTGCGATCTGTGAGGAAGCTCGATATAAATCGAGAGAAGTCACTACCAACACCAAAAGCTATAAGCTTTGATATGAGTGCGCCGTGCCAAACTCAATCAAAGGCCTTAGAGATATCTAGAGCAACGACCTTAATCTCACCAAGCTGGTGAACGGATCGATTTCACTTTTCGGATAGCAGTGTCATCAGGTCTCCCGTAGATCGATTCCTACGGAAGCCATACTGTTTATCATTAAGTAAGTCATTGGTTTCTAAATACCTCACAAGATGGTGGTTAAGTATACTCTCCATACCCTTGGAGAGCGCTGAGCAAATCGCGATAGTTAGCAGGGTTATTAGCCTCACCTTTTTTAGGGATGGGCTGGATGTTCGCAATCTTCCAACCCCTGCACGGTATGCAAGGTTGAAAAGATTACGAATGGGACGGGCACTCTCGGCAGTACCTCATCTGATCAACCCAACTTTTCAGTAGATCCCAAAATCCACATCAAACGGAGACTCGTTCTGGTTGCCTTGGCTTCTCAATAGTCACGTGTGGGTTCTCTGAACCCCATATGCGGCAATTTAGCTTATTGGTATAGCCATCGAGATTAAAACGATCTTCATGAAGGCTAAACTGTCAACATGTGACGAATTTCCCTCTATTTTTGACCATTCGGTGTACACTGTACGTCATGGTTCGTTAGAGTTCTTCCGTAATCTGCAAAAACTCGCTTTGCCTTTCCAATTCTCATGAAAATGTCTTTTTGTGTGCTGTCTTCTGCTAGTTCGATTTTTCACATCTAGTGTTCTTCGATGCGAGTCTGCTCGATGGTTATAAGATTAGAGATCCTGCCTAACTACCCCAGTGGAAGGTGAGAAAGGTTCTGATAGTTGACCTCTATGCAATATCCGACATTTACCAAACTTTTTACTCGACCCGTGTAAGTTCCTTGTTCTGGTTCCACGCGAGAACAAAATAACAACAAACGATAAAACATATGAGTGGTTTAGAATGTGAATGTAATAAACATGAACAACACGAAGGCACACATCCTCCAATCCACATCGAATAGGCAACATGAGAAAATTAAGAAGAAGAAGAAGCTTAAGAAGTGGAAGAAAATAAAACTTGAACACTTTATGAAAATGTTAAGAAGGAAATTTACTGTTTAAATGATGGTTGATGGCTGTTGCTGTTGGCTTTGACTTGCCATTGCCGTTGCTGTTGTTGCTCTTGTATAGGCCAAGGATAATGAGTGCTTTACTGTTAACAATGTTTGCTGCTGTGTGTCTGCTCGAGTATGTGTTTGGCTTGGTCAGAGCACGCCAAAAGGGAAAGAGAGAAAGGAATTACATTCCGCGATGAGAGTAAGAGTGAAATTAAATAAATGTGTATGCAATAATAGGCAATCGTAGCCAGAGAAAGAGCACATTGTGGGTATTTAATGAAAGTCAGTCAGAGTCAGACGAAGAGAGAGAGAGAACGAGAGAGAGAAAGTGTCCGAGAGTATGTCAGAATGAGTGAATTGGTGTTCTACATGTTAATAAGTTAACTTTTTTACGTTGTCGGTTGAATGTTGATGCTGTTTAATGTTGTTAAACATTATTGTCATTACATACAGATCCACACCTAAATACACTTACACACACCCCACATTTCCTCAAACGACATTGAAATGTTGAAAACTCTCGCGCACATACATACAATAACAACAACAGCAACATCTTTGCAGCACATCACAAACAAATAAAGCCGCTAAAAAATGCGTAAAGCTTTAGCATACTTTCAGGCCTAAATAGACATTAATAAAATGTTGCATATGTTAAGGCAGCCAGTACTTATTAAATTATAAAAACAACATCGCCGGCAATGGCTATAGATACAGACAGATAAAGGTAAGGCAAACATCGGGTAGGGTCGACTATACGTTACCCTACGATGCGATTTTGAATTAAAATCAGGGCGTTTTAAAATGCAAGCTGTTCGCACTTATTACACCGTGCGATACTAAGATCAAGTATAGCAAATCTGTTTACTCAGTTTCTATACCCTCCACCTTAGGATGGTGGTATATTTATTTTGTCATTCCGTTTTTAACACCTTAAAATATTCATCGGAGACTCCGTAACGTATATATATATATTCTAGGTCATGGTAAAATTCAAAGACGATCTAGCCGATCTGTTGAAAGCACGCTAGCTGCCGAATGAAATGAGCTAAGAGGTTTAAATTTTCCGTAAATGTCTCTTATGGTTAAGTATCGGTTGGGATTGAAAGTGAGCGAAATCGACCCAGAGAGAAAATATTTTCCATAACAAGGACTGAAAATACCCCTGATTTTTAGTTTATTTAAGATTTTTTTGGAAATTTCTGCTTTAGATGCACTTGAGATTTATTACTAGAATTATGCAATTTAGAGTTTACACTCATCTGAATAAAAATGGAATAAAAAAGTCCTAGAAACGGGAAATCTAAATAAACTTTGTGGAACAAAAGAGTCGAAACATTTCCTTTCAAATTTTAATCCTTCATTACCCTACAGGGCATACGGTAGAATATTTTGAAAAAAAAAAAAATATTTTATAGTCATTAACCTTCTATGTCAGTTTTCAGAATTTTATGGACATTTCCATGACCCGCCTATTTTTTTATTTCGATGTTATCTGAATTCGGTATGACAATATTAGGAAGCCCCTGTTAAGCTTTTTTTTGGTTAGTTTCCGGGTAGTGTGATAACATAAAAAGTCTGTTATGTCCAGCCTGAATAATTGAGAAATTTGTTTGGATTTCCTACTGCAATTTCCGATATCTCACATATGCTGCGCAGTATTTATTTCTCTAGGGCCCTGTCGAAGTCAGACAATGCTTAACTTTCTTTTCCTTCTCTTCGTTGACGCTGCTACGACAATGATCATTGAAACATAATTTCATACATAGTACATGGGTTCCACTTTGCCTGTGAACCGGCAACTCAACGACAACTCCTGCGACGCACAGTGGAATACTTTTGTAGAAGCTGCAGTAAAAATGCAAAGTAGTTGAGGTAGGTACGTGAAATTTCATACACGTCTTTGACATTGTCAAATTAGTTTTGGTTAAATCCGCCCACAACCACGCCTACCTTCTATGTAACATAAAATGAAAAATCGTCATATATTTCTTATTTTACTATATACGTTTTTACAAATCATTACCAGTCCACAACAAAATGAAAACTACCATTGCCACGCGCAACGAAAATATGTATTTTTTACCATTTTGAAATCTCAGATAAAACTCTTCGAATTTTTAAATCGATGGCAACCAGCTCTTATGACCTGAAAAATAAGTAAGGCTTCATAAGGCATAATTTTAGGGTTATATTAATTTACTATTGACATGCCGACGAATGAAGTTGAAAGGTCGTGCGTAGGTTCTATTTATTCAGCGATCACCACTTCGATTACTCTTGATATGTGACTTATATTGTCACTGAGGAGGCATCTTGTAAGTTTGTATCTCTGTTCTGACCCTTTTTGTCTTGATATCTCACAAATGCTGAAGTGTTTCCTTTTAAACCATTTCCTCGAACCATTTTTTCCTCTCTCTCTCTGCCTCTCAAGTACCCTACGGCGAGTCTTGAGTTCGGCATCCTTTCCGTTGCCGCAGCTACTGCACTGATCGTTTAGATCGTAGCTATATTCGCCACACATGGTTTCCAGTTGGCCAGTAATCCGTCAGCACTGCAATTACTCATGATACGCCCCTTTTCATCTGGCTAAGACAGGATCTGATGCGTTTTTGTTTGTATTCCAACAGGTCTACCCTGAATTGTGACCAACTCTGAAATGAAAGTGCTCAAAGCAGATTAAATTCTCGCCATCTCGTAATTGCCTCCCGAGGGAAGAAGTGCTCCATCTTCTTTTCTACTTCTCCGCTCTCGCAGTCGCGGCAATTTTAACTTCATTCATAGCGCTTGGGTTTCATTTTGCCAGTAGCCCGTCAGCACTGTGATCATTCTTGGAGGTTGTGGTTCATGTTTTGACGATAGATATAGAAGACAAGCATACGGATGTTAAAGCGACTTTATTGTCTTTCCTTCTGGATCAATAAGAACATAGGTCATATGACCATCGCTGTCACACCATACCGGTGGCTCTGTTTGATAAGAACTATAGCATACTCGTCCAGGCTAGAGATGACAGGGTGTATGGAATTCCTGGTAGAAGTTATTATTATATTAAATTTTACACAGAAGTTATGTTGTTACCCGATACCTACAGTATATACCAAGCCGAAGTTTTGGATATTAGAGAAGTTGCAGAGTGGTTGCGCCACATTGTTGTGACGAATACTGGAGTCAACATCTACTCATATAATCAGGCTGCCATCAGATCCATAGATGCAAGAACAGCCCAAGACTGCCGCAAATCTCTTCAGGAGACCGCCAAGCACTTCGGTATTCTGCTTATTTGGGTGCCAGGGCATAGTGACATCCCAGGGAAGAGTAAAGGTGAAGAGCTTGCCAGATTAGGAGCTGTGAGGACGAAGAGGAGTTTGAGATGATGTTGAATACCTTATTTGTCTCTATCCAGAAGTTTAGTGACACTGGGTTCTGCTTTCTTTGAAAGCTCGAGCGAATTGGACAGTGTTGACGTCGGTAAGATAAAGTGTTTCGTTAGTCGCATATTTTGGTTCCGATGAAAGATGTGAGACAATGGGTTTGGTCTATGTGAGTTAGATGTTTACATTCTGACTGACACCAAAACCTAACCTATTATTTTCAAAAAAATGTCGCTTTCTGCACGTAATGTCGGGTGCTTGCAAGAACAGATGGACAACCGAACACTCAGACGTGGCCAAATTGATTCAATAACTATTAGTTCTACCTCGCTTTCTCTACGGTGTTACAAACTGTTGCCCAATGTCATATATAAACCTGTATGTTGTGTATGGTATTCCAAACGCGGAGGTTTTTAAGATGTAAAGAGTGTATGTATAAAATCCCCCATATTTATTCTGGTGAATGTTTTTCTTTTATTTTCAAATTAAGAAATTATTAAAATTTCATAATGAGCCAACGTGTAACATTAACACAATGATGGTTATATAAAGAGCTTACCGCTAAAGGTTGCCGTTCCCACACAACAACGATGCGACGATGCCATGAATTAAAGGGAATTGTTTCTAAACGAAACAAAGGTATGTGAGACGTGAGTATTAAAACCGAACATATCTTCTTCGGTTATGTTAATAATAGCAGTCACAAAAAAGAGTTGTTAGATCCATACAAAGTTTTAATGTTTTGTTATGACTGAGAAAATGCATAAAAAGTTGGAAGTCTGACATGTACTTCGCCGGGAAAATATTCTTGTAATCACTAGTGTATTAAATAGTTCATGATTGAAACTTGGTCGACTTGTTAATAAGTTAAATTACAGCTAATAATTTGTCCTTTTAATAGTTCAGACCGTTAATGGAGCCAGAGTATAGTCATATATTTGACTTCCCGAAATTTAGAGCGTTTTTGCATTTCAGACGCCGAGCTGTGCTAACGTGTTTGTCTGCACTTACGAAAAAATGTGTGCATAGCAGCAGAGATTGTTTGCTTCCTATCAGCGCTTTTCTGCTATTACAGCAGTTTTTCTGTTATTTCAACAGATTTCCTACAGTTTTTCTGCAGTTTTGTGTGCATCTTCGTTAGAAAGATTCAAGAGATCTTGGAAACATGCTGTAAACCAAATCTGACCTTGCCGCCAATATTATACAGATACATTAGATCATCAAATGTATGTATCTAAGGGAATTCAATCGATGCATTCCCTGTTTTTGTATCAATAATTGTTACGTTTTCCATTGGTAGCAATTTAAAGAAGTTAACTCGTTCCATTTTTTCCTTCCCAACTGCCTGATGCCTGCCTTGGTATTAGCGGAACCAACTAAGAACAACAGCAACAAAGGTAATTGACACAATACTGACACTGCGCCCTATAGAGTTACAGGTGAAATTCGAAGCGGCAATCTGCACCAAATTCATACAGGCTATAAGTGAATGGATCCAATCGGATTTCATTTCGAATCATTAAAAAATAGTGGGCTTCTCCTAATCGGAGTATATATCCGACTGAATCCCAGAAAGAAAAGATTACACAAACTGTAATACAAAAATTCCATCCAGAGACACCTGGGTAGAAATAAACTCTGTGCACATTTCTACACAATTGGTTCTAAAATTAAAGGAAAATTGGTCACGGAATCTATATAGAGTCTCCTTACGGGCAGATGTTAAAGCTATAAGGAGTGTGTGAAATGGTTAAAGGGACATGGCAGAGTTGAAACGTGCGAATAGCCAAGCTGCGACCAAGGCGATCACTACCCCGTGAAGAAGTCATGAACCTCATTATAATGTAAGGAGGGAATAAATGAATTTTGCATCAAAAGGCAACTAGAGATCATATGAGTGGCAATATCTCAAAATAATCCTTGGGTCCTTGTCTAATTTCAATTTTTTACAGAACTCAAAAATGTTTACTAGAACAAAAGTTTTTGAATTTTGCCCGACGGATTTTGATTCTGAACCACTATGCGACGTGGAACGACTATTTCAGAAAATCATTGATGTGACTTTAAGAAGGAGTATAATTGTAACACCCTTAGTTTTTGGGTGGTTTTTTGATAGAATTACCCTATAGCATATCAGATCCTATCTAGTATATTATTTTAAAGTCCACAATCGAGGCAAAATGGATCATATCAGTTAAGATTTATAACTGATGGAACTATCACCGGCCAGATATTTACTCTACGCCAAATCCTGGAGATGACTCAACTTTAACTTTTTAACGGGGAAAACTTGAAGTAGTTGTTAATGCAAAAATACGCAAACAACTTTATGTATTTTTAACAGATATTCTCCTCCCTCATTTGATACCCATACCGTTTTTTTATGACTCGTAAAACAAACAAAAGTATGAAAATAAATTATTTAATCTTCTACATCCTTTGGAAACTAAAAGTCCTGTAAAAACTTCAACATGCTAAGAAGAGTGGTGGATAAAAATATTATATACAACTTGCAATAAGTCTTCTGCCAAATTCAGCTTGTTGTGAAATTACTTTTTCGGCTACGCGAGGATTTAAATTGCTTAACATCTACTATGAACCAAGATGGATTTTCAATTTTAACCATCTTAAATAAATATTGGAAGTACTTCCGCAGGAAGCACATTTTAATCGCATCTCAAAATCCAAATGTGTATTTTTCCCGCTTTTGAGGAAGTTCTTTTAAACAAATTCCAAAAAAGTTTCACAACTGAATGGGAACGACTTTTTAGTATGAGGTCACAAAGGTAAGGTATCCGCTTTGCTCTCAGAAGGTCTCGGGTTCGAATCGAGGCTCGTGAAAAAACTTTTTTTTATATTTTTTATTAGTATTATAAATAAAAAATGTTTAATTTTTATTAATTATTATTAATTATTAATACTACATCAGCAAAATTAAGTACTGTCAATTTATTTAACACTAAATTTAATTAGTATTTATTATATTTATTTGCATTATATATTAGTTCATCCCTAGCCCTATTAATATTATAAAACCTTAGTGTAAGTCTGTTTGTTTGTTCCGCAATCACGTGTAAAAGGATTAACCGATGTTGTTGAAATTTTCAGTACAGATAGATGCAGGTCTGTAAGGAACTATAGGCTATAAAATTTTAAAAAAATTGCTCTGTGGGCGGAGGGGGCGTGGTGTTTTGAGAGATAGAAGGCTGAAAATTGGTACATATATATTACTGACCACGAGAATGATAAATATGATGGCGAAATTTGGATTTTCAATTTGTGGGAGAAGTGGGCGTGGCAAAAGTGTTTTTAGCTAGAAGGCTGAAAATTGGAACGTATATATTACTGACCGCAATAATATCAATATGACAAGATTAATATGAAACCAGATTTTAATTTTACCATTGGTCTTTTTGCCTGGCGTGGCGGGCGGGATTCAGCTAGTATTAAATAAAAATTTGGCTAAGTTTCCTTTTGTCAGTTAAAACGAACAAAATGTTTTGCTTCAGTTATTCATCGCTCACAACAGAGGATAGATGGTAAGATTGCAGTAGTAGCAACCAGAAGGTCCGCTGTTCTACCCCTGGTAGCGCCTGTAAAACAGAAATGAAAAGTAGTGAAAAGTGTTTCCTTTGCAGCACTTTAAAATAACTTTTAAGTCTTTCAAAATAAAGGACATCCCTCCTATGCCAACATATTAAATTTATTGGTGAAGATCCCAATTTTCACTACATCCGAATCTCAAGATTAAGATGTTCACTACTTTGGGAACTCTACTTTTGCTGGGTGAGAAACCTTAGGTTTGCTCTTCGATGAAGACGCAGCTGTTTTCCATTCAACCTCAGAACTCGTAAAGGTAATGTGATATATTTTAATTGTTGAGTATTCAAGCTCGAGGTCAGTGTGATTTTATATTGTGATTATTATACACTACATCACTTCGTGGAATTATGGAATACTAGCAGTACCCGCTGCTTCGCACGCGAAAAAGCCAGTTATTTGTTAATTTTATCCGTCTCTGTTATTTATTTATTTATCTATTTATTTAATTTTCTTTTGGTGGATATAGATAAATCTAAAATAGTAATTTGGAAACATCCTATTATATAGCACTCACACAGTCAAAGTAATGTGCTTTTCGATATGCACTATTTTAGCTGAATTCCTTCGTATGTATAATTTTTATCATTTTCTACCAAGTTTTGAACAAAAAATGACCACCATTTTTATCCTCGATCTCATGTTTCTAGATGCAGCCAGCTACTTTATAACTTTTGCACCTCTTTCCCAAAAAGTACACATTTTGAAAAACCACTATAGGTAACATGTGTTTTTGCTACCCCTAAAAATATGTACTTTATTTGGTAACCCATTCATTTCTTGTCGGGACGTATCGTTGTATTAAGTAAAAATTTTGAAATATCCATTTATGTTCCACGTTTAAGTAATTAAAGGACTGTACACAATTTGTATCCCTTTTCGTCCCGCGCATCACTTAAAAGTACAAATTTCGAAAGTCCAATCTTACTGCGCTTCTACGTGGAATTTACATACTAAATCAAGAAATCCATTTCTGTTGCAAGTCTACGTTGTCAGAGGAATTTATGCTCCAAATTTCTCGACTACAGCTGCAATACTTTAGTTGGTACCATTTATCCATTTCGAAAAATTCTTTTATATTAGCGCTGCTAAATTGTCAATACTTTATTTGGTACTACTTTTATCCGTTGCCAGAGGAATTTACACTCCAAATTTCACGATTGTAGCTACAGTACTTTGGTTGGTACAATTTTTATCCCTTTTTGTCCCACTCACCCCTAATAAGTACAAATTTCGAAAAATCCATTTAGATTTGCGCTACTACGTTGTCAGTGGAATTTACATACCAAATTTCACGACTATAGCTGCAATACTTAAAATGGTACAACTTGTATACCTTTTTGCCCCCACGCCCCTTTAAAGTACAAATTTCGAAAAATCCAATTTTACTTCGTTTCTATATGGTCAGATGAATTTACATACCAAATTTCACGATTCTAGGTGTAATACTTTTGTTGCTACCATTTTTATCCCTTTTTGTCTCGCACGCCCATTAAAAGTACAATTTTCGCAAAATCCAATTTTACTTTGCTTTTATATGGTCAAAGGAATTTACATACCAAATTTCACTATTCTAGGTGTAATATTTTAGTTAGTACCATTTTTATCCCTTTTTGTTCCGCAAGCCCCTTAAAAGTACAATTTTCGAAAAATCCAATTTTACTTCACTTTTATATGGTCAGAGCAATTTACATACCAAATTTCACGATTCTAGGTGTAATACTTTTGTTGGTACCATTGTTATCCCTTTTGGTCCCGCACGTCCATTAAAAGTACAATTTTCGAAAAATCGAATGTTACTTCGCTTTTATATGGTCAGAGGAATTTACATACCAGATTTCACGATTCTAGGTGTAATACTTTAGTTGGTACCATTTCTATCCCTTTTTGTCCCGCTCGCCCCTTAAAAGTACAAATTTCGAAAAATCCAATTTTAATTTGGTTTTATATGGTCAAAGGAATTTACATACCAAATTTCACGATTCTAGGTGTAATATTTTAGTTGGTACCATTTTTATCCCTTTTTGTCCCGCAAGCCCTTAAAAGTACAATTTTCGAAAAATCCAATGTTACTTCACTTTTATATGGTCAGAGCAAATTAACATAGCAAATTTCACGATTCTAGCTGCAATTCTTAAAGCTCTATAAACTAAATCTTAGATCGGATCTTGATCAAATATTGCAGATCATGATATATTTCAACTAGAAATACCATGTTAAGGCACGGCCCCCAAGTGTTGTTATATGTCATCTTCAAATGTTCATCCTATTACTGCTGTATAATCTGTATTTGTCATTGGATCTTGATAAATTTTTCCATATTATGTTATATTTACTTTACTCAGAAATTTGAAAGGGTTCGGCAGATTATAATTACTAGCGGGGTTTTCTTAATAACATTATATTCAAGGAAACCCCGACTTATACAGTGTTTGTGTATATGTGCGGGAGCGGAATCAATCTGGATAAGAAATGAAACGTCTCTTGAGCCAAAATGTAACAAAGTCACAAGTACAATTAATTGTGGACTTTGTTACTCCAAACCAGTTTTAGAAGAACGAAATCCAAACAATGTAACGAAATGGAATAGGAAGAACAAAAAAACAATTGTGTTAGGATTTTATGGATTTCAACAGATTTATTTTTTCTGATATTCGATCTTACCAGTGCGAAAGTTGACAAAGAACAAGAAGGTAGATATACAATTTTTTACGGAAGTTGTATCTTCTGTTTGGTATCGATAACTTAAAATTTGGAATTTTATGTTAACGAGCTTATGAATGCATTTGACTTAAATAAGTAATCAGGAGATTTTTAGTTACATTTTAGGAATTCAAAGGATTATAATAGAAAAATATAAATTTAGGCAAGACAAGAAAAAAGGTAATATTATGTTTATTTTTGGTATAAACATTACCGCCCGCCTTGCAGTACGACTGCAATCAAGACAATGTTTGGACCATAATATAATACCTTTCCGTTTACAGAAGTATATTTATTCTATCTTAATATTAATTTTAGATTTTCATCAGGAACAATAGAAATTATGCATGTAGAAAATTCAAATTCAATTTCATTATATATAGAAAAATAAATATAAAAGGTTTTAAATAAAGGTTTATTTACATTTTGTTATGATGTTCTCATGATAGTGCAAGAGTATTTGATAATGGAATTCAGTGTCTTTTCGTAACGTAGGAAAATAAATATGGATACATATATCTTACAAGTATTTTCAATTCAAACAGGGCAAAGTCCATAAAGTGTCCAACCAAAAGTCGTATTTTGAGCGGTGGGCAGTCCATCTCGATTCAGTACACCTTCGCTAATAACCCGAGAGTAGATGTCAACACCCAATATAATATCTATAGGTGCAGTTCGGTAGAATCTAGTATCTGCCAACATTAAGTTATGGAATTTTCCCTTTAATGAATGTGGTAATGATTTACTTGGTGTATGGATAGCAATTCGATTAGTCATTTTTAGGATGACTTCGTTTTGGATATCAGAGTCATGGATAGAGCTCAAAGTTAATGGACAAATAGTTTCATCTTCGAGAGCCAACGTAGTTAGACCCATCTTTTCAACGGTTTTCGATGAAATACAACTGCTCCGAGAGCCTGAATCCAATAGACATCTCACAACACTTTTTCCATTCTTTGTGTCTATTTTCGCTAAAATTGTAGGAAGTAAGGTAACCGAATTTTGTTTTAAAATGGAAGAAAGTGAAGTGTTTTGGGATTTGGATGTTGTTTTTGGTTGAATTTTTGGATTATTTTTTAGTTGGTTGGAATGTGATGAAGCAGTTTGTGTCGTAGTTGTAAAATTCGACCGTTTTTTTAGACGGTTTCTCGAGCATGGGGTGGGTATGGAGAAGCGTGTGATGATTTTTCTGGCATTTTCGGCAACCGGTCTTCGTAAAACACTCTCCTTCGGAATGAACATGCGCCAAACAGTTTTCACAATACCCGTAAGTCCGCACCACTTCTTGACGTTTATACACATTCATCCCCAAAAAGCGATAACATTTTTTAAGCGAATGAGGTTTCCGGCAGATTCGGCATAGAAATGGATGGTCTTTGTGGTTGTTACGGTGTTGCGAATTTTGTCTTTTGTTAAAGTTGTTGTTACCTCCCATATTACTATAAACAGAAACAGTACAATTTCTTGAGAAATTTAATGGAAAAACACAAATCGATACCCTAAGATGAATTGGATTCGAATGGAAGAACTACCAACTTAGCTATAGGTCTTCTTATTACACCTCTTTCAGTAATAATATCTGCGACGCGTACCTTGCTATCAGTCCCTGGATATACTTTACTAATTCTTCCTAGTCTCCAAGAATTTGGTGGCAAATTTTCATCCCTAATAACGACCAACATGTCCTCTTGCAGATTCTCTGTTGGTTTCTGCCATTTATTGCGTTTATGCAATTCCTTAAGGTATTCCTCCTTCCACCGAGTGCAAAGGTGTTGGTGGATTACCTTTAGTCTTTGCCAACGATTGACCAAAGACATCGGAGCTTCCTGGATAGAAGGATCTATAGGAACTAATATAGGGCAACCTATTAAAAAATGACCTGGAGTGAGTGCCGTTAAGTCGGATGGTTCTTGCGACATAGGGGACAATGGTCTAGAATTTAAGCATGCTTCTATTTTGGATAATAGAGTTTGGAATTCTTCGAAAGTATATTTATTATTCCCAGCAATTTTCCGAAAGTGGAGTTTAAAGCTTTTTACCCCTGCTTCCCAGAGGCCACCCATATGTGGCGCTCCTGGTGGAATGAAGTGCCAAGTTATATTTTGATGAGCATAACTTGACGTAACGGCCTGTTGGGATGTTTGGATAAATTCTTTTGCTATGATCTTGGAAGCGCCCACAAAGGTCGTACCGTTGTCAGAGTGGAGATGCAACGGACATCCGCGACGTGAAACGAATCGACTAAAGGCCGCTAAAAAAGCAGAAGTTGAAAGGTTGGATGTAGCTTCGAGGTGTATTGCCTTTGTGGAAAAGCAGACAAAAACACACACGTATCCTTTCGTTATAAGGCATGCTCTTCCAGTGTAATTCCTTATATCGAACGGACCTGCAAAATCTAAGCCTGTATGTGTAAATGGACGTGAAATGTCAGATCTTTCAGGCGGTAATGACGACATTAGTTGAATTTGACATCTACGTTTATACAAAATACATGGCTTACAGTGATTTATTATGGATTTAATTAAGTTCTTGACCTTCGGAATCCAGAATTGTGTTCGCACTAGTCTAAGAACCAATTGGTTACCTCCATGAAGTGAAATTTCATGTATGAATCTTACCAACATGCGAGAATATTGGCAATTGTAGGGCACTATTACAGGATGTCTCTCATTGTATGTCAGTAGAGGAGACGCTTCGAGTCTTCCACATATTCGTAATATGCCTTCTGAATCAATAAATGGATTAAGACTCAGCAATGAACTGGACGATGCAATGGGCTTTTTGGCAGACAATGCCATGTACTCATTGGGATAGAAAGCCTTTTGACTCATGGATAATAATCGATTTTGGACCATTAGGATTTCCGAAGTCGAGATTACCCACGTTTCTCTGACATAATTTGGACGATACTTAGGATGAGTACGGTAAAGGAATCGGTAGATATATGCCACTACACGAAGAGCTCTCGGAAATGATGAAAATCGGTCTAAAATGTCTTCGAAATTGCTAAAATAGGAGAAGTGAACGTTCACTGACTTTCTTTCGAGATCAATGTCATTCTGTGAGAGCGTGAAAGGTTTAGGCCAAGTGTCCGAATGATCACTAAGCCATTCAGGCCCATGCCACCATAATTCATTGTCAACGAGATCTTGAGGATATACACCCCTGCTGGCCAAATCTGCAGGATTAGATTCGGAACTCACATGGTGCCAATGGATTGGATTAACTACTTGTGTTATGTTGGACACTCTATTTGCCACAAAGGTAGTCCAAAAACATGGAGGTTTAGCCAGCCATGAGAGTACAATAGTTGAATCTGTCCAACATGTTATGGAGTAGTTGTCTACGCCCAGTTGAGGAATTATATTATCAACCATTTCTGATAATAATGCGGCACCACACAATTCCAATCTTGGAATGGATAATGTCTTAATTGGAGCGACTTTAGTTTTGGATGATATTAAAGAAACGGATATGGAATTATTTTTTCTAATGCGAACATAAAGGGCAGCAGCGTACGCTTTTTCGGAAGCATCGCTGAACCCATGGAATTCTATTTCACTTCCAGGGCTATATTTAACCCATCGAGGAATTTCAATTGCATTTACTAAGGGATAATTGGATTGAAAATGTTTCCAGTGAGATAAAGGTTCAGAAGGAATGACTTCATCCCAATCAGTGCGTTCCATCCATATTCTTTGCATTATAATTTTAGCGATTATAATACAGGGCGATAGCCATCCAGCTGGATCAAACAGTTTGGATATTTGTGACAGTACCTCCCGTTTTGTATATTTGCATGATTGTGGAAATGGATTAATGGAAAAATAAAATGAATCAGACATCGCGTTCCAGCGAATGCCTAATGTCTTCGCAGTACTGGAATTATCGAAAACAAGAAAGTCTTCACATAATAAATGATCAGCTGGGAGGTCAGCTATAATGTTTTTCGAATTCGCTGTCCATTTTCTCATAGAGAAGCCGGCTGTTTCCAAAGCTAGAATTAGTTGGTTTCTGGCCTCAATTGCATCTGAAATCGAATGTGCGCCTACTAGGGCATCATCAACATACATGGAATGTCGAAGTATTTCGCTAGCCAAAGGATAATATGGCTGGACATCGTCAGCTAGCTGTTTAAGTGTGCGGATTGCCAGATAAGGTGCACAATTAACCCCAAACGTGACCGTTTTAAGTTCATAGTCTTGGACAACATCATCAGGATTTTTTCGAAAGATGATACGCTGAAATGGGGTGTGGTCTGGATGTACCAAAATCTGACGATACATCTTAGTTATATCGCCATTGAAGACATATTGGAAAAATCTCCACTTAAGTATAAGTGTAGTGAGATCATTTTGCAAAACTGGACCAATGTGCAAAATATCATTTAGGCTCAAGCCGTTGGAAGTAGCGGATGAAGCATTAAAGACTACGCGGACTTTAGTAGTCGTGCTTTCGGGCTTTATAACCGCATGATGCGGCAGATAGTAATATCCTGGATAGCCTGAACAAGCAGGAGGTGGTACCTTCGACATATGATCCAAAGTTAAATATTCTTCTAGAACATTGTCGTACTCCTCTTTAAACAATGGTGACTTCACAAGACGAGCTTCGTTTCTAAAAAATTGGGCCATTGCATTGTTTCTGGATTGACCAATGCTAATCTTCTCAGGATAATCCTCTTTAAATGGAAGCGAAACTACGTACCTTCCTTCTGCATTGCGTTTTGTCGTACGAACGTACAAACTTTCACAAAAGTTATCAGAAGGTGACGCAAATTTCTTCCGAGGAATATCCTCCACCGCCCAAAAGCGTGAAATCTCTTTATCGAGAGAGATTTCGCAAAAATACGAAACAATTGCATGTAAGGACGAATTAGATTGATGAGGTACTGGTCCGGTAAGGATCCAGCCGAAAACAGTCTCTTGAGCAACTAGGGACCCGCAAACGTGTCGTTGGATACCGGACATCATTATAGTAGGGAGCAAGTCCCCACCCAGCAAAACATCAATTTTCGAACTTTCGTAAAATCGCGGATCTGCTAGTCGAATATCAGGTAAGTCGGAAAGCGATGTAGGATCAATAGTTCTAGAAGGAAGACTGCCAGACAAATGAGGGACTACTAAAGCAGAGGCAGAAATTTCTATACTGTCATCAGTAATAGAACACAAAGTGAAGGAACATTCCTTCTGGACTGCTGCAGAAATGGTGTTATTTAAACCAGAAATTTTGGCACTTGTTCGCCTGAACGGAAGTTTCAAAGTATGAAACAGCTTTTCCGAGATGAAAGTTCCTTCAGATCCCGAATCTACAAGAGCTCTTGCCCTATATGTCAATCCATTATGACATATTTTGACAATCGCAGTACCCAATAAAACACCCTTAGTGTTTGTGGAAAAACATGCCTGCACTACGCCATGTCCAGGCGAATTAGTGGACTGTATTGTTGTGGAAGTTGAAGAAAATGGCGCAGAGTTCGGACTGAGGTTAGTTTTAAGCCTGTTCTGAACCACAAGAGACTGGGGTATTTCTGTATCTCTATGGAGCAATGTGTTATGCTCCTTTCCACATTTGCGACATTTTCCATTCTGACAATTCTTCACAGAATGGTTTTTCGAGAAACAGTTTATACATAAATTGTTCTTTTTTACCTCAGCAAATCTTTGAGCCTGATTCATTTTCATAAACCTAGGGCAGTCTCGAAATTTGTGTGATTCTTCGGGACAAAGGTGGCACTTCGGGTTAGTTACCTTGTTTTGAAAGGTACGAACATTATTAGGATTCCCCCTGTTATTCGATTTCTGGCCCCCACTGTGCTTGTGTTTCAAAGTAGACAAGGGATAATCGGAAGTTTTCCTGATCTCTGAAACGGATTCCAGGGTTCTATGTCTATTCGTAAGGAATAAATCTAACTTTGACCACGGAGGAATGAGGGATTTTTTCGATAAAGTCTGTTCCCATAAGGTCAGTGTAATATTTGGAAGGCAGTTCGAACAAATAAATACAAATATTGGATCCCAACTATCCACATCTATCTCGTATAGTTTAAGAAGGGATATACATGTATTTATGTCTCTTTGGAGAGCTTTAAGGGCGGTTGCAGACTCATTGGAAATGGGCGAAAGATTAAACAAAGTTTTCAATTGAATATTAACAAGTACTCTCTTGTTCTCATACCGAGAGCAAAGGTTTTCCCATGCCAATGTGAAGTTTTCATTCGTCAGTGGAACTTTCTTGACGATGTCGTTTGCTTCACCTTGAGTTCGTTGATTCAAATGAAAAAGTCTCTCAACCGAACTAAGCCTGGGATTACGAATACACACTGCCGTAAACATATCCCGGAAGGTAGGCCAGGACGTATAGTCACCATTGAACACTGGAATTTCGCATGGAGGAAGTTTAAACCCGTACTGCGTACTACCGGAATTAGAAGCCTCATTTGTAGAAGGGGAAAGCTCCTGAACCAGCTCACCTAACCGCGTATTGCAACGGCAATATGATATATAAGCGCTTTTGTACTTGTGTTTTACCGTCTCTATATAGGAGCTATCTTCGGCCTCTACCCCGCCGCCACCTTTCTTCGTTGGATCTGACCCTTCTCCGTTATTCCCGTCATCAATGACTTCGCTTTCGATATCATAAAGACATTTTTCATATGACAGCTTGAGTTTTGCCCAAATAGACTTCAGCTCGTCCTTATGGGTTTCAATTGAATGAATCGAAGACATTGGAACTTGTTTATCGTTCAGACTGGCTTCAAACTCAACTAGGCTGTCTGCTAAGCGAATAAACTTGTCAAGGGACATAATGAATCGTAATTCAAAAATATGGAAAAAAAACTTAACAGAATCAAAACCTCAGTTAAATTACAATATAATAATGTATATACTAACCAGCAGGACAGTACAATAATAATAAACTGTAGAAATACAAACAGAATGAATGTTATGAAGCGCAGAAAATGGAAGGCGTTTATATGTATAAAGATGACTGGGAAAAACAATATTTAATACAAATACGAGGCAATAACGATTGCAAGAATTAAAAAAAAATATTTTTTCCCGAAAACAAGGTATCAATATGTGGATTCGGACAAATATCCAATGTATTAGGCGAAAATATCGTAATTTCAACCATCAACCATGAATTGAAAAAACACAAAAGTGCCAATTTCAAAGAAGAAATGTCAGAAAATCTCCGCTTCAACGTGATTTTCTTCCACTGCAAAGTCAATGTTAATTGACAACAAAATCGTTGTCTGGGTTGTTACACGGCTTTATAAATATCTAAGATACAAATAAAAAGAAATTCTCAAGTCAATCAGCTGTTCGCCCAAAAGATACAAAACAAAACTAGGTCAGTCAATGACCTACTTTCGTAAGGGAATATGTGGAAACGGGCTTCTCAGAGATTTACGAATCAAGTAGAGTTGGTACATGTGGATACAAACATACGCACGTACAAATAAAAATGTTGTGACTGAGCGATTGAGTGATATAATTGTGTGTGGAACGTATTTCACACATTCACAATTACACTGTGTGCTTTTAATGGAAGAGAAGAAGAGAGTGTGTGATACTCGAGTAATGAGTGATCACAAGAGTGAATCAACCGAAGGTTCTCCCACAATTAAGAGATATGATAGTTAAATTATCAATCTCAACACTGAATACATACATATGTATGTTGATTCCTAATCACTGTAAAGCTTTACAGCACTGGTTTCGATTACAGTGGTTTAACAGGGAGCTTTTGCGAGCTTAAAGCAACAACATTATGTAAATAACACATGCTTTTCGACCGCCAAAACACATTATCGCACTTGTTAAAATAAATATCACACAGAACTCACCAATTTATAGCCTGCCACATACCAAAAAAACCTCCTAGAATCCTTGCCTCATACGAATGTCCCCAGACTGCCTTTTCCTCCTCTGAAGCGCCGATATTTTCTTTTATTTGCCTGTAATCCGTGGCTAATTGCTGCTGGCTTGGACGCACTTTAAGTTTCCTCAAATTGGACGATTTAGATACTTTATATATTTATTTATATCTTTTAAGCAACACGTGGGCGTTTTATTTATGCAATAAAAATCATTTAACACACCACGTTTTTTTAGATTTACTCTATCGCACTATCAAACATAATAAATTGGAGAACAAAGCAAAATGTAAACCAACCTGTTTGTATTTCACTAAAGATGAGTGGAATTGGTAGAGTTGGATATGATCTTCTCAGAGAGTTTCCTATGAAATGTTGACTCCAAATATGCAAATCCGGCTCGAAGTGGACCAAAATGTTTGTGTATATGTGCGGGAGCGGAATCAATCTGGATAAGAAATGAAACGTCTCTTGAGCCAAAATGTAACAAAGTCACAAGTACAATTAATTGTGGACTTTGTTACTCCAAACCAGTTTTAGAAGAACGAAATCCAAACAATGTAACGAAATGGAATAGGAAGAACAAAAAAACAATTGTGTTAGGATTTTATGGATTTCAACAGATTTATTTTTTCTGATATTCGATCTTACCAGTGCGAAAGTTGACAAAGAACAAGAAGGTAGATATACAATTTTTTACGGAAGTTGTATCTTCTGTTTGGTATCGATAACTTAAAATTTGGAATTTTATGTTAACGAGCTTATGAATGCATTTGACTTAAATAAGTAATCAGGAGATTTTTAGTTACATTTTAGGAATTCAAAGGATTATAATAGAAAAATATAAATTTAGGCAAGACAAGAAAAAAGGTAATATTATGTTTATTTTTGGTATAAACATACAGGTTATCGGGAACATCGACAACTTTTATTTTGAATCCACTCTAATCTTGCGAGGATTAAATCTCGGCTAATATCTACTATAAAATATATAGATTTTCAATTTTGATCTTCTTAAAATGACCTTCGGGGTTTTCTTATTGAGTGAAAACTGTCCCGCGCCAAGCCGAAATTGTTTTCACCTGAATTACCCAACAAACAGAAAAATATTAATATTTGCTATGTGTACGTCTTTATACAGACCATATCGTCCCAGAAGGCGGATGAAGCGACTGAGAATATCTTGGACGTTTTGAACTTACCCCACTGATTTAAACTGCTCAAAATATTCTGCTCCAGAACAATTCCTGCACATATACAGAAATGACAATCATATATTGCAAGATTTATAATTGAGCCCGTTCTTATTTCGATAAAAAATTATAAAGGCAGATTAGAAAAAGATTGAAGGGACTTGGAACCAGAATTTATTGTTAAATTATAGCCTTTTGAAATACACAAAAATAATCTGGGGAAAAGGTCTGCTCCAATGAAGTAAGTAAAGGTGGTTAAATTTTAAGGGCCGATGTTGATTTTGAATAAAACACAAATAATTTAGGCATTTATTGTCATTTCTTTTTACTAGGATAATATTGGTATGGTTCAATTATGTATGGAACAAAATATCGAGCAAATGGTCGCCGCGACCTCGGCGGCATACCTCCATCATATGGTGCATATTTTCGATGTCTCTGAGGCATAATTGAGGTTCTATGCCGTTAATGTGCCGAATTATCTCATACTTTAGCTTTTGAATTGTTGCTGGCTTATCGACGTACACCTTTCTTTCAAATAACCCCAAAGAAAGTAGTCAAATCACATGATCTTGGCGGCTAAATGACATCGCCAAAACGTGAGATAACACTGACATTGAATTTGTCGCGCAAAACAGCCATTGTTTCGTTAGCTGTGTGGCAAGTGGCACCATCCTGTTGAAACCACATAACATCCACATCCATATCTTCCAATTCGGGCCATAAAAAGTTCGTTATCATCTCACGATAGCGAAGACCATTCACAGTAACGGCCTGATCGGCCTCAATTTGGATAAAAATACGGCCCGATTATGCCGCCAGCCCATAAACTGCTCCAAACAGTCACTCTTTGTGGGTGCATTGGTTCTTCGACAATCACTCTTGGATTATCATTCGCCCAAATGCGGCAATTCTGCTTATTGACGAATCCACTGAGGTGAAAATGTGCTATTAAATTGACCGAACATATCATGAAGTGCACGATATGCATTTTGATTTGAACGCGCATCTTCATAATGAATAACGCGTTGCTCGATTGTGTATCTTTCCTTGGATCAAATTGAGTTAGTCTGACATTGAGAAATGTCAAATGAAATGCAGAAAAAAACTTGACGTTTAGGAGTGGTTCACATTCAACATCGGTCCTTACAATTTAACCACCTTTTATATCTGTGGCTTTTAAGAAACTTGTCATTGAAGGTTTTATAAATGAGTTCATAGTGGCATTGACCAGCATTACATTTATAAAGGTGTTTTGGATTAAATTTTGCATTGACTGTTTTGGTATTATGAAAGAGAGCAAGAAAATAGAGCCGAGCTCTTAAGCAAAAGATATTTACATTGGACACCAATACATTAGAACCACAGATATAACCCGTACGACAATTTTTGAAAAAAGTCGTTGAACTTGAACTGGATGAGATACATATAAAACTATAGGCCAAACTTGAGTTACTTGGCGTTTTTAGTTTTTCATTTCCTCATCCTATTGCCCCTTCACAGGACTACAAAGTTCCAAAGGATGCAATTTTTCCAAAAAAAAAAAAATATTTTATATACCTACCCGAATCCTATGATAACGTTATTGGTGTCAAATTAAAGAGAAGAATATCTATTAAAAATACTTCAAATATCACGCCTCTATCTGTATTAGTTCAGTATTAACATCTATATCAAGTTTACCCCTAGTTTATTCATATCTTGCTTTTAAGAGACAAAAATTGAAATGGTTGTTAGTACTAAACTAATACCGATATAAACTTTAAATTTAAAGTATTTTATATTCTCTTCTTTAATTTGCCATTTACAACTTCATATGGTGCGAATAAGTATTAAATACAATTTTTGAAAAATTATATCCTTTGGAACTTGGTATTCCTTTTAAGAGGCAACAGGATGAGAAAATGAAAAACTAAAAACGCCAATTAACTCTATTTCACCTATAGTTTTAGATGTATATCATCTGCTACAAGTATAGTATGGACTGTCGGACAGTGTAATCTGACACTTTAGATTCGGATGAGTTGTAGATTGGTGAATATGAAATTAATTGGTTTTTATACCCTCCACCTCCAGGATGGGGGTATACTAACTTTGTCATTCCGTTTGTAACACCTTGAAATATCGACCTGAGACCCTATAAAGTATATATATTGTTGATCGTCATAAAATTCTAAGACGATCTAGCCATGTCCGTCCGTCCGTCTGTCCGTCTGTTGAAAGCACGCTAGCATCTAAACGAAAGGAGCTAGAACTTTCAAAATTTCCATAAATGCGTCTTATAGTCGTAGATCGGTTGGGATTGAAATGGGGCGAAATCGGCTCAAAGGGAAAAAATTTTCCCTCACAAGGACTAAAAATACCCATAATAATCCCTAATATTTAGGCGTATTTAAGCATGTTTTTTGGATATGACTGTTCATATTTGCTTGATATTTGGTATGCGCATTCCCCTTATAGCAAAAACGTGCACCATAAAGTGATTCTTACTTGTAGGGGGTGAAATGGGGCAAAAAAGGGATAAAAATGGTACTTATTAAACGACAATAGCTAGAAACACGAAATTCGGTGTGTGCATTCCTCTAATTGAGTATATAAATAATATAAAAGTATTTTTTCCAAATTCGTACTTTTAAGGGGTAAAATGGGAATAGAGGGATAAAAATGGTACCAACCAAACGGCTGTACCTAGAATAATGAAATTCGGTGTATACGTTCCTCTGATTGCATAGATAAGTAAAATACACGGATTTTTCAAAATTCGTACTTTTTGTGGTTAAAATGCAAAAAGGGAATAAAAATAGTGCCAATCTAATGACCGCAGCTAGAGTCATGAAATTCGGAGTGTACATTCCTCTGAGTGTGTAGACACGGAAAATAAACTGATTTTTCGAAATTCGTACTTTTTGGGGTTAAAATGAAAAAGGAGATAAAAATAGTGCCAATCAAATGACCGCAGCTAGAGTCATGAAATTCGGAGTATACATTCCTCCGACTGCGTAGACACGGAAAATAGACGAATTTTTCGAAATTAGTACTTTCAAGGGATACAATGGTACAGAGGGATACAAATAGTACCAACTAAACGACTACAGCTAGAATGATGCAATTCTAATAGCGAAGAAACGTCAAGGGGGTAAAAATAGTACCAACCAAATGGGCGCAGCTGGAATCATGGAATTCGGTGTATACATTCGTCTGACTGCATAGACACACAAAATAAAAAGTTTTTTTTTCAAATTCGTACTTTTTCTTTTACGGCAAAAATTGGTTGAATCATGAAGTTAGGTTATTTTGCACTATGTACGTCAGATAATGGATTTTTAAAATTTGTACTTTTGGAATTAAAATAGAATGGAAAAACAACCAACTTGAGCACCCACTATCTACCAATATTTATGGCTTTGAAAATATTTTTGAAATAAAATATAACAATATTTATTTTTTGAATTCACGTATAAGGTAATGCTACCAATCATTACCTTATAAGCGTGGTTTGAAATAATTAAAATATTTTATTTATTTATAAAATGAATTTTTCAATATCTGTATTCGTTTTGGTTTGGCTATATTAAAAAAATTATATTTTCCTGTAATATTACTGCACTTCTACGAAAACCGACAACCTCTGTGGAATGCAATCCATGGTGGAGGGTATATAAAGTTCGGCCTGGCCGAACTTAACGCCTTTTTTACTTGTTTTAGTTTTTCCGTTTGTATTTTTTGGTCTGTAATCAATATTTGATTTGAACTGTGATATTGTTCTGGCTCAAGACCATTTTTATTTAATAGAATGCAAACTTATTTACAAATGACATGGTGACATTTATTGCTTGGCTCCAGCCTACCACGATCATGATTTCGACCACGTCAAAATGGTGAGACCATGACAAATTTTAAAATGTTATTTTAATGTGCAATGCAATTATTACATATTTTTCATTATTTTTGTAAGTTTTTTGAAAACCCGGTTATAACGGGTTTTTCGGCGAAACAGCATCCAAAAACCGTTTTTTAGAAAATATAACCGGAAACAGTTTTTTTCTGTAAAACCCGGTTTCTTAGACACCCTAATCATAAATATCTAAAACCAGATAGTAAAATTGTTTGTAACTGCAGACTAATATTTATTTTTTAATTATTTTTTATTCCATTCTGCAAGTTTTATGTTCTTTATGAAAGACTGAATTTTGTAATAAGTTTGTTAATCATATAAAGGTTGTAACAATTCTTATTTCAATGTGAATTAATTTGTTACTTCTCATATTAATTTTCTCATATTATTAACAAATACAAAAAACTCTAGGAGGCTGTAGCCCTCGTCAGCAAAACTCTATTGCTACGCCAGTGGGTTCATAATATAAATAGTGGCTCGTACGTGCGGCCAATGCTAACCACCAGTATGAGTAAAGTTTCTTTCTTTCAAAGCCAATGTAAATGGTTCATTTACTAGAAATAGAGTAGTAAATTTACTGAAATACATTTCATAGGATTTAATAAAAAATTCTTACAATTCATACTTGTGTGGTAGAAAATTTCCAAGGTTTTAAGTAAGAACAATATTAAGAAATTTTGTGTATGGAAAAAATCCATTTAGGAAATTTTAACTAAAAATGAGCTTTTCTTAAAATTAAGTTAATGTGTTTACTGAAATTTATGCCGAGTTCTTCATACATTTAAGTATTAATGAACTTATAAAAATCAGTTGAAATTGCGTATCTTGCCTTCGCAGCAATAATGGTAATGGCAATAGTAGTAGCTCATCTCTTTATGGCAGATGTATCATGAAACTTTTGAAAAATATTTCATGTTGTCTTTTTTGTATTAGTTTTGCATACACTAAAGCAAAATCATTTGCTTGAATTATTTTAGTTAAATTGAACTTATTTTAAGTTCACTTTTTTTCCTTGTATCAACTAAAATTTTCCTCAGTTTAATTACAAATTTATTTGTTTTTGAGGGAAAAATCAGCAAATTTGTCCTCAATTTAAGTAAATATTTACTTGATTTGAGTAAAAAATTACCTAGTATTAGGAAAATGTCAGCAAAATTTTACTTAAATTTAGTAAAAATTTACTTGGTTTAGGTAAAAATCTACTTAGTTTTAGAAAAATGTTACTTAAGTTTAGAAAAAATTTACTTAAATTCAGGAAAATTTCAGCAAAATTTTACTTAAATTTAGTAAAAATGTACTTGGGTTGAGGAAAAACTGACTGCAATTTTCATCAGTTTGAGTAAATATTTACTTGGATCGAGAAAATTGAACTAGAATCAAGTTCAAATCGTGTACTACTTTCAAAGAAAGGTTTGAACTTGATATGAGGAAATATTGCTTTAGCGCTATATGAAGTTCAATTTATATAGATATTAGTTCTTTTTAGCTCAAACAAGTAAAAACCGAGTTAAGTTCGGCGGGCCGAACTTTATATACCCTCCACCATGGATTGCATTCCACAGAGGCTGCCGATTTTCGTAGAAGTGTAGCAACATTATAGGAAATGTGCTGTTGTTTTTGAATTTTTGTATTCGACCTTTAGTATTTAACAGTATATTTTTATCCTCGATGAGGATCGAAATATCGAGTAAAGGAAATGCTAATTTTTTTAATATAGCCAGTCCAAAGCAAATAATATTAAAAAATAATATTATAAATAAATATAAAATTTTAATTATTTTAAACCACGCTTATAAGGCAAGATTACTCTTCAAAAAAGCTTAAATACCATAAATATTAAGTGATATTGGGTGCATTTTCAGATTGCTTTATTTTCTTCCTATATGAATTCCAAAAGTTCAAATTTTGAAAATCCAAAAAAGTAAAAAGTATGATTTTGAAAAATCTTTTTATTTTGCATCTTTGAGTCTATGCAGTCAGAGGAATGTATACACCAAATTCCATGATTCTAGCTCCGACCATTTGGTTGGTACCATTTCTATCGCTTTTTCCCCATTTTACCCACTTAAGAGTACGACTTTCTAAAATCTCTTTATTTTACGTGTCTACGCAATTAGAGGGATGTACACTCCGAATTTCATCATTCTAGCTGTAGTCGTTTAGTCCGAATTTCATCATTCTAGCTGTAGTCGTTTAGTTGGTACTATTTTTATCCCAATGGGATAATGCGCATACCCAATATCAAGTAAGTACAAACAGACATATTGAAAAAATATACTAAAATAAAGGGGCTATTATGGGTCTATGACTATAAGACGTATTTATGGAAAATTTTGACGTCCTAGCTCCTTTCGTTTAGATGCTATCGTGCTTTCAACAGACGGACAGACGAACATGACTAGTTCTTCTTAGAATTTTATGACGATCAAAAATATAATAGGGTCTTAGGTCGATATTTCATATCATTCATGATCATTCAAGCAAGTAAGTAATACCTATCTGCGGTTGATAGGTATTTTGAGGCATGAAGAGTATTTTGGCATATGAAGAGTGAGTTGATGAAATTGAAGATGAAGGTAGAAGTAAATGGATTTAAAAGAGCTTCAGAAAAAAATGCTGAATAGGTTTTACGCAGAGGAAAAATTTCGTAAGGACCCAACCTAAATTCGCGCGGACTGCCGCTACGTTCTATTTTGATTGCATCTATTCTTGTGATAGGTATCCACCCGTGTATTTAGGGAACTATCACAAGAATATATGTAATCAAAATCGTCAGCAGCGAGAGTCCATGCGGATTTAGGTTGGGCGCTAAATCTAATCATACCATAAAGTATTTATTCTATGATAAAAAAAATTGTTGCTGCTATCTTTCCCAGGTTCTGTAAGTCTAAGAACACCCTCTACGCTTCTTATTTAGCAGCGATATTGGACACCGAACAAATAACGTATTATCAAAAGGTCGAAATCTTTCAAATAGTCTTTTATTTGCCGAAAATCGTCCTTGAAATCATTCATATGATTTCAAGCTGCATCTTCGTTCAACATTTTCAACTTAATCCTCTTAAATATCTAAACAATTGTTGGCTGCTGGTGAAACTAGACCATTGTGCGTTAACTTAAAGCACTTCCGGTAATCCTTGATTAAATTCCATGTATCTCCGTTCTGTATATGGTCGAAGAAGACCACCATATATTACCGCAGACAGTAGCTTTTTGACAAGAGATTTGAAGTCAATTTCAAATAGAGATTTATACGCACTACCATAAATACTCCAATTGAAAATCCTGGACATCAAACTTTCTTTTTGAAGAAACCAAAAAAAAAAAAACAATCTTATTGATAGTTTTTCTATAAGAGCAAAGAAAAGTTAATAAATGAAAAGATTTATTCTATTGCACGAAACTTTATTACCTTTTTACGGTCTTTTAATAACACAATGGAACGCTTCATCATCTGGACATCTATTTTATTACCTTCACCCCATTCCATCTTCACGCTGACACTCAAACACCCGCCCCCACACCAGGTCTTACTTAGTCTTACCTCTCCCTCTCCCTCTCCGCCAGCGCGCAATTCTCTAGATCCTCGTTAGCGTTATTAACTGCAGATTGTTGTGTTATAATTTCACTGTTCGCTGTTTCCTTCCGGTCGCCGTTGCTGTTGATGTGTTTGTTGCCTGCCGGCCCGGCTCGTTGGCTGCTGCCAACGCTCGGTGTGCGTGCCTAAGCTTAGACAATGATTTAATGATTTCGTTTTTTTTCGTTACAATTTTCTTTTGTTCTTGTTGTTGTTGTAGAAAAAACATTTACAGTTTACGTAGTTCGCTACCAGAAGTACTTGCCCTGCTTAAGTTTCATTTTCCGTTACAAAAATTACTTAATTTTCTTTAATGTTCAGCCAACTTAGTGTCGAAGGCTCAGCACGACCTTTTCCAGGACCAAGGAGCTGGAGCTGTCCATCTAATCGAACTAAAAAGTATGCGTTTAATGTGCCAAAACAAAATAGAGAACGACAAAGATGTTGGGCGTTGGGCAACAAAGTAGAAACAAAGCACAAAGTTTAGTCGGAAGTAAATTTATGAGGCAATTACTTTTTTTTGGGGGGCAGGGGCAAGGACATTTCAGTTTGTCGTTTTGGTGTCATTTTATTTAGAGAGCAAAGGATTACCTGTTGGCTGCTCGAAAGTTTAAGGTGCATTGAATGAACTTTTCTTGATTTACTACTCTCTACAATGAACTGTTTCTACGAGTGGATAAGAATTGGAAATGTCTGAGGGATATGGTTTAGAATCCAGAAAAAAATCTCAATAATATTTGCTGTTAAGCCAACCCCAAAATATAATACTTAGACACAATAAGTTGAAAAACATTTTTGTATACTTGCGAATATCACATAAATTCAGGTCCAATTTTCTATAATTTTCAGATGTGGAGATTTATCCGCTACTATGGGGATTTTCTGATGGCCAAAAAGGCAAAAAATATGAAATGGTGACAGGGGATTTTTGTGGGGATTTCATTATATATTTTGGGGATTTTGTGGTGATATCTAAAGTATTTTGAAAAATATTTTGTAGTTGATTAACTGATTAACTGATTAACTGGGAATACAAATTTGTCTATAAATGTACAAATTGCTTGCTTGGCTGCTCACTACCTTTTTAGAGTTTGGTAGGTGACGACCATCTTCTGCTGGTCAGAAAATATATATAATTATGATATGAAAAAGTAAAATGTCATCGATTATATTGTTATTTTTACAAGAAATATTTGGTGTTCTTATTTTTTTATAGGTATTGTTCCTACTTTCAGTGATTCTAAAATATTGTATATACAAATTGCAGTAATCATAGCCAAAGCAGTTTTATTTACTCATTTAAACTTCAAACTGAGTACTATTTTTCGACTAGACCGGGTCGAAATTTATATACCCTCCACCATGGAAAATTAAATTTTTTTAATATAGCCAAACCAAAACAACTACAAATATTGAAAAAATAATTTTATAAATAAATATAATATTTTTATTATTTCAAACCACACTCATAAGGCATGGCTACCAATACGTTTACATTATATATATAGAAATAATACTTCATGTCAATTCAAAAAAAATATAAATATTGTTAGATAGTGGGTGCTACAGTTTCCATTGCTGTATTTCCATTCCATTTTAATTCAAAAAGTACAAATTTTGAAAATACATTATCTCACGTACATAGTGCAAAAGAACCTAACTTCATGATTGATTTTTGCCGTAAAAGTAAATAGCACGAATTTGGAAAAATCTTGTTTATTTTGTGTGTCTAGTCAGAGGAATGTATACACCGAATTTCATGATTCTAGCTGCCGTCATTTGGCCCCCCCCCCCCCCCCTTTCCTATTTTACCCCCTTAAGAGTACGACTTTCTACAATCTCTTTATTTTATCTTTAATTAGTGGGATGTACACATCGAATTTCATCATTCTAGCTGTGGCCGTTTAGTCGGTACGAATTTGGAAAAACCTTTTATTTTTCGTGTCTACGCAGTCAGTCAGCTGCGGTCATTTGGTTGGTACTATTTTTATCCCCTTTTTCCATTTTAACTCCAAAAAGTAAAAATTTCGAAAAATCCCTTATGTGTCAGCGCAATCAGAGGAAAGTATACACCGAATTTCATTATTATACCCTACACCACTTGGTGGACTAGGGTATTATAAGTTAGTTTTCCGCCAAATGTTTGTAACACCAAGAAATAATCGAGCTAGACCCACCTTTACGTATACGGATCGGCTTAGAATCACGATGTCTGTCTGTTCGTCTGTCCGTCTGCTGGCCATCTAAGCTTGTTCGTACTCTACCGGTCGCAATTGTAGTCCGATTGTCGTGAAATTTGGCAGAAGTTTTTTTTTTAGTCCAAAGACGATTGGTATTGAAAGTGAAGGAAATCGGTTCAGTATATCTAAATCTGAACCGATTTCTTCCACACAAATATCTCTATAATTTACACTATTACTGCTCTAGAATACACATTTTACATGGGATCATGACCAAATTTTCAGGATCGTGTTATATTTGAAGCAGAAACAGCTAGTGTTTTGATATAGTCCCCATACAAATGTACCTCCGATTTACACTATTACTGCTCTAAGATGCACATTTTACATCGGATCTTGATCAAATTTCCTACACAATGTTACATTTAGACTAGAAATGCCTATTTTGAAAGCCAGCTATATAGATCGATGTTTTGGTATAGGTCCCATACAAATAGGCCCACAGTTTACATTATTATAGCTCTAGAACCCACTCTTTACATTGCATCTTGATACAATTTTGCATATCATGTTATATTTCTACTAAGAATACCTACTTTGAAAGTGATCAAAAAGTGCCCAATTTTTAATGTAGCGCCCTTACAAATGGGCCCCCATTTTTACTATTACCCCTCTAGGACTCATATTTTAAATCGGAAGTTTTTCAAAATTTGCAGATATATTATATTTCAACTAAGAATACATACTATGAAAGTCAAATAGATGTGTCCATACTTTGGTATAACCCAAATGGGGCCCCATTTTACACTATTACAGTTCTAGAAACTACATCTTACATCGGACCTTGATCAAATTTTGCAGATCGTGATATATTTCAGCTAGGAATACCTAGACCCGTGTTTTGGCACGGGCCCCAAGTGTTGTTATAAGCCCTCTTCAAATGTCCGCCCTTTTCATCCTATTACCGCTGTATAATCTGTATTTGTCAATGGATCTTGATCAAATTTTCCAAATGATGTTATATTTACTTTACTCGGAATATCTGCCGGAAAATTGGATCAATAACCATATTATTTGCCATATTCGTTAAATTTGATTGAAGATGAATTTATAGTATACTGTATAAATTATATGAACTACATAAAATTGCTCCCATGAAACACCTGGGTTTAGTAATCAATACGAAGGCAGTGCTGTAGGGTATTATATAGTATTATCTTTAGCCTTTCCTTACTTGTTTGAGATTATTGAACACAAAACATCAAACCATAGGAATTAAAATACTGTAATACATACTTTTCATTCATATTTTAAATGAAAATTCACTTAAATCGCCGATATTGTTAATTTAAATTCAAGTAAAATCAAGTCTCTTAATTGTAAGCTGTAAGCCCAATCGAACAGACCTAGTATCAGGCAAATATTCTTATAAATGTCATTTGCAAAGTCATATATTCGAAGATTAATTTTTTTGATAGAAATATAAAGGAGGTTTTCTCGAATTTTATACGTTTCGCTGTTAATATTATTATGTTCGTACTTTTTCTGTCTCCATCAATGCTTTTGAGTCTACCAGAGTGATATATTTTAATTTAGCGCTTCCGTTATTAAACGTGAATGCAACAAAATTTAGATGAAATAAGACAAGTACTAGCTGAAATCGATTGATTTCGCATGCAGTTTGAATACACAATTAGTAATATATTGAGATAATTCAATTTCGGAATTTTTGATATTTCTATGAAGAAATCGTTCAAGTGTTATATACAATTTTGCTAATAAATTAAAGAAACTTATCTATACAATATAAACTATGTTTTATAAAATTACTGCCTCAGAATATAAATTTAGCGTTTCGAAACTAAAACTGAGAATATAAGCACGGTATTTAATGCTCTATTAACTATTAATATTACATCTATATCGCGCTCATTTCCTGCAATAAAATTAGAAAAAGACTATCTAATAATTCTACAAATTCATAGTTTTTATATTTCAAAAAAAAAACTTTTAATTTAAAATATATGCATTAGAGTGGCTTCTTTTGTGAGGAAGGAAAAAATGTTGTTGATGTTCCCGACTAAAATGAAAAATTGGTTTGTTTTATGTGTTCTCCCAAAATATTTCGCGTTTGTCATTGTCCATTCGTGAGCTGGACGCGTTCAAAATAACCTCAATAAATCAGGTTTTTCTTGAATAAAATTCACCATGAGAATGGTATTGAGAAAAAACCGCTAGAAATTAAAATCCGACCCGAGCCCTATCAAACCATATTAAAAACTTGCAGTTGTCCCAAAAGGACAGATTTATACTATTTTACTGCAATTTTTATAAAAACCGCAATAACTTCCTCATTTTTATTTCGATTTATGTTTTCAGGGGCTCGTTGGAAAGGTATTGATAACCAATTGCAATTTTTAGAATTTGCTAACCCATTGAGGGCAGCAATTTTTTTCTTACTGTTAATACTCAGTGGGTTAAATGTACAAACTGAAATATGGGGTTATTTGCATCGTAAACATATTCTATTCTTATATAAAGCTAATTTTTGGAAAGAAATTCAACCATTTCAAATTTTCTTCCTTAAAAAATAAAACATGAATAATCTACATAAACTATATAAAGGAGAAATGAATGAATGAATTGAAATGGTTGTTAATGCTAAATTAACATAGATAGACGCATGAAATTAAAAGTATATTTAGCAGATTTTCTTCTCTTTCATTTAATACCCATATCGCCATTGTATGATACGCAAAAGTACGAAACTAAATTATTGAAACATTTACATCCTTTGGAAATTAAAAGTCCTGTAAAAAAGACAAACGACCACGAAATAAACAAATGAGTATGAGTTTTCTTATTAGTGACCTACAGTTACACTTCTATATAATCTCGTTCTTGGGAGGGAAATCATGTCGCACTGTTTTATTGTAACATCTCATGTGAAGTTTTCCTCACAATTTATGCATTAAAACACCAAAATTTCAGATGGTAATTTTCAAAAATTAGCTTTTTGTAAGACTAGAATGTGTTTACGATGCAAATAACCCCATATTTAAATTTTTACATCACATTTAACCCACTGAGAACAAACAGTAAGAAAAAATTGTCGGCCCTTAATGGGTTAGGAAGTTCTAAAATCAATACCTCTTCAACGATCCAACAAAAACAGAAATCGAACTAAAAATATGGAAGTTATTGCGGTTTTTATAAAAAATGCAACAAAAATTGCACAAAAATGTTAAGTTTTTGATATGGTTTGATAAGGCTCCGACCAGATTTTAAGTTGTAGCAGGTTTTCTCTAAATACAATTTATAGAGGTTATTTTGAACGCATCCAGCTCACGAACGGACAATGATAAAAGCGAAATATTTTGGGAGAAAACATAAAACAATCTAATCTTTCATTTTAGTCGGGAACATCCATCTATCTACTTTAGTTTGAAGCCACCCTAACGTATATATGTTGAATTATTTTTTCATCCCGGGAAAAAAGTTTTGAAATTGAATTGATCTCATATTTTTTATAAATCCTTTAAAACTTGACTTCGAGTGTTTTATCAGAAAATATAAAAAAATAAGTTTTTATTCTGCAAACAGTATGTTGACGAAAGTTTATATTTGCAGCTAGTAAACAAGTCATATATTTTTATTGTACAATATATCCACGAAATACAAATGTTTTGTAATTTAAAATGTAATTTAACCGACATGAAAACACCGGTTTCCCCGGTTTGTCGAAAATGCAGATTTAAAAAAAACCGATGGACGGTGTCGGATTTAACACCGGTTAACCGGTTTCGGTTTTGACATCCCTATTTGACATAGAGTTACGTTTTAAGGAAACCCCAACAAAACGATGTCTAGATACGTCAAATCGCCATATATTTGGGGCAGCCAAAAGAAGAAGAGGTGATTAGTGACAGCGATATTCAAGGACCATACACACACACACACTGACCGACTAGTTGAAATCGAGCTGCAGAAAAAAGTAGGATCTGTTTTCCTCACATGAAACCTTCCACTGGCTCAGAACTGTTTTTTGGGCAGTGTGGAGTATGTTGGCATCTTGCGACAATCCAAAAACTCTGAGAAGTGATATTGCTTTTCAAGTAGGTATTGTCGAGTAGAACAAGAATCTGTATTAGAAATTTGCCAGATACTCCCAAAATCAAGCAAAATTCAAACTGAGGACATTTTTTCTTCAATCCAAGTAAATGTTTATTTAACCTGAGGAAACATTTTAAGAAATTTTACTCAAATCAAGTAAATTATACTCAATCTGAGGATTTTTTCATTAATCCTAGTAAATTGTGACTCAAGCTAAGTAAATTTGAAATCAAACTAAGTAAATTAATAACCAACCTGTGGAAAATTTTCCTTAAACCAAGTAAATTTGTACTCAGCCTGACTAAAATTTTACTTGATAATTCAAATAAATTATTTTGTTCTCAAACGTTGCAAGTTATTTCTACCACGAATTTGTTTTTTGATTTTTTTAGTAGTAATACTTGAAATACTTAACCGCAACCGAACGAGTATTGCTTATTAGACAACTATTCATGTATTTTTTACACCCACTGAAGTATTGTTTATAAGTTCATTAATACTTGAATGTATAGGGTGGCGCAGAATGAGCTATATGGTTTAAAAGGTTTATAACTTTTTTAATTATTACTCTTTCATTGATTTCTTAGCATTTTGTGAAAGAGACTTGGGGAATTAAGAAGAACTTGACATAAATTTAAGTACGCACATTAACTTTATTTCAAGAAATAAAAATATTTATTTGTCCATACAAAAAATGTTCTTCGTTATTTTTTTCTTAAAAGCTAGTAAATTTTCTTCCGCTTAAATATGATTATGAGTCATTCCATGTCAAGCGGTTTTTGACCTCGATAGCTGCGATTGGTTTGGAAGTTTGAGTTTGAAATTTTTTTTTCACGAGTTATGGCCAATTTGACAGTGAAAAAATACTACTTTTTCAAAAATGTGTGTTGGTTCAATTGACTGTAACTCGTGAAATACTTTACCGATTTTAATGAGTTATAGCCTTAAAATTAAACTTACTACCCTATTTTGAGTATATGTACTACTTATTCTGGCTTTGAAATATAGAAACTGTACTCATATCTACTTAATTTTCCTTCTCGTAAGGAAATTTTAAATAAGCTGGAGTTAAATTGTTAATCTAAATTGGAGTATGGATTTTACTCAGATTTAAGTGTGCATTTACATCTGAGTGTGTATTTACATAAGCGGGGCAATAGGTACAGCTGATACGGATGCATTACAATTTCAGCTTCATGTTAAGCCTATCGGTATAGAAGGCAAGCATACATCGATTGTCTTTCCCTTTAGAGCGTCAATGACCTTCGCTGGACTATACCATGCCATTGGCTCTTTCTGACCAGAACTACATACACTCCCCAGCTAGGGATGACTGAGCGGGTGGAATTCGTGGTTCGTCGTTATTTCCAGTTTTACACGGACGGTGAGGAACAAGTTCTCGGATAGTCAGGCTGCCATCATATCCTTGGACTTGGAGAAGCTAAATTCTACAACAGGCCAAGACTGCCTCGTATCTCTTCAGGAGATGGACAAGCAGTTCGTACTCACATTATTTGGGTGTCAGAACATAGAAAATCTCGGGGAATGACCCTACAAGTTCCGTCGGAACTTGCATCTATTTGTACACCCCTGTCGACATTCAAGCTCCAGCAGAGTCTCCAAGATGGTCTGACCAAAGTATGATTTAACAAGTAAGAAGGCGTTAAGTTCGGCCGGGCCGAATCTTGTATACCCTCCGCCACGGAGTACATTCCACAGTATTACCAGCAGATTAAAGGATGCCGACATAGAAGTACAGAACCATATTACGAAAATTGTGATATGTTTATGCACATTACTATATTTGTTTACTATTTCAAACTATAATGTATACTTATGCGCACTGTTTAAAATCTACTACTATAAATAAATACAGTGCTGTAATGGTGAAAGTGAACATGCCGAAAATATTAGGCGATTGTCAGTCGCCATTAGGGAGAAGCATTTTCAGTACAAATTTTAAAGATATCCCCATTCGCCCCATTCTCCGCCCAAATGTACAAATTTGGAAAAAAAACTTTTTGTTTCGAGTCTTCATAGTCAGACCACCGAATACACACCGAATTTCATGATATCAACTTCAGCGGTTTGGAAGGTCCCATTTTTATCCCTCTTTTTCAATTATATCCCTTAAAAGTTCGAATTTCGTGTTTATGCTATTTTACGTGTTTATGCAATTAGAGGGATGTACACACCGAATTTCATGATTCTAGCTGTTGTCGTATCATTGGTAGCATATTTTATCCCTTTTTGTCCCATTTCGCCCGCTAAAACTTTTATTTTCTTTGTGGTGCTTCCAAACTACAAGAGGAATGTCCGCAACAAACTCCAAATGTATGAAAATCAGAAATTTAATTAATAAGCCAAGGCTACCAATATTTTTATACTATGTATATATATAATGGAAATAATACTTCAATTCATAAAGTAAATATAAGGTAGCAATCATAAATACCCTAAATATTGGGGGATAGAGAGTGTATTTTCAGCTGCAGTCCTTTGGTTGGTTGTATTTCCATCCTTTTTTAATTTCAAAAGTATAAAGTTTGAAAATACCTTATCTCTCACGTACGCAGTATAAGGCAACTTAATGATTCTACCATTTTTTGCCGTAAAAGCAAAAAAATAAAGTATGAATTTAGAAAAAAAATATTTTACGTGGCTATGCACTCAGAGGAATGTATATACCCAATTCCATGATACTATCTGCGGCCATTTTGTCGGTACCATTTGTATCCCCTTTTTCGCATTTTACTCCTTAAAAGTACGACTTTCGAAAATTTCATCATTCTATCTGTAGCCTTTTAGTTGGTACCATTTTTATCACTCTGCTCCCATTGAATCCCATGATAGTACGAATTTGGAAAAACTTTTTTTCGTGTCACTCAGTCAGAGAAATGTATACCGCGAATTTCAATTTTTATCCCCTTTTTCCATTTTACACCATTTTGCACACATGCCCAGAGGCTGGGCATCGAATCAAAAGCCTTTTGTAGAAGCTTTGGGAACTAGGAGGAGATTGAGAGTGTTGTACAACTTGTCTGTATCTGTCCAGCTATGGCTTCTGCTTTCTTTAAAAGCTTGGCGACTTGGCTAGTATAGACGTCGTTATGATAACATGTTTCGGGACTCCCACAGATTGGTTGCGATGGATGGTAGTCTAAGTGAGTCAGATGCATACATTCTGACTGCCACAACAACCTATCCTTATTGTATAGGTTCAACGTTGCAGGGTCTACCATACTAAAGCTATCTTGATAACTGACGAATCTTATCGATTAATTGGCTGGTATGGTCCATTTACCAATAGTCTTCCAAGTCATTTGACTTTGACCATTCAGCGAAACCCTAAAAATTGTGTGACCAATAATCCTGCGAACTAGCGCCCAATTGAGATTAGCTTTGCGTTCTCCAATATTATGGAGACTAAGGTTAATGACCATCTTGTGATATAGCTTCTTAAAGATCAACAGATCTACGGGAGACATGTCTGAACAATGGAATCGATCCAGTCACCAGTTTGATAGTTGGTCGTTACTCTGGTTACCTCCAAAGGCTTTGATAGAGTCTGGCACGGAGCAGCCATACCAAATATGACCGTTTTTGATGTCGTCAGTTACTTCTCTCGATTTATATCGAGCTTCCTTAGATATCGACAATGTATTGTTGTAGATGCGTTCTAATACAACGAGCACAGCTTGACCGCAGAAGTACCACAGGGTTCTGCTCTTTCTCCTGTAGTATTTTTTTTCATCCTCACATCCTACCAGATCGAGTGCAATTCCACTGTTCAATTTCCTAGACTAATTCGGGGTACTGGTCGTGGATTTTTCCGCAGCCGAATTCCACAAAAAAAATTGATAAAACCACCGCTGGATCAGCAATCACCCAATAATCGCCACTCTAATGTTGTTTTCTGTTTTACTATTTTAGTAACCTAAAACTAATACAGTTTACCTGAGATGGATTCACGCTAGCCTGCCCTTCCCTGACCATGATGAGCCTTTGGGTTGTTTCAAGAATCATCTCAAACTAATGTTGGCCTCAACAATAAGAGAGAAATGTGAGATCATTTACCTTTTATCGATTGTCTTTATCATTTCAGCCATCTTCGAGTCGAGTCTTCAGGTCCGTAAGTGATCTTACTGCAGTATTCAGGTTTCTAAAGATCGACGTCGACGTTTTAGTTTAAGGTTGCCTTATAACACCCCTTTCTCAATCACCACAGTGACATCAGTTTCCTTCCGTTCGTATCGGGTCTCCATCATCGTTGCTGTACTTCGTTTGGCTCGCTTTTTGTACCCTCACTATACAGAGTAGAAGAGTATATATAATTTGGGACAGAAGAAAGTGTAACGCATTGAAGGAGTGACTTAAGGCCTATGATTAAGACTAAATATGTTTCGACCAAATCCGTTTCAGGACTTTTTATGCTTTTTCAGCAATGTCCGTCCGTCTGACTGGTGCACACGACAACTCTCGAAAGGAGGTAAAAAATCAATTCAAACTTTGCACATGGTTATATTTTTCCCAAACTTAGTTTAAGTTCGAAGATAAGCGAAATTACCACGCCCCTTCTAGTACCTCCCACACAAATTCCTATGTTAAATTAAAACCAATGTAACCTCCAAGCGAATATTAGGAATCAGCTGTACCACGCCCCTTCTAGTACTTCCCACACATATGATCCATATTCCTATGTTAAATTAAAACCAAAGTAACCTCCAAACGAATATTCGGAACCAGCTGTACCACGCTCCCTTATAATACCTCCCACACAAATCACCCTAACATGCGTAAAATTAAAGCTGTTATAACTTATATACGGATGATATTTAACGTTCGGCAATGTTTTTAAAGACATTTCATTCATTGGACGCTATTGCCACACCTCTTCTGGTACCTCCCACACAAATTTGCATAAGCATTGGTCAAAATAAAAGTAATATAACGTCCATTCGGCATATCGAAACCAGTTGCAATTTGATATTTGAAAATGTTTTTTTATAACCGGAGCGTGGAAACCACCATGACTTGATATTTGTTCACGTTCTTACAGCTGTTTTATAAATCTGGGACCATGAGCCACGAACCTTCCAGTACATTCTACATAAATTGCTTACTTGTTGTTATTTTCATTGATGACCTCTTGGATTATACTTTGAATTCAATCTATTCATTCGCGGATGACAGTAACCTCACGCTATTCATATTCATTCGACTATAGACCAAGTTTTCAAGAAATGGAGGGTAAAAATCGGTTAATGTATGAGATACTTACCCAGGATTTACTGGCTATTTCCGAATGGTGTCGAGTGAAGATATATATATATATATTCCCGTGGTTCCTAAGAGTAACATAGGGCCGTGAAGATAGTCGATTTTAATGCACATAAGAATCAGTGTTCCTTGTTGTCTCACAAGTGGTTCACTGATCCAACCAATGTCGTCAATTTCTATGAACGGAGTGGTTTTCGATCAATCAGACGCTCTTGATGTTCTGGAGAGGTCTTCATTCGCAATTACAATCGCGTTCGTTTGGAAGAGCATGGCTTTCTAAAGCGGTAGACTATACTTCACTCCTGATAATCTTCTCAACATCAACACCACCTACATCAGATCAAAGATCGGGCCCAATATCATCCCTGGAGCCACCAAGAGTAAATTTATGTTACACACATAAATTATATATATATATATATTGAAGAATTTCAAGCCCCAAATGCTAAAGCAATATCGAAATCTTCAATATTCCAACTGCTATATTAAATAGTTTTCTCTTTAAGCTTAGCACTCAAATATGGCACAAATAACACTAGTCGACCAAAATTTGCTAAACAGATTTTATACTAGGTCAAAGACCTGCAATAATACTAATGGTAATTATGAGGCCAGTTACATTTAGCAGAACAACCCTTACGACCTCCTTGATGCGTGCTAAGAGGCCGCCTTGTGGCCTCTCTTAATTGCTCTCTAGTATTAATTATAGCTGTTTCCAAGGAATTCGTTTAATCCTTTACAATATTTACACATTCCGCATCCGCTTTATTACATTCACTACACGACTACAGCCACAGGGCGTTACTCATACATACATACGTACAAATACACTCAGGCTTGTACAAACATAACGGCTGTTTGTTTTGCCGGTGTAATTGCTTTATTAACTGATTAATTGCACCAACAACGTATTTTTTGGATGTCGGATGGCAAAGAAATAAAAATAAACGCAAAGACCTCCCGAGCAATTTCAATCTTATTTCAACAGCAACAACATCAATTGCTGCGAATGTCTAATATAGCATGGGGATTGCTGTTCGATGTGGCTGGGAGCACAGTGGTTTAAAAGCACAAGTGATTTAGAAATAATTGTCTACACTGAAAGAGTTCATATTCATGTCCATTAATAAGACTACTCTCTCAACAATGTCATTCATATCATCGTTAAATATTTACGAAAAACTTTAAATGCAAATATGTCCCCAAATAAATCAGCAAAGCTCAAAACTTATGAACATTTTGGAACATTTCAAAATTGAGTTTAGTTACACAACAATTGTATAGTAAAATGTTTAAAGAATACATCTAATGTAACTTTTGCTTTTTTAATAATATTAATTTTGGAATTTTTCCAAATTGATTGGAATATATTGGATCTAAACCATTTAACAAGTAAGCTTCTAATAATACAATGCCAATATCGCGAGAAGAATGATTTGCACAATCCCTAGGTGAATTTAGCAAATCAACCACAAACCTGTGTTTTTTTAGTTTTTTTTATAATTATAGTAAAAATTATTCGCCGTTTGGTAAAGTTTGTAGTTTTAACTTTAGAAAATAAAATCTAGTTATAAAGAGTGATTTTTTTGAGGTTAGGATTTTCATGCATTAGTATTTGACAGATCACGTGGGATTTCAGACATGGTGTCAAAGAGAAAGATGCTCAGTATGCTTTGACATTTCATCATGAATAGACTTACTAACGAGCAACGCTTGCAAATCATTGAATTTTATTATCAAAATGCGTGCTCTGTTAAGAAAGTTCAGAAAGAAAGAAATTGTGTTCAGCGACGAAGCTCATTTTTGGCTCAATGGGTACGTAAATAGGCAGAATTGTCGATTTTGGAGTGAATATCAGCCAGAAGCATTGCAAGAGCTACCAATGCATCCAGAAAAAGTCACAGTTTGGTGCGGTTTATGGGCTGGTGGCATCATTGGACCGTACTTCTTCAAAGATGATGCGAATCGTAACGTAACTGTGAATGGTGAGCGCTACCGTGAGATGATATCCAACTTTTTTTTGCCCAAAATGGAAGAACTGAACTTGGTTGACATGTGGTTTCAACAAGATGGCGCTACATGCCACACAGCTCGCGATTCTATGGCCATTTTGAGGGAAAACTTCGGAGAACAATTCATCTCAAGAAATGGAACGGTAAGTTGGCCACCAAGATCATGCGATTTGACGCCTTTAGACTATTTTTTGTGGGGCTACGTCAAGTCTAAAGTCTACAGAAATAAGCCAGCAACTATTCCAGCTTTGGAAGACAACATTTCCGAAGAAATTCGGGCTATTCCGGCCGAAATGCTCGAAAAAGTTGCCCAAAATTTGACTTTCCGAATGGACCACCTAAGACGCAGCCGCGGTCAACATTTAAATGAAATTATCTTCAAAAAGTAAATGTCATGGACCAATCTAACGTTTCAAATAAAGAACCGATGAGATTTTGCAAATTTTATGCGTTTTTTTAAAAAAAAAAGTTATCAAGCTCTTAAAAAATCACCCTTTACTTAGGGAATCTTTGAATCTTGTCAAACATTAACACAATAATGATAATTTTTTTTCAGTTCTATACTAGTGATAATAGTCCGCCTTGGTTTACAACGGATTTAAATGGAATAATAGAATTTATATACAATTTCAATTCAGTGGATCTTATTTAGACTATAGCAAATATGCAGTTTCAAAATTTAAGTTTAATAATTTGAATCAAGCATGATGATATGATATGATATTTACCAATGTCGCATGAGACTTATATTGAAGTCGGTTTTTTTCAATTCTAAGAGTTGTAGTTCTTTGAGGTATAACGACTAGAGATGGGCGCGTGAGTGATTATTGGCTCACGTTCACGCACGCTCACGAAGGAAAAAAATTGAATCACGCACGTTCACGCACGAAGATTTTTTCGTTCCTCACGTTCACGCACGCTCACGTGAGTAAAATAAATTTTGCTCACGATCACGCGTGATTCACGCGTGAATCACCTGATTCACGTAAATCACGCAAAACATTTCCGCAAAGAAAATAATATTATTATTTAAATCACTGAGGTTTGTCTTAAATTCATATTTTTAAAGTAGTATTAAAACTTGCAGAGTTAAAAAATAGGACACTGACATAAAATCCAAGTAGAAAATAAAGCATATACCCCGATATCACTTATGTGATTTTTTTAAGTGAACTAACACTAAGGGGGTCTCCCATATAAATGCAGTGCATAGTGTTGGCACAATCAATACTTGCTTAAATAATAGAAAAATTAGAAATTATTCGTGCATTGAAGCACTTTGTTTTAGAAATAAATATATGTATATAAATACATGCATTTTATTTTGAATGGGAATTTTCGGATTTTTAAAGGAAGTAAGATGAAAATAAATAAATAAATATGTGTCACTCACGAAAAAATCACGTGAATCACGCAAAAATTAGACTCACGCACGAACATTTGTTCGTTGCTCACGTTCACGCACGCTCACGTGAGTAAAATAAATTTTGCTCACGATCACGCGTGATTCACGCAATTCACGTGAGCCGCGCCCATCTCTAATAACGACATTGAAGTCAAATGATTGGGAAATATCTTAAATATTTGCAAACTTTTTTCAAAATGTTTATGTGAAAAATCAATCTATTGGCTCTTGGCAATATTATTTCTGAGGCTCTGAGGTATTTAATGGAGTTCGTGTCACACGTATTTTCTTCTTTCGCAGGTAAACATCAAACTGAAAAACGGTACAGTTTTTTTCAATTTATATTAATCTTGATGTATGCTGACGATGTGAAACTGTTCCTGTCTTTTGATTCTACTGATAATGAGTCCGATAGAAGGTGATCTTATTAGAGTAGCAGCTTGGAGACGTATAAAGTGCATGTCTTTAAGGGTATTTTACTCAAAAGTAACCTTCAATTTGATCTTCATATTAAATCCTGTGTTAATAAGTCAAAATGTTTGTTAGGTACTGCGTAGACAACATAAAGTTGTGCCTACGTACGGAAATGACCTTAGACTCCTCATGTAGGTGATCTTGATGGGACATGAGTAGACAGCCTGTTGCTGTTCTCAGGGCGGCATTTTGGCAAGTTTGTATATTTCTCCACTGCGTATCACTCACATTTGCAGACCACACTGGCGCCGCATAGTTAGCCACGGACCGGCCTATTGCTTTGTAAGAGGTCAACAAGGTTTCTTTGTCGGTTCCCCAAGTGCTGCCGGCAAGCGACTTGAGGACCTTGTTCCTACTTCTCATTTTATCGCAAATAGCTGTGGCGTGTGCAGAGGATTTATATAGACTGTCGAATGTGACCCCAAGGATTTTGGGGTAGTTTACTGTCGGTATTGGCGTGTCGTCGACTTTCACATTCAATGTCCTTCTGACCTCTGCAGACCATGTGGTAGATAGTGTGGCTGACGATTTGGAGGCAATTTCTTCGCTGCGAAGAAATTGGCAAGATCAACGAGAAAGGTGTTCAGCCTTTCGCATATATCATCAGATTTGGGTCCCGACGCTAATATCGTGCAATCATCGGCATATGTCACGATTTCCACGCCGTCAGGTGGTTGTGGAATACCAGAAAGGTAGAGATTAAACAGAGCCGGAGATATCACCCTCCTTGGGGAACTCCCTGTTTAACTCTACGGGGTTTTGAGCATTAGCATTTTAATAAGTGAATGAGAACGAATTTTTAGAATGGGATCACAGAGGTAAGATGTCCGCTTAGCACCCAGAAGGTCTCGGGTTCGAATCATCGTTCGGGGTTTTTTGTTTAATTTTTTATAAATAAACAATGTTTAATTTTGTATAATTTTAACAATTTAAAAATATTTGCTTAAATATTAAATTTTTTATTAATTATTAATACTACATAATATTACTAAAATTAAGTAGTGTTAATTTATTTAATTCTAATTTAATTTAATACAATTGGCGTTATATATTAATACATAATAAATAAATATTTTGTTAATTTTCCTATTGTCATTTCTAACGAGCAAAATGGTTCGCTTTAGTTATTCAGCACTCACAACAGAAGATATGAGATGGTTAGAGTGCCGTAGTAGAAGGCCCACTGTTCTACCCCGGTAGCGGCGGTTTTTTAAACAAAAATGACTAGTGGTTCCTTTGCAATACTTTAAAACAACTTTTAGGTCTTTCTAAATAAAGGGCATCCCTCTATAACAACTCCATGTTAAATTCATTGATGAATATCCCAATTTTCACTACTTCCGAATCACAAGATGAACATCATTTTCATTTCTTTGGGTACTCTCTTTTTGCAGGGTCGTTATTTCTTCCTGTCTCTTGATCCTGCTTCTTAACATGGTTCCTGATCTATTGACTAATCCATGTTCCAGCTAATTGCTTATTTCGAAATTTGCTAAATTTGGGATAAGTACCCAGCAAAAAAGAATGTAAGTAGTTCAAAATGAATTACAGTTTCATTACTCCAAAACCATGCATCCAAGAGAATTCATTCTAAATAGTTTTTCAAAATCGAATAAAGTTTCACTTAAAGAAGTCCTTCAAAGTTATTTCCAAAAATATAGTTCAACACTCATTCCCAGCAAAAAATGGAAGTACTTGCTAAAAAATTACACTTTCATTGTTCTTGAATCATGCATCCAAGAGAATTCATTCTAAACAGCATCTCAAATGCGAATTATTCTTCTAAAATATAGGTCATCTCTTATTATAAATTAAAATTCTAATTTTATTTCCAGAATTAAGAAGTACTTTTATTAAATTACTATTTCTTTCAAATATTATGAGTTACATCATTAGCGTTGTGTGTTTATTGATGATTGGATAACAGATTTTAATAGTCTGTCTTATGGGTAGGGTAAATTTTATTTGTATTTTTATTGGATAAATTAACTAAACTGAGAAGATGTAACTATATGTAGTGTGTCGTCAGAATAAGTTGTGTCCATATCAAAAAATGGTCAAATTAATTTTTATGAAACTCTATTTGTAATGTTCACCTTTAAACGTATCCAAAAATGAATGACGTTCACCTATGGGAGTATGTCATGTAAGCATCAAACATGCAGTGCTTCTAATCACTCATTCGAATTAAGTGACGGGGATCTGTAAATGAACCCATTCCTCCCAATGGCAACCCTATGTAAAAATCATGCATGATTCGCCCGAAAAAGAAGTACTTCCATATCATCTTTTCATCAGTTGAACAACTATTTAACCACTTCTCTGCCATGTCTTTTTTTTCTTGGCAAGCAAAAGTGGTTACCTGTGATCTCTCGTAACATTCGATGACGGACTTTAAACGCGAATATATTATGCTTTCATATACAAATATGAACGTATATTCAAAGACGTATATTCAAGATTTAAATTTTACATAAATGCAGTATTAATCTGATACAACCGATATCAGCTATGTTTCTAACCCAAAGTTCGAATGGTTTGCATAATCCTTAGGTGGGAAACACTTCGAGAACGTGTTTCCCACCTAAGATTAAATTATTTTAAAAATCTTTGAATAACTTTAAGTGCAAATATATCCGCATGTTTGATAGTTGTTTTGACTAGGATAAATATTATTTATTGTTATGTCAATTTTACGCACGTAGGCTCTATAGTTTCTATATAGTTATGCTGAGTTCGAATATATACCCAAAATCCACATTTTCGGATTTCTCCATATAAAAAATTCCAAAATCCGGAAAAAGTGATTTTTTGAGTATATTCGAATGCAGTATTAGAGTACTAATTTATTTTGTGATTTAAAATTTGGGCAAACTTTTTCTGTCTGACTTTCCCGATGCGACACTGTGCACTGTGTGCTATGTTGTTGCGTGTGGCAAGTACAAAATCATTTAAATGTTATTTAGTATCACATAAATCAAAGCTTTAACAACCTCTGACTCTACCACGATAACAACGGTCGCGGAGGCACATGGATGATATAGCATCATAGAGTTTATTGGCAAAAGAAATAGACAAGGCTGACAGACATTCCAACATATTTCTACAAAGCAACCCGGGCAGCATTAAAGACCAAATCCCACATTAACAAAAGGGAAAGGCTCTGTTAGAAATATCTTTGCGTCTACTTCATTTCTTCGTCCATTCAATCATTTCGAAGTTTACCACCCCCCCCCCCCCCACTATTCTCTGACACCACCCTTTGGGTGTCACTCCCAATGGTGTTTGCTAACAATCCACTAGTACTCACTCACTCACATTTCTGCGTTTTTGGAATTCACTACTTCGACACGTCTGCAGATAATTAGATGATTGTATTTTATAAACACAAAATACTTTAGTTGATAGCTCAGTACAAATGTGCGCGATTTGCTAACCGAAGGTTCTTGGTTCGATGTCCAGAGAGCGCATTGACAGAACACAACAAAGAAAATTTTCGAAATTTGTACTTTTACGGGAAACGGGGAGAAAGGGGATAAAAATGTTACCAATCAAACCGCTTCAGTTTGAAATATAATGCTAGAGTCGTATTCTTTCCATTGTGAACGCAACAGATAATGGATTTTCGAAATACGTACCTTTAAGAACAAAACTCGATATGTATGCTCCCATGAGTTTTTGGAAGGTTGGAATTGAAAATGAGCGAGACCGGTCCAAACGGAAAACGTTCTTACCTACACTCAAAGGAATTTGTCAGAAACATAGTCTTCTGTAAGAGCAGATTTTCTGCTGAAAAGGAGATAGCAGATTTGTATCTGCTGAAATAGCAATCAGTTGTTTGCTGTTTTTAGCAATAAAAAAACGTTTTCTTGAAACTTTAAGCATATGTACAGAATAATATAGCCAGTTAACAATTTTATTAGCAAAACTTTTTAGAATAAATATTATTATAAGGGAATTTATTACCACTGAAAGGTATATGATTGTTTTTTAATGATACGCATATTGCCCCAAGCTAATATAAAACGAAATTCGAAATAAATTCATTTTCGCAGACAATCTGAAAGGCTTTTAAATTATAAACGCTTATTTATTATCTATTTTTATAATTTAATTTGTTATTTTTAGCAGACTACAAACACTTTAGCAGTATGAATGCTAATGCAAGACTGCAGAAATACTGCTGTTATGGCAGAAAAACTGCTGTTATGGCAGAAATACTGCTGTAATAGCAGAAAACTACCTGCTGATAGGCAGCAGACGATCGCTGCTGTTAATAACATCAGCGATTCTTTAGGTGTAACAGCGAAAATGCCCGCAATAAGCCATCTAATATGTGCGGCACTTATGTAAATTTCTTTGAAAATTTTTGCCTTTGTGAAGAATTATTTTTATATTATTTTCACATAAATATAGTTAAGGACTATCAAGAGATACGCCCTATATGTGCGCTTGGTCTCTAAAATTAATTAATTAATTTTAATTCAAAAGTATGTAGGAATCAGTCTCTACATACAATATAGGGTAACGGACTCCATAGACACAGGAAGTTTCTGGACATAGATATCGGTTGGAAGAGAGACATAGAGCGAGAGAGTATAAGACAATGACTTTACGTAGTATTACGGGCAGAGAAACTTCTGAAAGTTTGACGTTGACGACTGGAACTCCGAACGACAGGAGAAGTATCGGACAGTCTCATTATAGTCTCACTAAAGACCGCTTAGTTATTTTAAGAAAAGTCTCACTAAAGACATATTTACTTTTATTTCTATAATTAATATACATATTTACATGAATATTTTGTAAATAAATAAACATTAAAACTGAAAAACGAATGTGCGTTTAATCTCAATAAAGATCAAGCCTACAAGAATAATAATGAAACATCACAATTTATTTAACAAATATCTCTATTAACAAAATATTTTCCTAATAAGTTACTGCACTTATACGTGAAATCGTCAGCCTCTAATCTGTCGGTAATACTGTGTAAGGCAATCCATGGTGGAGGGTACATAAGATTCCGGGACCAGCCGAAAAAACATTACATTAATATAATAACAAATAGCTGAACATATAAAGAGTGATTTTTTTGAGGTTAGGATTTTCATGCATTAGTATTTGACAGATCACGTGGGATTTCAGACATGGTGTCAAAGAGAAAGATGCTCAGTATGCTTTGACATTTCATCATGAATCGTCTTACAAACGAACAACGCTTGCAAATTATTGAATTTTATTATCAAAATGCGTGCTCTGTTAAGAAAGTTCATTGCGCGCTTCCATTTTATGGTCAGTTTAATCGACCCACTGAAGCGGCTATTCGGGCTATTGTGACTAAATTTCGCACCAAATTTACATTGTTGGACATTAAACCACCAACACGCTTACGTAGAGTGCGAACTGAAGAAAATATCGCAGCTGTATCGGCCAGTGTTAATGATGACCACCAATTTTCGATTCGTCGCCGTTCGCACCAATTGGGTCTCTGTTACTCAAAAACGTGGAAATGCCAAAATTGGACTAAGCGGATGGACCACCTAAGACGCAGCCGCGGTCAACATTTAAATGAAATTATCTTCAAAAAGTAAATGTCATGGACCAATCTAACGTTTCAAATAAAGAACCGATGAGATTTTGCAAATTTTATGCGTTTTTTTTAAAAAAAAAGTTATCAAGCTCTTAAAAAATCACCCTTTACATCTCAAGCGGTCCTTGTATGAAGATGTGACAGAATATTGCTAGATCAACGGATGGCCCCCCTCCATCCGGCAGGGTGTTTCGCACTCTGGCACGACGTTGATAACGCTGCGCAATTCTTCAGAATCAATCAATCTATCGGCCAAAATCCAATAATTTGAGGTTCCTAAATGTGTCTTATAGTCATAGATCGGTTGGGATTGCATCTGGGTGAAATCGATCCAAAGGGAAAATTTTTTCTCTCACAAGGACTGAAAATACCCTTAATAATCCCTAATATAGGGTCCGCCATCTAACGTTTTTTTTTAACTATTCAACCGTTGGACTATTATTTGTGGGGTGCCGAGACAGCCATTTGAATGAAATTATTTTCCATTATTAACCGGAAGGATTGTACTTTCAAATAAAAAAAAAAATTTGAAAAAAAAAGTTATTTGGCGGACCCTATATTTAGAGTATTTAGGCATGTTTTTCAATATATCTTCTTATAAAGGGTGATTTTTTAAGAGCTTGATAACTTTTTTTTTAAAAAAACGCATAAAATTTGCAAAATCTCATCGGTTCTTTATTTGAAACGTTAGATTGGTCCATGACATTTACTTTTTGAAGATAATTTCATTTAAATGTTGACCGCGGCTGCGTCTTAGGTGGTCCATCCGCTTAGTCCAATTTTGGCATTTCCACGTTTTTGAGTAACAGAGACCCAATTGGTGCGAACGGCGACGAATCGAAAATTGGTTGATGACCACCACTGGCCGATACAGCTGCGATATTTTCTTCAGTTCGCACTCTACGTAAGCGTGTTGGTGGTTTAATGTCCAACAATGTAAATTTGGTGCGAAATTTAGTCACAATAGCCCGAATAGCCGCTTCAGTGGGTCGATTAAACTGACCATAAAATGGAAGCGCGCAATGAACTTTCTTAACAGAGCACGCATTTTGATAATAAAATTCAATAATTTGCAAGCGTTGTTCGTTTGTAAGAGGATTCATGATGAAATGTCAAAGCATACTGAGCATCTTTCTCTTTGACACCATGTCTGAAATCCCACGTGATCTGTCAAATACTAATGCATGAAAATCCTAACCTCAAAAAAATCACTCTTTATTTAGTTGATATTGGGTATGTGCATTCTCCGGAAAGCACCACAAAAAGCATGTTTTTCCCGTGTATTTTTTATACCCTCCACCTCCAGGTGTTACAAACGGAATGACAAATTTGGTGTAGCCCCACAAATTTGTCATTCCGTTTGTAACACCTTGAAATATCGACCTAGGACCCTATAAAGTATATAAATTCTTGATCGTCATAAAATTCTAAGACTATTTAGCCATGTCCGTCCGTCTGTTGAAAGCACGCTAGCAACTAAACGAAAGGAGCTAGGACATTCCAATTTTCCATAAATACGTCTTATAATCGTAGATCAGTTGGGATTGTAACTGAGCGAAATCGGCCCAGAGGGAAAAAAATTCCTTCACAAGGACTAAAAATATCCATAGTAACCCCTAATATTTTAAAGCTTTTTAAGCATATTTTTCCAATATGTCTGCTTGTACTTACTTGATATTGGGTATGTGCATTTCCCCTATAACAAAAACGTCCACCATAAAGTGATTTTTATTCGTTGGGGCTGAAATGGGGCAAAAAGGATAAAAATGGTACCTATCAAACGACAACATCTAGAAACACGAAATTCGGTGTGTACATTAGGGCGTACCTCAAAAAAAAAGTTCGCCGTACACCTTCGAATATGAAGTATTATTGAAAGGTAGTTTCAAAAAAAAAATTTTTATTTTTTTATGCCGAACGTAGGGGTCGCGCTTTTACATTTTTCTATATAACTTGTATTTATAAACGGATTTTAAAGTGTGATACATCGATGTTTTTGTCTCGACGAGGCCGATTTTTTTGTCTTTGAAGTCATTGAGCTCAAGCACCCCCTTCTGGTACTTACCCATCATTTCTCAGTTGCTACTACCCTAATGTACCACTCTAATAATCGAAAATTAAAGCTCGCATAAAATCATGAATCATGTTTGAGCTCAATGACTTCAAAGACAAAAAAATCGGACAAAAACATCGATGTATCACACTTTAAAATCCGTTTATAAATGCAGAAGTTATATAGAAAAATGTAAAAGCGCGACCCCTACGTTCGGCATAAAAAAATAAAAAAAATTTTTTTGAAACTACCTTTCAATAATACTTCATATTCGAAGGTGTACGGCGAACTTTTTTTTTTTACTTGTAACCTGGTACGCTCTAGTGTACCAACCAAATAATCGCACCTATAGTCATGTAATTCAGAAAATATACATTCCTCTGATTCCGTAGACACGAAAAATAAAAGGTTTTTCCAAATTCGTACTTTCAAGGGATACAATGGGAACAGAGGGATAAAAATGGTACCAACTAAACGGCTACTGCTAGAATGATGAAATTCGGTGTGTACATACCTCTAGTTACGGAGACACATAAAATAAAGAGATTTTAGAAAGTCTTACTCTCAAGGGGATTCAAAATTGAAATAGGGAATAAAATGTTGCCAACCAAATGGCGGCGGCTGGAATCATGGAATTCAGTGTACACATTCCTCTGAGTGCATAGACACGCAAATTAAAAAAATGCGGCATTTTTTACTTTTACGGCAAAAATTGGTTGAATCATGAAGTTAGGTTATAAATAGGATGGAAAGCACCAACTTTTTACCAATATTTATGGTACTTAAGCTTTTTGAAAATTTCTGCCTACTTTTTGAATTGGCTTGAAGAGTTATGTTATATTATTTGAAAAATTTCTAAATTTCAAGTATTTTCAAAATATATGTTGACTTTTAAATGTGAATTCTGTAACATACCGTCAGATAGCGAATTTCTAATTACAATGTGTCAGCTTCAATATTCCGCAACTACATGTTGCACGTTTTTTGCGCCATTTATATTATTAAAAAAATGTGAAATTAGTCAATCTTTTTGGGTGTTGATACATGATTTTTATACACTCCACGAGAGTATTATGTCTTTGTGCATTTGTTTGTAACACCCAAAAGGAAGAGAGATAGACCCATTGTTAATTATACCGATCGACATAGAATCACTTTTTGAGTCGATTTAGCAATGTCCGTCCGTCCGTCTGTCCATCTATTCTTGTCATCACGATACAGGTCGCAATTGTAGACATAACTAAATGAAACTTTGCACAATCAAGTTTTTCGGGACAAGGACGAACGCTAATTAATTTGAAGAAAATCGGTTCAGATTTAGATATAGCCCTCATACGAATTTCACTCCCGATTTGACTCTTTTCACCCTAGATACCACATATTACAACATATATTCTTTAAAATTGGCAAAACATCTTATATTTAAAGTAGGAACATCTTTGGTGAAAATATGTCAAATCGGTTCAGATTTAGATATAGCACCCATACAAATGACGCTCCCGATTTGACATTTTCCGCTCTAGAAACCACATATTGTACTAGATTTCCTTTAAATGTGGCACAACATCTTATAATATTACTAGAAACACCTACGATTAAATTGGTTAAGATCGGTTCAGATTTAGATATAGCCCCCATATAAATGTCGCTCCCGATTTGACTTTTTCCGCTTTAAATGCAACATATTGTACTCAATTTTCTTTAAATTTGGCACACCATCTTATAATCCGACTAGAAGCACCTATGCAGAAATTGGGTAAGATCGGTTCAGATTTAGATATAGCCCCAAACAAACGACGCCCCCGATTTGACATTTTCCGCTCTAGAACCCACGTATTGTACCCGATTTTCTTTAAATTTAGCACAACATCTTATAATCCAACTAGAAACACCTATGCAGAAATTGGATAAGATCGGTTCAGATTTAGATATAGCCCCCAAAAAAACGACGCCCCCGATTTGACATTTTCCGCTCTATAACCCAAATATTGTACCCGATTTTCTATAAATTTGGCACAACATCTTATCCAACTAAACAAAACTATGGTGAAAGTGGGTAAGAGCGGTTCAGATTTAAATATAGCCCAAATACAAATGTTGATTCCAAAAGTTTAACCGATTTTGGTCAAACTATACATTTTATATTTCACCTATTTCGTTGCAGGTTTCAATATATCCTCATACAAATGTCCTTTCCGACTTAAAATTTTTTGTCAAAAACATACATTTACAGGATACAAAAAACCTTCCCGTTTTCACTTTTTCACCGAATTGAATTGTATTCGGATAGAAAGTGGAGTGTATCATAGAGTCGGCTCCGCCCGACTTTAGCCTTTCCTTACTTGTTTATTGTATAATTTGAATTTGACGAAAACTTAAGGTTTTTTGTTTAGAACTGGGATATTGTCCTGGCTCAAGACCATTTTGCATCTATATTTAATAGAATGCAAATTTATTTACAAAAGGCATGGTGACATTTATTACTTGGTTGCAGACTACCACGACCATGTCAAAAGTCTTTTCAAGTGGCTTCACAGCGACTTTTCAACATCAAACCCGGCCTCTATAAGTAAATGATTCACACAAACGAACGAGAAGCACAACTCACTTGCCGAATTTACGTTTAAAAAATCGCACCATCTAATAAAGTACTCATACCATCTTACAAGCATCTCATTGAGTTGCATATGTAAGTATGTGTATATGCAGGTATAGTTACCCAACAATACTTCTGCCGTGCCAACGCTCATTTGTTTTAGTTTTTTTCGTTTGTTTTTTTTTTGTATATGATACAGGGTACCCTGCACTTTCTACTCTATTCCAAGTAATTTACTACTAATTCTAGATTAATTTAAAATATTTGTGAAAGTTTATTTACGCTAACGCTATTCTTTATGAGCAAATGTCACACCAAATCTGGTGGTACATTGTGTATGGGGCTATATCAAACAATGGACCGATGTGATCGAAACGAATACAGATGTTTCTAGGTGTAATGTAACGTGATGTGCCTAATGTGAAAAAAATCGGGTAAACAATTTTATTCTAGAGCGGAAAGGACAAATCGGGAGCGAGATTTGTATGGGAGCAATGCCTAAATCTGAACCGATGCGACCCACTTTCACCATAAATATTTCCAGTTGAAATATAACGTTTTATGCCAAATTAGAACAATATCGGTTAAAATATGTGGTATCTAGAGTCTAGTCAAATCGGGAGTGACGTTTATATGGAAGTTATATCTAAATCTGAACTGATTTGCTTCAAATTTAATGGTGTCCTTCATTGGTGCGCAAAAATCAATTGTACCAAGTTGTGTTGTGATTGGATAATATTTGCGAATTGTTCTTCGATAACAAGAATAAATGGATGGATGGATGGATAATTAATTTATTTTCCAGAAAAATATTTGTTTTCACTAAATTGTACTCAATTTTTTTTCTTTTACTGTTTATGGTATAAACATTGGAAAAATATAAACATTACCTTTATATTGAAGATGTCTTTTCTTTCAGCATCAACCAACATCAAGGAAGATGTTTATTCCATACACAAATAAACCACTTGTAAAGGATTTGTTATTATTGGGAGGTGTTGAGTGAGCAGTGTTATACAGGGTGATTTTTTAAGAGCTTGATAACTTTTTTTTTAAAAAAACGCATAAAATTTGCAAAATCTCATCGGTTCTTTATTTGAAACGTTAGATTGGTCCATGACATTTACTTTTTGAAGATAATTTCATTTAAATGTTGACCGCGGCTGCGTCTTAGGTGGTCCATCCGCTTAGTCCAATTTTGGCATTTCCACGTTTTTGAGTAACAGAGACCCAATTGGTGCGAACGGCGACGAATCGAAAATTGGTGGTCATCATTAACACTGGCCGATACAGCTGCGATATTTTCTTCAGTTCGCACTCTACGTAAGCGTGTTGGTGGTTTAATGTCCAACAATGTAAATTTGGTGCGAAATTTAGTCACAATAGCCCGAATAGCCGCTTCAGTGGGTCGATTAAACTGACCATAAAATGGAAGCGCGCAATGAACTTTGTTAACAGAGCACGCTTTTTGATAATAAAATTCAATAATTTGCAAGCGTTGTTCGTTTGTAAGACGATTCATGATGAAATGTCAAAGCATACTGAGCATCGTTCTCTTTGACACCATGTCTGAAATCCCACGTGATCTGTCAAATACTAATGCATGAAAATCCTAACCTCAAAAAAATCACTCTTTACGTTTACCAGGTCCATAGTGGATAGTTCACTCTAGTGGAAGTTCATATTACCGAGAGTTCACTGTATATTACTGCACAGAAACGTTTGGTTGAATCCATAGATTCTTGTGTGTTTCGACAGTACCTTTCCACATTCTACCGCCATCTTGTGCAAAGTAGCCGAACGCGAGTTTATGTTGTTGCATTATATTTGTATACACTACTACACTCCCCTAGATGGCGAGTATATATAACAGTCTCTAGGTTAAATCTTGTTGTTGATAGTTCATCAACATTTAGAATAAGGGAAGGAATTAAAAAAAAAAACTGATTATAATTGAGCGAAGAAGTTTCAAAGAAAACGTCTAATTTTACAAAATGTCCATCCTTTTTAAAAAGGAAAACATTAAGTGACACAAATTGGATAACTTATACGGATATGATAACGTCCTGTATTTAACCAAAACAAATATTATTTATTATATTGTCAATAGTGGAATTTTTCTAAGAAATACCATCATGGTTTGTCATTTATTTTAAAAAGCATTAAATGCTGAGAGTGAATTACTTATATTAAAAGTAAACAGTGGAACAAGTGTAAGTGTGAATACTCTAGACTGTCCCATTCAAACAAAATGTCTCTAATTGCACTTTAGCCTTGTGAATTTTGCATGTTGATTATGGGAAAAATAAGAAACAAATTAAAAAAATATATTTCGGTCGTTTAAGTTAGTCTTCACACTACTATTTTTTACCAACTTCATCTCAAAATTTTCGATATGTGATACTTGAATGTTTCAAAAAAGAAAATATTTCTCTAGAGGAAATATTTTTTAATTTTAATAGAATATTGCTGAATTGTGGCTATAATTAACAATATAATTTATAAAATATAGAAGCATGAAGTTCTTGAACCAGGACAAATCCCAATTCAAATCAAATTGATTGATTACAAATCGAAATAAAAACGGAAACTTTTATATTAAAAAAATAATAATTGGAATAACAGGAATGAAGAAATGTTCCTTTTTAGATCATTTAAAAGGTTAAAGAAACCAAAATTAAGCGATTTTTTACATTTTTGATAGAATATTATTTCGACTTTTGGGAGCAAATGGTTTCTGATTTTTTCCCATAATGAGCACGTAAACACGCTTCGGTAGACTGCTATTAGAATTCAGAAACCCAAAATAATTGCCTTTTACGGGACAGCCTAGTGTAGACCTCATATTAAGGATTTGTTTTAACTTTACTATCTAATTTCTATCACAAACGCTGCTGCTGCTGGGTTTAATGCTAGTAAAGGCTTTGCAGTAATTTTCAAACTGGCAATTAAACCTTCTCGATTTCCACAAAGCGATTACGCTTGTATTGATCCATATAGCCGGAAATAAATCGCAGCCTTCCTTCGTACTGTAAATTCATGATGGTTTTCACCAGCGGCGGATGTTCACTGCCCAATTCTAGCCACATTTTTCCACCCGGCTTCAGGTGTATACAGGCACAATCGAACACTAAGCGAGCAATACGCAGACCATCTGGGCCACCATCCAAGGCATTTAAATTTTCATATCTGAAAATAAGAGAAATGTCAGTTGTGCACATCAGTGTCTCAGTTTAAATTGAAAATAGTTTTGTTTGGAAATCAGTCTCATCGTATTTTGTGACAATTTCTCTTATACAAAATCAAAATCAATTTAAAATGGGACACCATTTTCTATAGAATACAAGAATATGAATAATCAGGCTCAGTTTAGACTGATGCATTATTTTCTCTAGAAAATTATGGCTCAATATAAACTGAATCCTTAATTTTTCAATCAACAAACAAACAATTTACGTAACACAACATTCACAACAGAGGGACTGTTTTTGTGTTCAGCTTTTATGGGATATTGGATCTTACAATTTCACTTCCGGCTGCAATAGATGAAACTCTTCTGATTTAACATAAGGCGGATTAGAAATGATAAGATCGAATTTCCTTCCTTCCAACTCTTTCGGCAGATAATCATTTTCGGACGTGGTATGATTATAGACCTTAAAACGGTCATGTAAGTTCAACATCTTTGCATTTTCCCAGGCCAATGCGGTGGCCGCTTTGCTACGCTCCACTGCAGTGCTGTTGATATTGGGCAAAGCATGGAGTATAGCTAGGGACATGGCTCCAGAACCACAGCCCACTTCCAGCATATCCAAAGGCTCTTTCACACTGCGATAAACATCAATGACCTTAGACACAAACTCTTCTGTTTCGGGTCGGGGAATAAAAACTGTGGGAGCTGTTTTCAAGGTAATGTCCATGAAGTCCCATTCGCCAATAATGTGCTGCAAAGGCATGCGTGCACATCTGGCCTCACACAACCGCTCGAACTCTTTCAATTGCTCCTGATCAAATTGCACATTGTGGTAACTGGTCAAGGTATTCTATGGGTTTTAGATATATTTACCAAAGAAAATCATATAAAACTGATAATTGAATTAAGAACTCACAAATTTCCGTTGCAAAACCTTCGCCACAATGCATTTCAAATTAAAATCAATATCGCCCACCTCATTCGAGCGTAATTTCTCATCCCAACCAACCAAAGCCTTGGAAACATCGATTTTTTGTTCCGAGTTTTGTTTCGTTGTCCACGCCACTGCCGTGGGCTTCAACTGTCTGGTGGCCGTCCTTGATAAGTGACGCAACTGCTGCCCCATTAATTTATACATTTTGTTGTTATTTTAATTGAAAACTTTAATGAAATGTGAAATGTTTTCTGAAAAATTCAATTTGTTATGTGTTGTCGTAGCCAGTGTTACCGTTGTGGCACTAAAGTGGCAATTTTGCCACTTTTTTCCAGTCGACATACTTTTGTGCCACTTTTTCATTGAGGTACTAAATGTGCTACTTTTTGCTTTTTTGTGCCACTTTTTTCATTTCTCGTTCCTGGGAAATTCGTACGGGAATTCAGTAGAAAATTTTACATATATCTTCGAATATTTTTTTCCATCATTTCCACATTAAAATTAAAAATGTAATGTTGTATAAAAATTTAGATCTCATAGCTTTTAATCAGGTATGTCAAATATTGCAATTGGATGACAAAATATTTTAAGTTCGGATGTAGACTCAAATTCCACTTTTTCGGATTTTTCCTGTCAAGCTCCATATGAAAAAATTAAAATCCGTGAAAAATAGATTTTGGGCGTGTATCCGAAAGCTAAAAATAAAGAATTTAAAGTTTTCGAAGCGACAGGACAACGAACAAACATTTTACTGTTAATGTGAACAATCGTTCTCCGTCGTCGAGGCTAAGTCCAATAAAGTCGACACAAAATATTTGTTTGAAAATTTCTTTTGATACATATATTTATATTGTAGTTGGCGACAATGTGAAAAAATAATTTTTTATTTTGAGCAAAAAATTAAATTTTTATTAACTTAAAGAAAAACAGCCCTAATAGAATTATTCAACAAGAACTGTCAACAAAAAATAAGATATATTTGAAATTTATATTCTTAAAATCATGAACTCACTAAACAAACGTTTTCAAAGTGATACTTCACACAAGATATAGTTTCGATAACAAACATTTTAAAAAATAGTTTATAATGTTTACAGAGATATCGATTATAAAAATATTTTCAAGAGTTTATATAAATGACAAAAAACTGAATAGTTTAAGATTCTTAGACCGTTTTTATATAAAATCTAACGATGATATCAACTATTTTGCCAATGGGGCTGAATTTAGTGATGTAATTAGGAAACCACAGGCTTTTGTAAATTAATTAAAATTATTACAATATAAGTCAAATGATAAAACTTATGAGCAGTATTCGCAATTACTAATGTCGAAGATTTCTGTTATAAAGTGGGAAATTTAAAAAATGATTTATATCAAAATTTGCATCAATTTGCCTCATATGTTTTTACTTTGCCTCATAGCAGTGCTTGCGCAGAGCGCGTTTTTCTAATCTGACAATAATGAAACATAGGTTAACGAACAGGTTGAAGATAAAAACTTGACGTGAAGTTGGAGGATTGGGTTCTCAGTACTGATCTCATTGAAAAGTATGGGAAAGAAGTTACCAAAAAGTAACTAAAAATAAATACCAAAATGTGATTTAATTTATTTTTTAGTTTAGTATATATATATATATATATATATATATATATATGGGTCACGAAAATTAACTGTTGCGGTCACCCCCAGAAATGAAGATGGGATTGTTTAATGATGATCTGCAAAATATTTCGTCGCTGGGTTAAGCAGTCTGTGATCTAAACGCTCCTGAAAACACCTCTAAAAATAATGTTTTCCCGTGTTATTTTTTCATGTTGCATTTCTGTCCAAATTTTTCTATGAATTTATAGACCCTTGGAAGCACTTAAAATATAAATTTGTCATTCATTTGTCATATTATTGGACGCTTATTGATTTTTTGTGGGTTTTCAAAGTTACAGCTAAAAACTCATATTTCTTGGAAACCGGAGATGGTTTTTCAGATCCAAAATTCTTTTTACAAAAATGAGCGCTGCGGCGTCAATTTATTTCCGATCTACATGATTTAGGTTATTCGAAAGGTATTGACGGCAGCTATTTATTTTTTATGAGATACTACCACAAAATACGAAAAAGTTTACAGTTAACACTATACACTATGAAAAAAATACATAAAAATTACTATAAACGTCCAATAAGTTACCCTAAGATAATAATCAAAATTTTGTATGTAATGCATGTGAAAACACAATTTTTAGGTTTTTTTTCAACGTGATATTTTGCAAATCATCATTAAACAATCCAAACTTTATTTTCATGGTGTTTCTGGAAATTGTTTTTCCATTTGTATGGACTGCGACCCAGCCTAATATATATATGTATACAAATGTATTGTTTTTGTTAACTTCATGTAATCTGTTGTTTTCTCGAAATAAAAACTAAAAAAGTGTGCCACTTTTTTCTAACAAATGTGCCACTTTTTTTGAAGAAATCCCCTTTTTGTGATACTTTTTGAAATGTCTCAGCGGTAACACTGGTCGTATCGCGTTCGAAGAGAGACTGAGAGTATTTTACATGTTATGTCAAATTCTACAGCTGTTCCACGGCTTCACCAGTGTTGCCAATTTTGGTGATTTTCCATTAGATTTTTGGGATTTTTTACGGCTTTTGGATATTTTTGTGGGTTAAAACTTGATAGGCGATTTTTTGGAATAAAAACAGGGCTGTTTTTTTTCTTAAAGCCTTTTTTGATAGATTATAGAATTAGTATAAGTGTCATGTATGCATAACTACAACATATAAACGTTAGAATATATAGTACTAGAAAAATACTTTAAGTGTGTTAGTAATAATAGGGCTGTTTTTCTTTAAGCAGGGATAGCAAGCTGCGATAACAAAAATGTTAATAAAAATTAAATTTTTTGCCAAAATAAAAAATTATTTTTACATATTGTCGCCAACTACAATATAAATATATGTATGTATCAAAAGAAATTTTCAAAAAAATATTTTGTGTCGACTTTATTGGACTTAGACTCGATATCCATCATTTTGACTTACACTGGATAATTATCCAGGCTAAGTCAAAAATTTGTAACACAAAATTATTTTTTCAAAATTTGTTTTCACACACACACATTGATATTGCTTTTGGCGACAATTTTAAAAAAGATTTTTTTATTTTGAGTGCAATTTTAACATTTTATTTAGATTTTTGTTATCGCAGCTTAGTTATCCAGTCTTAAAGAAAAACAGAAATAGTATAAACATATTGGTAGCCTTGCAATATAAACTTGGTTAAAAATAATTATTTTTTTTTTATTTATAAAATTATTTTTTTTTTAATATTTTTATTTGTTTTGGTTTGGCTATATTAAAAAAATCTTGTAACGTTGAGGCACTTCTGTAAGATCGACCACCTCTGTGGAATGCAATCCATGGTGAAGGGTATATAAAGTTCGGCCCGACCGAACTTAACACCATTTTTGCTTGTTTTCTCTTATGACATTGAAAAGTCCAATCAGTTTTGTAGCGTTAAGTCAAATACTACGCTTTTGATTATTTATTATATCCTTACTCTATAGAGTAGGATGGTATATATCATTTGGGACGGACAAAAAGTGTAATGCATGGCAGGAGTGACATAAGACCCTAAGTATGTTTGGTCCAAATCCGTTTCATAACTTTATAAGCTGATTGGGCAATGTCCGTCCGTCTGGCTGGTGTACACTATAACTCCCGAAAGGAGTTAAGGAATCAAAACTTTGCACATGATAATATTTTCCCCAAACTTAGTTTAAGTTCGAAGATGATGTGTACTATGGACCACACAAATGGTCCATATTCCTATGTTAAATAAAAACCAATGAAACTTCCACACGGATAGTTTCAATTAGCTATATTTCGAAAAATCCCTTTATAATCAGAGGAATACATAAATCGAATTTCATAATTTTAGGTGCAGCCGTTTAGTTGGTATCATTTGTATCCCTCTATTCCCATTTTACCCCTTAAAAGTACGAATTTGGAAAAAATACTTGTATATTATGTGTCCACTTATTTGGAGGAATGTACACACCAAATTTCTTGTTTCCAGCTGTTGTCGTTTGATATGTACCATTTTTATACCTTTTTCCCCGTACGGATAAGATCCACTTTATGATGGACGTTTTTGTTGTAGAGGGGATGCGCATACCCAATATGTAGTAAGTACAAGCAGACATAATGAAAAACATGCTTAAATACTCTAAAATGTTAGGGGTTATTATGGGTATTTTCAGTCCTTGTGAGGGAAAATGTTTTCCCTTAGGACTATAAGACGCATTTATGCAAAATTTGGACATCCTAGCTTCTTTCGTTTAGATGCTAGCGTGCTTTCAACAGACGGACGGGCGGACTCCATCCTAAAAGTGGAGGGTATAAATATGTAAATTGTCTCTAAAAAAGCATTTAGTGACATAAGCTATAGCTTATTTCTTAGAATTTTATCACGGCCCAAAATATATATATATACTTTATGGAGTCTCCGATGAATAATTCAAGGTGTTACAAACGGAATGACAAAGTGAGTATAACCCCCCCCCTCTTGCAGATCGGTTGGGATTGAAAGTGGGCGAAATCGGCCCAGAGGGAAAAATTTTTCCCTAACAAGGACCCCCTAAAATACTCCCTAATATTTAGACTACTTAAGCAATTTTTTCAGTTTTATATGCATTTGAAATTTGTTGCGTACATTTCTATTGTAGTCTAAAAGCACCAAAAATAAATAAAAGCTTTAGCCGGCAAAATGGGACAAAAAGGGATAAAAATGGTACCAATGATACAACAACAGCTAGAAACATGAAATTTGGAATGTACATCCCTCTAATTGCTTAGATACGCAAAATAGAGGGATTTTTCAAAATTCGTACTTTTAAGGGAAAAGAGAGATACAAATTGTAGCAACCAAACAACTTAAGTTGAAATCATGAAATTCGATGAATACATTCAGATGCGAAATAAAAAGGATTTTTTCGAAATTTGTACTTTTAGGGCCTAAAATTTAGGCGGAAAATGGGTCGAATAAGAATAAACATGGTATCAATCAAACGGCTGCAGATATAATAATGAAATTCGGTGCGTACACTTCTCTGACTGAGGTGACGCGAAAAATAAAGAGATATTTTGATATTCGTACCATCAGCATCTAAATGGGATTGAATTTGGCACCAATCAAGCGGCTAAAGCTAGAATTATGATATTCAGTATTAGCATTCGTCTGACTAGGGTCAAAATGGAAAAGGGAGTGAAACTGGCATCAAGCAAACGTTTGTATCTAAAATCATTAAATTAGGTGAGTATATTCCAGTCTGACACATATTGGATCTTCAATATTAGAACTTTTCCTATCAAAATGGTACATACTACAGACATGGTATAGGTTGCAGCTAGAATCAAGAAATTGCAAAGGGGTAAAATCGGGCTTGAGGGAAATTGTTTCTAGCTAATTGGGGTATATTTTTGAAGATGCCTGCCTAATGTTCTCTTGATTCCATTTGAAATTTTATTTTTATATATTGTAATATTAATATTATAATAATGAAGCATCACAACTTTCTTAATATGGTAGTGCACTTCTATGTAAAGTTGGCAGCCTCTAATCTGCCGATAATACTGTGCAATACACTCCGTGGTGGAGGGTATATAAGATTCGGCCTGGCCGAACCTAAAGCCTTTCAGCTTTGCTTTGTTTTTCTTGTCCGCGAAAGCAAAAAAGGTGGCAAGTTATGTCTTCCTAATTAAGAGTCTTTGAATAAGACACATTCCACAAAACTCTCAGGGAATAGTGTAATATGCGTGTAAGTCAACAGATGTCGCTGAAAGGCGTTTTGAACAAAGACCTAAAAACATAAAGATTGAGCATGACGTGAGAAAAAATTAAATGTAAATGGCACAAAACTTGCAAATGTTCACAATCTCACCATCTTTTTTTTTTTATTTTCCCATATGCTCAGTCTAGAACCATAAGGACTGAGCATATGGGACAATAAAAAATATATACAATAGATGTCCTCATAGTATTATTGGAATATTCAGCCCACGTCTCACGTCATGCTCAGTCTTTATGCTTTTAGGTCTTTGGCACTTAAATTCACATGCGCCACCTAGTGACCATGACATCAATCACAAATATTTTATCTATGCACTCCATTATCTTCCGTTTGCTTGTTGCGGTTGCTTTAAAAAAAGAAATGAATCATTCATTCTCGAGGCACATTGCACAATATGTGGTTTAGAACAGTGGACGATGCACCTCAGTATAAAATAGGAACTTAACACAACCTGGCCTAATATTGTGCAATTCACAGCAATGGAGGAAAATCGAGTGCTTGAGCGTGTTTTCCATAATGACGCTATTATGAGGCATATACTGAGTATGCTGAGCCTCAGAGAACAGTACGAAGTACAAAAAGTCTCTCCACGTTGGCGAAGGCTGATGATAAAGTGGGTTTGGAATGAGGATTGCAACGAGATGGAAATGAATCGTAACCATTTCGGCAGCTTGACAGATGATGAATTTTTCGATTTGCTTACGAGGAATGCCGACAATGTTAGAGCATTAACCATAGCCGAAGAAGATGGGGCGGAATTTCGGAGGTATTTCCGGAGTCATTATGAAAATCTTCGGGAATTGCATGTGGAAGGTTTCAGGCTCGCTGAAAAAGACTTGGCCGACATTGTCAGCAATTGTCCTCGTTTGGAGATGTTCGACTATAATGAAGGCCGAGACGCCAGTGTGGCGCCCAACGAAGAGGAATTACGGTGTGTGGAAATGTTGAGGTCTTTGATCAATTTGAAAGTCCTGATACTGAGAGATTTATTCCAAGCAATTTCCTATGGGACACTACAGCTTTTGGCTTCCACGTTGCCGCTGGAACGTTTGGAATGGCATGGAGTGCGCATCAATGGAACCGAACGAAATTCTAAAAGTTATCGCAACACATTTGAAACCTTGCAAATTCTCAAAACTGACTGTTCTCATTTGCGACATTGCGAGGGCGAGTGTTTGAAGTTCGTACAAAAATGTCCAAATTTAAGGGAATTGCAGATGACGCTGTCGGCAGATGTTGCGATAAATCAAAACTTTTTCGAGAAATTCCCACACTTGGAGATAATAACATTAAAAGGCTGTAGCTTTGTGCAGGCATTGGAGATTATGATGAAACTCAACAAATTAAAAAATGTGAATATTGTTGAAGAGGGCAGCCGGAAGATAGCCGATCCTAATCTCAAAACAGATATTAAAAGCTGTTTAAAACTGCTGAAAATGCCTACTACGTTGTTCCGAAATCTGCAAGAACTTTCCCTGTCAAGTCCACAGGTCAACGATGAGTTTGTACGAATGTTGACCAGGAAATGTTCCCAGTTGAAGAAACTACACTTGACGGGCAGTAAAATCAGGGGCGAGCATATTCACCGGCTTCGGGATTTGCAAAGTTTAACTTTGGAGAACAATCTTACGACCATCCTAGGGTGTCATTTATTTGCCATGCTCGTGGATCTTCGGCAATTGGAAAGCTTGATTCTAGATGTCCCAGCTGTAGCCGAAAATGAGTTTTCATTGCATCCTCCTCCTTCGGATTTAGGAAGTTCATTGCAGGTTTTGAAAATTATACGTACCGATGATCAAATGGCATTCTGGAAACACATTTGGACTCAATGGCAGCCCCGATTTTTCGAAAATGTACATACCGTGCACATTGAATATTACCGAATGCCTCATAAGTTTGGTATGTACTGGTTTTTCGTGCACTTCCCTTCGTTGCGTTGCGTGCAGTTGGACGCCTGCTTCAAACTGCGCAAGGAATCATTTATCACAAATTATATGCCATCAAATATTGAGCATATGGCACTTGTAAATTGTGAGCGTATGGATTGGACACATATTTTGAGACTTTTGAGAAATTCAAAGGTTCACACTTTGGACATCTTTGATATGTCGATAAAAGTTGATTATGCCACAAAACAACCGGATCATTGTTTTATCGACGATATTATGAACGATTTACGTTGCATAACCATGCCCTTTGATCTCCTCCAAGAAACATACGACGTTTGGCATCAATTTATCGAAGCGACTGCTCGATTTCAAGTGTGTTGCATGGGTCAATATAGCCACGACATTGTTTTGGATCTTTTGTTGGATAATTCGACGGCAATGCAGAGAATTAGGTGTATATATGCCAACACCGAATTAGGTGGGTTCTTTGGAAGTACCACGAAATCTAGCTGAAATGACATAAGGTCGATTTACAAATGTCAGATCCCATACAAAGAACAAGAAACTTGATAAGGTGGCAACATTTTTACTCATTGGTTTTATTTAAATAAATCAGAGATAAAAATCTGGCACCACCTTACTCGGTAACTAAGAGAGTAGTTAGCTACTTTCTTGTTAATCGAGTAAATTCCATACAATAGACCTGTTCGATTGGGCTTACTAGCTTAGTTTTTGTATAGAATTTACTCGCTTAACAAGAAAGTAGCTTACTACTCTCTTAGTTGTGTTGCCTGATTTTGTCTGTTAATCCATTTATGAAAAAGCCATGTGTAGCAACGTTGCCGCCTTTTCAAGTCTCTTAATTGTAAGCTAGTAAGCCCAATCGAAGAGGCCTAAAAATTAGTCTAGTAATTAATAAATAATAAAATTAAAAGTTAGTCTAGTAATAATTAGCGATAAGCTATTTTGCAAAATTCTTTGAATCATAGTACGATTTTCAAATGTCAAATTTGTATAGCATCTGACATTTGTATATCGACTATATGTCAACTAGATTTCGCATGCAATGTGACAAAGATATTAAAACAAAAAGATGTGTATGTCTTTTTAATCGAATATTATTATATTTTCCCCTTTTCATTATATATGTATATATTCTAATTGTGATTTTTCTATTCCTTAGATTCTCTGAAGAAATATTGTGCGGAAAATATTAAAACTACTTCCAAGGTACCAGTGTGTCTTTTGGATGAAAACAATAAACGATTATGGAATCATCGCTTTACCACCGAAAATCTTGTGATTATAATCGAATTTTCAAAATGATTGCAGTCCATGATTCCAAATCATAGGAAACTTTCTTTCAAATAAAATTAATGTTTTTAAAACAAAAATTATTTTTCTAATAGCCTGCATGCAAAATCTTGTTGAATTGACTTAAGATCGATTTACAAAAATTCATATCAAATACAAATTTGACATTTGGAAATCGACCTTATGTCATTTCAGGGCTTATATTCATAGATGGCTCTGAAGAAAAACACAACTTTTCAGGAAAGCGAAAAAACTGTTTTTCTCCTTAATTATTAATCATTCTTCCACAGTTTAATCTAAAAATGATTAGAAATTGCTACGATTAAACGATATGAACCATAAAACCGCGAATAATAAGGGTTTTATGGTTCATAGCCACTTTTGCACGTTTAAAATTGAGCACTATGAATATTGAAATAAGCACATAAGCACCGTTTATGCCCAAATATATAAATAAGACTTATTGTAAACTCGTTGAAGTTTTTCTTGAAATGTTGTGTAGAAAACGCATTGTCTGTGATGTACACAGCGAATTTAAAGATTCCAGCTTCATCCGCCAGATTGGTACCATTTTTATCCCTTTTTCCAAATTGTTTACAAAAAGTGTATATTGCGGTAGGGCACGATAAACACAAAATACAAATTGGATATTTTTGGAAAAATTTTATTTTCGCGGCTAAAATGTTTTTCACACATGACATTTTTGTTTTATGATTTTCTCGCGACCTAGCCAACGGAACCGACTTAATCTTTGTTTGTGTATTAAGAACCAATGTCGCTTGTAACATATATGTAGCCAGTCGCGACAATCGTTGCTATTGTTGAAAAATCCAAAATTCGCGGTTGCAATTGCTTATATTCTGAAACTTTTCTGGCACAAATATTCCGAATGAAGTCAGCAAACATATGCTATCAAAATATTTTGGTATTCTCAATATGATAAAAAGTTACGCGGGTTTTTTCTAAATATACTTTTCACAATTTTTGACCTTACATCCACTATTTATCCTATTTTAGGCTGATAACTTGGGAAACAAAATGCTATTAACCGCGAAATGATGGAATTTGATAGTACGATATGCCTTAAATCTAGAAAAATGTTTTAAACAAAATGGTAGCGAATTGCAGCCTTCGGTTATATGTTGTTCCATTGTTGAACTATTTTATTTATATTATTTGTATGTTCATAGCCACTTATGCAGTCACAAAGTAACGTGTGAGTTGATAGCCAAATCAGAAAAATTAAAAAAAAAAATGATTTAGAAAAAAATTTCTTTTCCAATTTTATATGACAGATGACAGCCAAATAGGAGAATAGTTTGACATCAAAAACTAATTTTCGAGAAAATGGTTCATAGCCACTTTTGAATATAAGCCCTCGATATATCATGTCATCCTCATATTTTGGGGCAGCTTAAGTCTTGGTACTCCTGAAAAAAAAAACAACAAAATCATTATTAAAATTTCATAATTTTTGAACTAAATTGATTTAGTATATTCTTAGTTGGGTAGTTCACATGTTATAGAACTGCCTTTCGCTGTAGTTGACCCCATTCAGTCACTTTGTTGAAAAAGGATGCGTTTTTCAAAATGATCACATAAATGATGAATGACGTTCAAAAAGCGTCTTTGCGGAGGTGTTTTAGGGATGTAGTCCATGCATTTTTGTCCATTTTTTTTAAATAAAAAAATAGCTGCAAACCACCAAAAATCTGACCTGCAATGAAGAAAGCCGTTACCCTGCATAATCGGCGTTGAATACCCAAGAGGCAAAAACCTTTAAGTCTAATAGGCTTTTCACACTGCATGCAAATCTAGCTGAAATTACATAAGGTCGATTTATAAATGTCAGATCCCAAAAAGGTGTAGTACATTGAAGGAGTGACTTAAGACCTTAAGTATGTTTGGACCAAATTCGTTTCACTACATTTTAAGATTTTGAGCCATGTCCGTCCGTCCGGCTGGTGTACATGGTAATATTTTCCCCAAACTTAGATTAAGTTCGAAGATGGGCGAAATTTCAAAGCCCATTCTGGTACCTCCCACACAAATGGTCCATATTTCTATATTAAATAATGTATGATAAAATTGTTATAAGCACTTTAAGTGTGCTAGATATGGCGGGTTTTGCCACACCCCTTCTGGTACCTCCCACACAAATCACCCCAACCTACCTAAAATTAAAGCTGTTATAACTAATATACGGATGGTCGGAATACTCTGTATTCTCTATACTCTAATTTGACCTTTACCACAAACTTCCAGTACCTCCCCCACTCATAATCCAAGTACATTTAAACTAAATCTAAGTAAAATTTTGCTGAAATTTTCCTAAAACTAAATAAAATTTTACTCAAATCAAGTAAATATTTACTTAAACTGAGGACAATTTTGCTGATTTTTTTCCTCAAAACGAGTAAATTTTTACCTAAACTGAGAAAAATTTTACTTGATACAAGGAAAAAAATACTTGAAGTATTTAAGAAATTAGTCTCGGCAAAAAAATGAGAATTGCTTCTTAGATTTATATTCAAGAATTTTCTAAACAAATTAAAGTGATTTTTTATAAGTTCATTAATACTTAAATGTATGAAGAACTCGGCATAAATTTCAGTAAACGTATTAAGTTAATTTGAAGAAAAAACTCATTTTTGGTTAAAAATTACTAATGAATTTTTTTCCATACAAAAAATCTTAATATTTTTCTTACTTAAATTACTTTGGAAATTTTCTTCCACACAAGTATGAGGTATTGTAAGAATTTTTTATTAGATCCAATGGAATGTTTTTAAGTAAATTTACTACCCTATTTCTAGTACATGAACTATTTGCTATGACTTTGAAATAAGGAAACTTTACTCATACTTAGTTAATTTTCCTATTTTCAAGGAAATTTTTACTAAAGTGGAGTAAAATTGTTTAACTAAATTGGAGTATGGATTTTACTCATACTTAGGAATGCTATTTTTCTGAGTGTATATATATCATTTGGGACAGAACAAAATGTAACGCATTGAAGGAGTAAGATAAGACCCTAAGTATGTTTGGACCAAATCCGTTCCACGACTTTTAAAGCTGTTTGAGCCACGTCCGTCGTCTGTCTGTCTGGTAAGCTGGTGTATACGATAACTCTCCAATGGAGCACATGGTAATATTTTCCCAAACTTAGTTTAAGTTCGAAGATGCATGAAATTGCCACGACCCTTCTGGTACTATGCTATTTTTCTGAGTGTATATATCATTTGGGACAGAACAAAATGTAACGCATTGAAGGAGTGACATAAGACCCTCAGTATGTTTGGACCAAATCCGTTCCACGACTTTTAAAGCTTTTTGAGCCACGTCCGTCCGTCTGTCTGTCTGGCAAGCTGGTGTATGCGATAACTCTCCAAAGGAGCACTTGGTGATATTTCCCCAATCTTAGATGGGCGAAATTGCCACGACCCTTCTGGTACCTCCCACACAAAAAGTCCATATTCCAATCTTAAATTAAACCAATGCAATGCAATTTGGTAGTTATTAAAGTTGTTATAATCCCTTTAAGTGTATAAAATATGACGGGGTTTGCCACGATCCTTCCAGTACCTCCCACACAAATCACTCTAAAGAACGTAAAATTACAGCTATCATAACTGCTATACGGATGATCAGAATACTGTGAAATTTGATATTTGGAAATGCTTTTATAGAAGTTTCATTCACATGGAATATGGGCGGTATAGTCGCACCCATTCTGGTACCTCCCACACAAAGTGGCATAAGCTTTGTTTGACATAAAACCAGTATAACATCCATACGGGTAGTCAAAATCATATGCATTTTGATATTTGAAAATGTTTTTATAATCACATTAAACCTAAAAAATACATATTTACGCTTTAGCCACGCCCCTTCTTGTACCTCCCACACATTTGTCTCTATCCTACGTAAAATTAAATCCTTCATAACTTCTATATTGGTGCATGGAATCCACTATGACTTGATAGTTGATCGTGTTTTTACAATTGGTTTATAAATGTTGAAGATGGGACCATTCCTTCTAGTACCTTCCACACAAATTGTCCTGCCCTAATTAAAATTTAAGTCCTTCCATACACATGTTATCTACAGTGGTGGCCAAAACATATGCAACTAAGTGTGACTTACTTTATTTGGCTCTGTAAGTTTGTAAATTTAAATGACAAAGGGAACAATGTTGTTAAAATAAATATTAATACAGCATTAAGATTTCAAAGATGTCTTCGAATTTTTCGAACTAAAAGTGGCAGTTGCGGTCAATCACTGCGGTGTACAACAGCAATTTTTGATTTCCTTTAAAAAATTAGCAATAATGCGAAATATTGAATTTTTGTGAACATTATATTTCTGGACAATGTCTTTGTGTTATATTCCACCAAAATAAGCAGTGATAATTCGTTGTTTGAGCTAAGATCATAATTTATCCGATGCCATTTCAATACAAACTCTATTTTAACTTCAATAGAAAAAATAACAAAATAAAATAAAATTTTCTTATAAATTTCTTTACACAGGCTTATTATTTACTAACACGAACAACAACAAATCAAAATAAATATCAAAAATTCCGTTATTTAAAACAAAATTGTCGAGTTGCATATGTTTTGTCCACACCGATTTTTATAATTATCAACAAAAATGTCGATAATAAAAAAATGTTAACAGAATATGTGAATTTTTTTAATTATTTGAAATCTTAATGCTGTATTAATATTTATTTTAACAACATTGTTCCCTTTGTCATTTAAATTTACAAACTTACAGAGCCAAATAAAGTAAGTCACACTTTGTTTCATACGTTTTGGCCACCACTGTAAGTGTCTAACCAACTGAAATTTACTTACTGGTTTTTAAACACTTGGGTCCCTGCGTTAAGTGGATTCTTCCGAAAACCCGCATAAAAATGTGTGTTAACATCTTCAAAAATCGCATGTAATCAAATAATAATTATTAGCCGATAAAAATATCTATGTATAAAATCAACATTATAAAATTGATTTATTTATTTTATGCATAATTTAATTAATTGTACCAAAAATTGTACATTTGTAATTTCCATAACTGGTGTAGATACCGTAAAGAGAGAAAAGAAACCACACATTGCCAACTAAAATATACCATTATTGGTAACTCGTAGAGACTCTCCAGCAGTACTTTTAGCAATGACACAAACCCAATTAAATAAATCTGCCACTAGATGGCTTTGCTGAAATATTCAATCTAGGCCTAATTACAAAAAGAAGAGAGTCGGCTAAACTGATTTATATATACCCTCACTCTCAGAGAACATATCGATGGAAGTTAAAAGGAATTAAACTTTACTTAGAGCGGGATAATTTGGAAGGTACTAGTTCAGTTCAAGGCACATGGTACCAGCTTCCATATTTGTAAAACATGATCATATATTAAGTCATATTGGATTCCATGGACCAGTATAGAAATTATGAAGGATTTAATTTTACCTAGGATATGGACAACTGTATGGGAGGTACAAGAAAGAGCGTGGCTAAAGCGAAGATATTTGTATACCCTACACCACAGTGTCTTTGTGCATTTGTTGGTAACACCAAAAATGAGGCCAGATAGACCCATAGTTTATAATACCGATCGACTTAGAATCACTTTTTGAATCGATTTAGCCATGTCCGTCTCTCAGTCTCTGTGTCCGTCTGTCTGTCCATCTATTCTTGTAATCACAATTGCGACCTGCGCAATTATTGCCCGATTGTAAGGAAACTTGACACAAACGATTTTTGCACGTCGAAGACGGACGCTATTTAGTTTGAAGCAAATCGGTTCAGATTTAGATAAATAGCTCCCATATAAATGTTTCTCTATATACCACATAATTGAAGCGATTTTGATAAAATTTTGCTCAACACCTTATATCTAAGTTAGAAGCATCTGTGGTGAATATGGGTCAAATCGGTTCAGATTTAGATATAGCCACCGTACACATTTCGCTCCTTTTTGACATTTTCCGGCCTAGAAACAGTAAATTCAAATTTGGCTTTAAATCTTATATTTCAACTAGAAACATTTCTGGTGAAAATGGGTCAAATCGGCTCAGATTATATATAGCTCCCATACAAATGTCGCTCCCGATTTGACTTTTTTGCTCTAGATACCACGTAATTTAACAGTTTTTGAATATGGCCTTAAACACAGATATACACTAAAAACATCCGAAAATCCAAAAGTTGATTTCGCAACATATGAATGGTTTCGGCAAGAAAGATTTAAGGGAACTACAATTTCAGGTAAGTTAACTGAAATCGAGATATTGTATGAACTTAAACTGAAATTTGCTTCTGAACTTCAGGTGAAATGATTGTCGAAAAGGCAAAAATGTTCCATTTGAAGTTAAACATGAATTCAGAGTGCACTTATTCATTTGGTTGGTTGGATAAATTCAAAAAACGTCATGGAATCCGTCGACTGAAATCTACGGGAGAAAAGGAGTGTGCTGATTATGAGTCTGCTACGATGTTTGTGGACGACTTGGATGAAATCATTAAAAACGAACAACTTACAACTGAACAGATCTATAATGCAGACGAAACCAGTCTATTTTGGAAGTGTTTGCCTCAGAGTTCATTGGCTAGTGGTAATGAATATTCTATTGAAGGGTACAAGGAATCCAAGGAGAGAATCACAGTGCTAGTTTGTTCAAATGCTGCAGGAACTCACAAGTGTAAATTGATGATAATAGGAAAAAGTGACCGTCCAGTAGCTTTAAAAAACGTTGAAAACCTTCCTGTGATTTATAAATCTAATAAGAAAGCTTGGGTAACACAACAGCTATTTCTGGATTGGTTTAATCAAAATTTTGTACCAGAAGCAAAGGAACATCAACGGCGCATCGGTCTCAAAAATAACTGTAAAATACATTTACTAGTATTAGACAACTGTCCAGCACACCCAGATGTAAATGCTATGATATCTGAAAACGTTACAGTAATATATCTCCCACCAAATTGCACGTCCTTGATTCAGCCTATGGATCAAGGAGTAATTCGGAGCTTCAAATGTCACTACCGTAAACTGATCGTTCAAAAACTTGTTGGTGCTAATGACAGACGTGAGTTCGTTAAATCTTTGAATATTAAGACAGCTTTGTGGGCAGCCGCAGCTTCGTGGGACTCTGTAACTCCACAAGTTTTAAAAAGAGTTTGGAATAACTTACTATCTCATAATGAAGATGATCCAAATAGCCTTGTTGAGATACAAACAGATATAACCAACCATACCGTCTGGATGTACGATTGATGCTGTCGAAAAGTGGATGGTGTGCGACTCTGATGTCGCTCCGTTTGCTATTATATCTGAAGACGAAATCGTAGACATGGTTACCCAAAGCCAAGAAGATGAGCTTGATTCAAATTCGACGAAAATGTGGAAATGCGGACGAAACGCCTACATTGGCTCAGGCAATAGAGGCTAGTAGTATTTTGTTAGGTTTTTTAGAAAACTTTAATTGTCCAAGTATTTCAGAACCAGATAAAATGCAAATATATCGCATACAAACTCATTTGTTGGAAGAACAACAATAAAAGCATAAGACAGACTTCCATAAAAGATTTTTTTAAATAAATGTATGTATTCCTAGAGATATGATAAGTTATTTATAGACGCAGATTTACATGTTTTTGTCAAAAATAAATAAAAATAATAAAATTTATACATGTAAAATTTTACCTCTTTTAACCGTGATTTTCGGTTATCCGTGATTAGCCCGGTCGCGAGCATCACGGTTAATCGAAGTTCAACTGTATATACATTTTTATTGTTTTCTTTTCAAGTTCATGTTTTGGTTCTTTCCAAACGCAAGTGCGAAAATGTCAATTTGATTAACCAGAGTCATACGTGCGAATTGCCGAATTAACAAACGAAATTAGGCGAATAGCAGTGGTAAAATATAACATAGCTTTTTGTAATAATTTCATCCATTCACCTCTTCTTGTAATTATTAATTTAGCCTGAAATAAAATATGAAAATATGAAAATGTGAAAAATTGCTTTCTTGTCATCCAAGTGGTTATCTGGTGATATCCCGTTTTTATCATCCAGGTGATATTTTGGCAATATCATCTAGATTTCTTGCGGACGATAATCTGGCAATATCGCCGATTTATCACTCAGAAGTATTGCCTTGGCGTATCGCCCTGGCCGCACAAACTTCTCTAAGTGAGGTAACTTCCGCAATACGAATATGATTGTTGCCGCAATATCATTTTTCTTCTTTAGAGTGGGCCATTTAAAATTTTAAATTTGAGCTTTAAAAGTATTACATTTTAAGAATATATAGTTAGGATTTAGTACAAATTAGTACAAAATTATAAACAATTTTACATCGAAGCGTACGCGACAAAAAACAGAAGTACTGAAGGTCTTATAGAAATATACAAAGTTCAGCGATTTTTTGAGAACTTTGTTTTTCCTTAAATACATGTAAATGAAGGTCAGAGGATATATTATGTTCGTAGATTTATGAAATATGACAATTATCTCTTAATTTTTTTTAATTAGGTACAGCAGAAATACGGACGCGACAAAACGGACGGGACAAAAATCGTAGTAAACAAATTTAGTAATTTTCGTTATAACACTTCAACTTTTAATAAAACTAAAAGAGAACAAGTTTCATAATAAAAAAGTTGTCGAAATAAGGAAAAAAATAAAATTAAAAGCTATTAGTGTGGTCTGATTTAAGTTTTTGGTAGACCTTTTTTAGGAGATACCCATTTGGATTATGAGATGCGATGAAAATGTGCTTCCTACGGAAGTACTTACAATTTTTTATAGCTGGGTTGCCAATTAACTCAATTTTATGGTTCAATTTTAACAACTTTTTTTAATACAATACTAAAAAAATACTTTTCTTATTATTTTGTTTGAGAAATGGAAATCACAATAAATCCGTTTCTCACCAAAATATTGGCAAAGATTATTATTTCGATGCTTTTTTCAAAGATTTTTTTAAATTGGACTATTTTTAATTTAAGATTACGATTGGTCCTAATAATTAAGATTGGCAAAAAATTAAGATTTTTTTAAATGATTTTGCATTTGATTTTACTTTCGGAGAGCAGGTCTTAAAGATTTTCTGTTCTGGGATATGCCCAATATCAACTACGCCGAGTAAAGGTTTCATTTTATTTATTTATATGTAAAAAATGTATGGGAAAATACATTGGGTCAATTTTCATTTTCGGTTTGGGAGTATTTTTCATTTTTATCGGGTCATTATTTCACATTAAATGGGAATATTAATTCATAATAAAAAAAATTACCAAGAATTGGATCCATTTTGCATTATTGGATTGGGGCCAATTTCTACTGCCAGTCCAATCAAATCAGATCATAATTTACCAAAAAACACTTGAAAATAGGCGTAAATAACCAACAAATATGAATAAAACAAAACTGAACTTACCTGATGTTGAAGTTTGCCGCAATCAATTATACTGTCCACAGATAGTTAAGAATTTGTTTTTCAAACGCAGTCATTTTAAACATCATCACTTGAAACAGAACATGCATTACACCTCGAACCTGCTTTTACCGACACGAACGAACTAGTCCATCGTTAATTTCCCCACCTCCTTTCCTAAGTCACAGAGGGCATAGCAACAATAAAAAACCCTTCACTTGCATGGATTCATGCATAGCAACAAAACACTCACACACTAGCAGCAAGAATTCGATTCGAGACAGTCTACACCACTTCTGGTATGACTGACAAACTTTTCAACACAATTTACGATCAAACACATAGAACACAACACGAACTTCATTTCAGAGACATCGAACTTTGCATACGAAGTTTATAAAGGGTGATTTTTTAAGAGCTTGATAACTTTTTTTTTAAAAAATCGCATAAAATTTGCAAAATCTCATCGGTTCTTTATTTGAAACGTTAGATTGGTCCATGACATTTACTTTTTGAAGATAATTTCATTTAAATGTTGACCGCGGCTGCGCCTCAAGTGGTCCATCCGCTTAGTCCAATTTTGGCATTTCCACGTTTTTGAGTAACAGAGGCCCAATTGCTGCGAACGGCGACGAATCGATAATTGATGGTCATCATTAACATTGGCCGATACAGCTGCGATATTTTCTTCAGTTCGTACTCTACGTAAGCGTCTTGGTGGTTTAATGTCCAACAATGTAAATTTGGTGCGAAATTTAGTCACAATAGCCCGAATAGCCGCTTCAGTGGGTCGATTAAACTGACCATAAAATGGAAGCGTGCGATGAACTTTCTTAACAGAGCACGCATTTTGATAATAAAATTCAATGATTTGCAAGCGTTGCTCGTTAGTAAGTCTATTCATGATGAAATGTCAAAGCATACTGAGCATCTTTCTCTTTGACACCATGTCTGAAATCCCACGTGATCTGTCAAATACTAATGCATGAAAATCCTAACCTCAAAAAAATCACTCTTTATACATCCGGCCGAAAGCACTTCATTTGTATCTTAACTCTTTCGACACCATCACCACAATAACAACATCACGAAATGAGAACACTGCACACTAACACTTACATAAATATATATTTTTTTCTTGTTGCTAATTGCTTTAATGGCCATGGGGCTATTTTACTATCCTTTTTATTTTAGATGTTTATGCAGATTCTTACACGAATTTTACGCGACACGACGAACCGTATTTGATTTGTAGACGACGAATTATATCGATATTTGTCTTCTCACATCTAATTTCCTTATTCACAAGTTAGTTTCAAGGTAGTCGCAACTTCCTACTCGACTCCTGGTATGACTGACAAACCAATGTCCCAGACATGACAAACCATTCAACGATATTTCCGATCAAACAAATAGAACACAACACACACGAACTTCATTTCAGAGACATCGAACTTTGTATACGAAGTTTACATACATCCGACCGAAAGCACTTGTATGTCAACTCTTCGACACTATGTATGACACCATCACCACAACAACAACATAACGAAGAACACTGCACACTAACACTGATAAATATGCAGTTTCTTACACGAATTTTACGCGACACGACGAACCGTATTTTATTTGTAAACGACGACTTATACCGATATTTGCCTTCTCACTTCCTCCTTCTTGTTCACTAACACACTAATAAGAAAACGACCGGCTAATTTTCTGTTCTCATTGTTTGCTTGTTGAACGTTTGCACATCTCAAAGACAAGTTAAAGTAAAACACATATTTCGTTATGAAATTATTATCTTTTCATTGATATTTTTTTACACCAAAATGTAGGAAAACACCCGAACTTTATTTATCTACACTTTTTTGTTCTCGATCACGAATAAAACCACATGAAACGAATACTTTTAATGACGCACACGGAATTTCTTAAGATCCACGAACCGCTCTCATTTGCATACGATTTGAACTGAAGAAAATTTACGAAATGATGTAGCAGGAGTAGCCAGATGTTGCAAATTTAAAACGATTAATCGATTAATCTAATTTGAATTGATACCGGAAGTAGTCGATTTTGTATGTGATCTTGTTCTTTTCAAAATTATGAAGAAAAGAAAATGTATTAGGGAAAATCGTAAAATAATACATTTGCAAAACAACACTCACATTAAATACATGCTTTTATTTTCGACGCGGCGATATTAAAGATAAAGATAAACTTAATATAAACACATCAGCATTTATTATAGCCTTTTCAGACTGAAATCGAAATCGATTTACAAATATCAGCGATATGATTTTAATTGTTTTAGAAATTTCACATTTTTTGGACTATTCGCCATTTTGGACCGGTCAAAATAATAGCAGCATTCAAAAAATCTCAAGAAAAAGGAATTTTATCTCATTTTTTCAATTCGATTTGATGTTATAAATAAGATATTATGAAATGTACACTATTTCTGAAATGTTATTGTTTTATTTTTCTTCATAAGTAGGGCGTGGAGATCATTGTGGGGAAAAAAATCGAGTTCATATAAAAAGTTTGAAATCTGAGGATAAATCATATAGTGAAGTTTGATTTTTTCCAGTGTTCCATTAAAATGACCAGAAATTCGATATTATAAGAAGAAAAAACAAAATCACGTCAAAAAAACGACAGTTTGTAAGACGTCCACAGAACACGGAACACATCTCCAGGTATCACCAAAACTGTCAAATAGGGAGTATCAAGCATAATGGCTTGGTCTTGTTTATCATATTATGGAGTTAGGTTCATACATTGGCCCAGAACTACTATGGACTCTGTCCAGTACATCAACATACTGTCTAAGATTATGCTTACGTATGCAGAATGTGGAATGCCACTTAAATGAGTCTTCTAGCAGGTCAATTATCCCGAAAACACCAGCCGACTTGCTAAAATATGGTTTGAAGTCAATAATATCGATGTTATGGAATGGTTCGGGCAGACATCACATCTCAATATAATCAAAAATTTTAAGTGTGATGACAATAAACAGCAATAAACAGTGTGACAGCAATACTGAAAGACAATAACGATATTTGGCACGAAATTCTAGAGGCATGGTCAGAAATACCGCATGAAAGGTGAAAATAAAGGGTGATTTTTTAAGAGCTTGATAACTTTTTTTTTAAAAAAAACGCATAAAATTTGCAAAATCTCATCGGTTCTTTATTTGAAACGTTAGATTGGTCCATGACATTTACTTTTTGAAGATAATTTCATTTAAATGTTGACCGCGGCTGCGTCTTAGGTGGTCCATCCGCTTAGTCCAATTTTGGCATTTCCACGTTTTTGAGTAACAGAGACCCAATTGGTGCGAACGGCGACGAATCGAAAATTGGTGGTCATCATTAACACTGGCCGATACAGCTGCGATATTTTCTTCAGTTCGCACTCTACGTAAGCGTGTTGGTGGTTTAATGTCCAACAATGTAAATTTGGTGCGAAATTTAGTCACAATAGCCCGAATAGCCGCTTCAGTGGGTCGATTAAACTGACCATAAAATGGAAGCGCGCAATGAACTTTCTTAACAGAGCACGCATTTTGATAATAAAATTCAATAATTTGCAAGCGTTGTTCGTTTGTAAGACGATTCATGATGAAATGTCAAAGCATACTGAGCATCTTTCTCTTTGACACCATGTCTGAAATCCCACGTGATCTGTCAAATACTAATGCATGAAAATCCTAACCTCAAAAAAATCACTCTTTACTAGTTGACTCCAAGAAACGACGTTATATAGCAATATTAAGCAATAAAGTCAGTACAACTAAGTGTTAAATTCAAGAAAATGTCGTTATTGAAGTAATTATTCAAAAAAGTTTTCAATTAAAGTAAATTGAAACAAAATATTTTTAGCTTTAATTAGCGCTGCTATTTTTTTGACTGGTCTCATTTTTGACATAAATGGTTCTAAAGGCTTAATCTCAAAATTACAAAAACTTATATTTTTATTTAAAGCCGTATTAAGAATGGCACAATACTACCCTTCAATCGCCGTAAAAACTTTTAGGATTTTCGAAGTAAAACTGATATTTTTCTTTGTCGACATTTTTTATCTCGTCGCTGTGTAAAAGTGAATGAGAACGGTTCAGATTTATATATAGCTCCCATGCAAATGTCGTTCACATTTTCATCGAATTGAAAAGTAGCGGAGTAGAAAGTGTAGGGTATCATATAATCGACCCCGACCGACTTTATCCTTTCCTTACTTGTTTAGGTTTAAAGTGATTGTAAACATTTTCAAATATCAAATTGCAAATGATTTTGACCACCCGTATGGATGTTATATCGGTTTTATTTCAAGCAAAGCTTATGCCACTTTCTGTGGGCGGTACCAGAAGGGGTGTGGCAATATCGTTCATATTTTATGTGAATGCAACTTCTGTAAAAGCATTGTCAAATATCAAATTTCACAGTATTTCAATCATCCGGATACAAGTTATAGCGGCTTTAATTTTACGTACTTTACGTGTGGTAGGTACTGGGAGGGGCGTGGCACTACACGCCATATTTTGTATACTAAAATTTATTATAAAAACTTTATCAAATACAAAAATATAGAGGATTCCGAATATCCGTGTGGAAGTTACATTAGTTTTAATTTAACATAGGAATATGGACCATTTACGTGGGAGGTATCTGAAAGAGCGTGGCAATTTCGCCCATTTTCGAATGTAAACTAAGTTTGGGAAAAATATTACCACGTTCAAAGTTTGAATTGATATCTTAACTCCTTTCGAGAGTTATCGTGCTAGCCAGCCAGACAGACAGATGGACGGACGGACGGTCATGGCTAAAACAACTTAAAAAGTCGTGAAACGAATTTGGTCCAAACATACTTAGAGACTCAAGTCTCTCCTTCAATGCGTTACACTTTTTTCTGTCTCAAATGATATATACCTTCCTACTCTGTAGAGTGAGGGTAAAAATAATTCCAAAAAACACGGTTATTGTAATTGCATGTGTTTTTTTTATTTATTTCTGAAGTCTTTTTATTGGACTTATTGCTTTTTTGTCGTTACTTTTTTTTTGCAGATTTTTGGAATTTTTCATAAATTCATTGCTTTATCTTATAAATGATTTTAATTCACACCATATTCTTCAAATTACAATTAATTAGCAATTTGTTACAGACTGTGTTCCGGTGTCGGCATCACCGCCGCTACAACCATCACTGCTGCCCGCTGCCGAAGCCGTTATATTCCTTTCCCGTATTCCCAGCCATGGCAATCGTTGCTCCAGTTCTGCTCGATATTTCGGATGGCTGGCCGCATAGACCCAGGGATCAAGGCACGACACCAACTTGGCACAGCAACAGGGTATCATGGAAGCGAAGGGTGTAATCATATAACCATAGCCAAACGTACCCATCAATGCCACGGTGGCATACGGTGTCCACGAGAAGATATAGAGCATATAAATGGTCATGGCTGCCTTGGCAATACGCATTTCAACACTCATGGCCGAGGCATTTTGATTGGCGGACAATGACTTAACATTCATCTTCTTCGCTTGCTCGGCCAACATTTTCTCATGTTCGCGCACGTGGAAGAAAAGTTTAGTATAACAAGTGCATATGATGACCATCGGAATGCAATAGGCCCAAACAAACATGGCCTGGACGAAGAAGCGCGTCTCATCGTCTTGGGTGAGATAGTCAAAGGAGCAGCTGGTCAGGAAGCCCTCTGTGAAGGTTTGAAATGTTTAATAAACAGAGAGGATGAGTGGGAGGGGGGTTCTTGTAACCAACCTGGTAGAAAATGTCCCCAGATGTGAAAGAAGGGCAGCACCGAGAATGGTGCCGTCCAGAACCATGTCAATATTATCAAAATTGTTATCTGCGGGAAATTCAGACGTCCATCTATGGGATTTGAAATAGTCCTGCAAATGAGATTAAGTATATTAAAATACGCCTTTAGTTATATTCAGACTGTTTTTTACGAGGCCTGCATCCACAGACATATGGCCAAAGGACTATTTCCAAAGGCTTACACCCAAAGTCCTATGTCCAAAGGTCTATTTCCAAAGTCTTATATCCAAAGTCCTATGTCCAAAGGTCTATTTCCAAAGTCATTTTTCCAAAGACCTACGTCCAAAGTCCTATTTCCAAATGCCTATGTCGATAGACCTACTTCCAAAGACCTACATCGAAAGGCCTACTTTCAAAGAACATAGTCGAAAGACTGACAATGAAAGTTAAAGGGTTTCCGACAGTCAGTGGCAGCCAAAGTTTTTGGAGATGTCTGCCAAATATGTATTTGGTCTCGAATTTTGGCCAACAAATTATTTTTAGCGAGGAGTCCTCCATCGAAAGTCCTATTTCCAAATACCTACTTTCAAAGACCTACTTTCAAAGGCCTACTTCCAAAGATCTACTTTCAAAGGCCTACTTCCAAAGATCTACTTCCAAAGACCTACATCCAAAGTCCTATTTCCAAATGCCTAAGTCGATAGACCTACTCCCAAAGACCTACATCGAAAGGCCTACTTTCAAAGAACATAGTCCAAAGACTGACGATGAAAGTTAAAGGGTTTCCGACAGTCAGTGGCGGCCAAGTTTTTTGGAGATGTCTGCCAAATATGTATTTGGTCACGAATTTTGGCCAACAAATTATTTTTAGCGAGGAGGCTAATCTTAGGATGATTAACAAATATGTTAACAAATAATGTTGGCAATTCACGATATTCACCAGATGACAATGCATCCACAAGAATTTATTGTTTTGTACGGAATTTGGGCTGGTGTCATTATTGGTCCGAACATCGTGCTCAATGGTGAGCGTAGAAATGATAATCAATTTCTTTTGACCTGAATTGAGCGAAATGGATATAACAGACGTCCAAAGACGTCGCGGAGTTGACGTGATTTGATCACGCTAGACTTTTTCTTGTGGGGGTTTCCAAAGACGTAGATTTATGTCAATAAACTGAAATCGGGCGGTGATACTCACTCATAGTCTCAGATTTCAGCTTGCATTTCAGCCGTGCATTGTACACTTTCGTCTATGATGTATTATCCACAGATTAGGTTGGTTGGTTAGTTTACGTGCAATTAGGGTTTGGGGTACGGGAATTCCCGGGAAAAGTTTTAAATTTCCCGAAATACGGGAAATATTAAAAAATCTTTTTTTGTTTATTTCGAGCACTGATTTAGTTTTGCTATATAAATGGAAAATTGTAGATATATTTCAAATGCATATATTTAAATTACTGACAATAATAATGACCATTTGATACTATAGCTGACATAGTTCCAATACGTGACCCCTCGTGCTATCTCGTTTAATTTGTTTTCCCAAAAAAATAGACGAAATAAAAGGCGAAAATCTTCTCAAAGACGAATATACTTTATATATGAAACCATTAAGAAATGATCTAAAAATAGGAATAAAAATAAAATTTGGCACCTGGAACCTTCCAAGAGAAATCTAATGAGAATAGAAATATACCCTACGATATATTTAAATTACCCCTTGAAAGAACTAATGACTACACCATTTCAATGTTTCTATTTTTATGAATTTATTTAATAAAAATTAACATTTTTAATGTTTCACAATTTAGAGTTTGCACCATTTTCAAGTGTAATTCAAAAGACACCATTTGAAATTCAAAAATTTCATTTGAAATTCAAAAATTTCATTTGAAATTCAAAAAATATCAATTGAAATTCAAAACTCATTTCTAATTCAAAAGACACCATTTGAAATTCAAAAGTCGTCATTTGTAATTGAAAACTCGTCATTTAGAATTCAAAACTCGTCATTTGAAATTCAAAACTCGTCATTTGTAATTCAAAATACATCATTTGAAATTCAAAAGTTTTCATTTGAAATTCAAAAATTATTACATTTGAAATTCAAAAGATTCCATTTGAAATTCAAAAATGTAAACAAAATTATTTAAGAAAAATATACATTAGGTGGGGTAGCATTTTTTTGCAAATTTGGATATTCTGCAGTTTTGAAAACAGACTTAATAAAATGATAAGCAACTAATAATTATAATGATGTAAAATGTCGGTAATTTCATATATACACCTTTTTCAATTGTAATTCAAAAGACATCACTTGAAATTCAAAAGACACCACGTGAAATTCAAAAATTCCATTTGCAATTCAAAAAATATCACTTGAAATTTAAAAGTCGTCATTTGTAATTCAAAAGACATCATTTGAAATTCAAAAGACATCATTTGAAATTCAAAACTCTTCATTTGTAATTCAAAACTCGTCATTTGCACTTCAAAACTCGTCATAAGTAATTCAAAAGACACCATTTGAACTTTACATTGTTGGGCATTAAACCACCAACACGCTTACGTAGAGTGCGAACTGAAAAAAATCGCAGCTGTATCGGCCAGTGTTAATGATGACCATCATTTGCATGAAATAATCTTCAAACATTAAATTATATGGACCGTACTATCGATTCAAATAAAGATTTCATGCATTTTTCTGAATTTTATGCGTTTTTTTTGCCCAGGCCCAGTTGTCTCATTTCATCTATTTTTTTTTAATTCCCCAAAGGCTTGCTTCCAATGCTGTATTAAGCTTTAGGCACACTGAGTATTGACGTAGACGCGTAGAGTTCATGAATTTCATACAATTTCGCCCGTCTCTGCTGGGTTCCAGGACATAGCAATATCAAAGGAACCGAAATAGCAGATGAATTGGCCAGACATGGTTCGTCCTTGGAAATCGATAGAGCTGACAACTTAGCAAAACCACCGATTGGCACATTCTATAGACTGATTGATTCAAGAAAATGGTCACTGATGAATGAAGCATGAAATAGTTTGTCAACCTGCAGGATCGCCAGGGCCACATGGCCAAATATCGATAGGAGCAAAGCCAGAACTCTATTGGAGCTAAACATGGCAGAAATTCGAACACTGATAGGTATCTACACAGGGCACTACTGCACTAGGAGTTAGACATCGAAGATCACTGTCGATTATGTGAGGATGAGGACGAGGTAGAATCAATCGAGCACATATACTGTACATAATGTCCAGCGCTATGTGTACGCAGAAATAAATACCTAGGAAGTTATTTCATCAGTAACATAGAAGATATTGCAACCCGCACCATTTATGATCACCACCATTTGAGAATCCCAAAAGGTCTAAATCGGATCAGGGGTGGCTGTTTAAGAACACAGGATGTAACCACACAGACAGATGACTGCTAACAAAGAAAGAGAGCCATAAAGGCATACCACCTACAGTATACCGGATGACTCTCGACTTAATTTGCTTACCTAGTCGTCAACCATTAAAACACACCCACACATTGAAATATTAAAACACACCCCATTCCACCCTTCTCCTCACACAAACTTTTGATGCCGGTGTAATTTTTTCGCTTGACCTTAATGTGCCTATGTGAAAAGTTGCTAACCGCCAATTCTTTTCGAGGAATATTCTAAAGCAATTTCATGACCAATTTTGTATTTTTGGTTAAAAGCACTACACCTTTTTCAATTGTATTTCAAAAGACATCACTTGAAATTCAAAAAATATCAATTGAAATTCAAAAATTCCAGTTGAAATTCAAAAAATGTCATTTGAAATTCAAAAATTCCATTTGAAATTCAAAAAATGTCAATTGAAATTCAAAACTCGTCATTTGTAATTCAAAAGACAACATTTGAAATTCAAAAGTCGTCATAAGTAATTCAAAAGACACCATTTGAAATTAAAAAATTATTCCATGTGTAATTCAAAAATTATTCCATTTGCAATTCAAAAAGGGTAAACAAAATTATTTAAGCAAAATATACATTAGGTTGGGTAGCATTTATTTTACGTGGCAAAATCCTCTGTATTTCGTACACTCAAAGTAATTATAGAAATTGTATCAAATATCAAAATATAACTTTTGAATTTTGAATTTCAAATGGTGTATTTTGAATTACAAATGACGAGTTTTGAATTAAAAATGAAGAGTTTTGAATTTCAAATGATATCTTTTGAATTACAAATGACGACTTTTGATTTTCAAATGTTGTATTTTGAATTACAAATGACGGGTTTTGAATTTCAATTGATATTTTTTGAATTTCAAATGGAATTTTTGAATTACACTTGAAAAAGGTGTAGACAATTACTAAGAAAATTAAGCACATTTCAGATCTTGATTAGTTGTTACTTTTCCCGCTTATCTTTTGATGCAATGAAAGAATATGTTTATGTTATTTGCTCCTTTCTGGGGATGTGTTTGAGGAGTATAACTTCACATTGATGTACATTACCTATATCTGTCGTAGGCTATGAACGCATTTGTCACCGCTGCTCCCAGCCCCGAAATGCTGCCAATAACCCCGTAAATATCACAACCTAAATCGCCACCAACGAAATAGCCCGTTACAGCGTTTATCAAATAATGCGGCATATTGCAAGCCATGGTCAAATCGAAAATGGCCAGATTAATAATCAGAAGATTAGAGGGTGTTCTCAAATTCTTGGACCTGAAAGTAACACAAAACAATGAACATTCCATTAAAAACTTTGAATGGGGGAGAACTCACGTTGAAAATATCCACAAGACCAGACCATTACCGAAAAGGGAACACAGCAGCATGCAGACAAATGCCATAAAAAGGAAGGCCTGATGATAGATTTGCGGAACCGTAAAAGTACGCCAATGTTCATGTACTAAATGTTGATATTCCATGGGAAAATTCCAGCCTAAATTCGGTGTTGGACCTGGGGGTGATAAGCCGGACCTGTAAGGCCGGAAAAAATAATAACTTTGCCTCTGATACCTCGGCAAAATCTTACCCATTTAGAAAGCTAGCATATGGCTCAGGACCCATAATGGAGGACATTTCCAACGTCTACTTGATGTATTCTTCGAACTTCGCTTCGCAATTATTTCAGCAACACATTTCGAGGCCGTCTTCCTCGTTGCAATTTCCGTATGCTGCTAACCTATACCAAAAATGTTTTATGTTCAACTATCATTGACCATTTAGTCACCCTTAGCTTTTATAGTTTTTCGTGTTGGCCAGCAGAAGATGATCAAAACATTCTTGAAATGCTTAAGACATTTTTGTGCAACAGCTTTAGCAGCAGTCTTGCATGAGCGTATGGCATTCCAAGGAGGATTACTTAAATTCTGTTTAGTCTGCAGATGTGTTAGAATTCTTGAGGGTTCAAAAGGAAAACAAAACATTGAATAATGCACACAGTTTTAAATACATTTCATTCTTAGACAGTTGTTAACGGTTGCAGGCGAAAGACGTTAAGACGCAAAATATTAAATATATCAAAATATTTAATTTTAATAATTTTATATAGAAAGAGTGTTCCTAAACAGTCATACTAAAACTTGCGAAAATTGATTCACAATTCATATGGAAACATCTCTGCTCTAACTATGAAAAATTTCGTCAAAATATCTGTTTTCCATTCAAAAGGTGCAGAATTAATTCCAAAAATTACATAGACAAAAAACGATAAAAATGGTGCTAACCAAAGTATTACAGCTAGGGTGATCAAATCCGAGACGGATTAACCGGTTTTTTAACTGAGACCGACCAAGTTTTTGAAAAATGCGGTTTTCGTAAAACCGGGTTTTATGTCGGTCTCAAACGGATTTTCATTGTGAAAAATAAACCTTTTTCGGTGCAACTTTGACTAATAAAGGGTGATTTTTTAAGAGCTTGATAACTTTTTTTTTTAAAAAAAACGCATAAAATTTGCAAAATCTCATCGGTTCTTTATTTGAAACGTTAGATTGGTCCATGACATTTACTTTTTGAAGATAATTTCATTTAAATGTTGACCGCGGCTGCGTCTTAGGTGGTCCATCCGCTTAGTCCAATTTTGGCATTTCCACGTTTTTGAGTAACAGAGACCCAATTGGTGCGAACGGCGACGAATCGAAAATTGGTGGTCATCATTAACACTGGCCGATACAGCTGCGATATTTTCTTCAGTTCGCACTCTACGTAAGCGTGTTGGTGGTTTAATGTCCAACAATGTAAATTTGGTGCGAAATTTAGTCACAATAGCCCGAATAGCCGCTTCAGTGGGTCGATTAAACTGACCATAAAATGGAAGCGCGCAATGAACTTTCTTAACAGAGCACGCATTTTGATAATAAAATTCAATAATTTGCAAGCGTTGTTCGTTTGTAAGACGATTCATGATGAAATGTCAAAGCATACTGAGCATCTTTCTCTTTGACACCATGTCTGAAATCCCACGTGATCTGTCAAATACTAATGCATGAAAATCCTAACCTCAAAAAAATCACTCTTTATATATATTATCATATGCCTCATAGAGTCCACCAACTAACTAAAACAACTTCTCAACCAGCGAAACCCATAGTCCAAATGGAGGCGTTCATCCTAGGTTTCTCAAGAATTTCTTATGTGAATATAAGAATACATATATGTGAATGAACGCAACAAAATAATTTGTTGACTCCGACACCAAGTTCAGCAACATTAATTTACATTTAGGGGTTTCAAACGCTTTTCTAAACAGTTCTATATATTAGCCGTGTGTACTAATAAACTGGAAGCCAGCAATATATATGAACTAGTTCCTCACATTATAGAAAAAAGTCTGACAAACTTTCGGGTGTGAATTTGGTCCCATGTAATTTTCAAGGACACGACTTTACCTAGATACATAAGTCGTAAATATATTGGTGATATTTTTCACACAATAGCAGAGAGCTATATGAGATGATCTATTTCACCTATGCACACTTTTAAACAAATGGTTTTTTCCTGAAGTTTTGATTTTGACGAATTAACTGTTTAGAATAATGAGTCACATTGTGAACACCCTCATTGTAATTGGGCCCTGTATGTGCAAAAATAATAAAATCGATATAGAACAAAAATACAAAATAAAATAAATAATGAATTTGTATAAAAAAGTTCATCGAATTAAGAGCTGTATTTCACAGTTTCTAAGAAATGTTTCATAAATTCGATGACACTTTTCATTGATTTGTACTTTATGAAATATGTTTCATACATTTTATGTTTCTTTGGGGACTTTTTAATGAAAATTTTCACTGAGGTTAAGAAAAAATCATAAAAAAATCTCTCTATATACATATACAGTCGAACTTCTCTATTACGAACTTCCGTACAACGAAGTTCTCTATATAACGAATTTATTTCCAGAACACTGCAATTTCGTTAAATGTTCAGTATGTTTTGATCTCCTTATAACGAGTTTCCTTATAGCGAATATTTCTTTACTACGAATTTTTTCTACGCCCGTAACTCGAATGCTCATGCGTTTTTGATCTCCGTATAACGAGTTTAACATAAACACATTTTTCACTCTCACCATACACACACATATTTTCATTTTTTATTTGTGTTTGTGTGTAAGATTCACATCATAGACAACTAAACCGTATAGATGTGCCACCGCTCTCAGTGCTTTTTCTCGAGTTACACAAGATTAAGTCCGATGGTATTTCTTAACTGATTTTGGTGGTGTTTTTTAGGTATTTTCTTTTGAAAAATCAATTAAAATAATTCTATATTACGAATTTTCTATATAACGAATTTTTTTTGGTCCCCTTGAGATTCGCTATATGGAAGTTCGACTGTATATATATTAGGCCGGGTTGATTTTTATGGATGAAAAAATAAATAAAAATCGTGTAGCAAAAATGTAATCTACATTAAATTCTAAGAAAATTCTACGAAGAAACCATGGGTCTAAAATCAAATCCTAATCCGCGCCTCTCGACAAAACTTTTTTAATTGGGTGAATATTTTTTTAATGAAAAAAAAATATAGAAAAAATATAAAGTGCAAAAGAACTACCTCAATAAACAATTTAATTCAGAAAATTCGATTTCTTTTTGGAAAAGTTATTATTTCTAACATTTATTTTTTTTTGCCAAAGGCGGCCATATAAATTTTTAAGTCGAGAGGCGCGGATTAGGATTTTATTTTAGACACATGGTTTCTTCGGAGAATTTTATGTAGTTAACGTTTTTGCACCCACAAAGAGTGACTGTTTGTTGCGGTTTATGGGCTGGCGGCATCATCGGGAAGTATTTTTTCCAAAATGAGGCCGGTCATGTAGTTACTGTGAATGGTCTACGCTATCGTGAGATGATAATTAACTTTTTACGGCCCGAATTGGAATATATGTATGTGGTTTGAACAGGACGATACCACTTGCCACAGAGCCAACGAAACAATAGGCCTCTTCGATTGGGTTTACTAGCTTAATCTTTGTATGGAATTTACTCGCTTAACAAGAAAGTAGCTTGTAACTCTCTTAGTGTTGCTGCCAGATTTTTCTTGTTGATTCATTTAAGAACTACCTCAATAAACAATTTAATTCAGAAAATTCGATTTCTTTTTGGAAAAGTTATTTTTTCTAACATTTATTTTTTTGCCAAAGGCGGCCATATAAATTTTTAAGTCGAGAGGCGCGGATTAGGATTTTATTTTAGACACATGGTTTCTTCGGAGAATTTTATGTAGTTAACGTTTTTGCTATACTATAAATATATATATATATGCATTTCATTTGACATTTCTCAATTTGAACCATGGAAAGATACACAATCGAACAACGCGTTAAAGTTATTCAGACTTATGAAAATGGGCGTTGAAATCAAAATGCATATCGTGCACTTCGAAGGAAATCATCTTCAGTGATGAGGCACATTTTCACCTCAGTGGGTTCGTCAATAAGCTGAATTGCCGCATTTGGGCGAATGATAATCCAAGAGTGTTTGTCGAAAAACCAATGCACCCACAAAGAGTGACTGTTTGGTGCGGTTTATGGGCTGGTGGTATCATCGGGCCGTATTTTTTCCAAAATGAGGCCGGTCATGTAGTTACTGTGAATGGTCTACGCTATCGTGAGATGATAATTAACTTTTTACGGCCCGAATTGGAATATATGTATGTGGTTTGAACAGGACGATACCACTTGCCACAGAGCCAACGAAACAATAGGCCTCTTCGATTGGGTTTACTAGCTTAATTTTTGTATGGAATTTACTCGCTTAACAAGAAAGTAGCTTGTAACTCTCTTAGTGTTGCTGCCAGATTTTTCTTGTTGATTCATTTAAGAAAAACCAATGAGTAGCAATGTTGCCACCTTATCAAGTATCTTAATTGTATGCTAGTAAGCCCAATCGAACAGGCCTAATGGCTCTTTTGCGCGACAAATTCAATGGCCGTGTTATCTCATGTGGTGGCGTTATCAATTGGCCGCCAAGATCGTGTGATTTGACACCGTTGGACTTCTTTCTTTGGGGTTATTTGAAAGAAAAGGTGTACGTCGATATGCCAGCAACAATTCAAGAGCTAAGGGATGAGATAAATCGGCACATTAACGACATAGAACCTCAATTATGCCTCAGCGTCATTGAAAATTTGGACCATCGGCAGGAGGTGTGCCGACGAGGTCGCGGCGGCCATTTGGCCGATATTTTGTTCTATACATAATTGAACCATACCAATATTATCATGATAAAAAGAAATGACAATAATTTCCTAAATAATTTGTGTTTTATTCAAAATAAACATCGTCCCTGAAAATTTAACCACCCTTTATAATATAAACTATGTTAAGTCACGATTAGATAGGACATGGCACCATCGACTAGACATTTTAAATGGGCTATACCAGACCTATAGGGTTGGTCATTTAAAATTTTAAATTTGAAATACTTTGACTTTCAAAGGTAGAATAACATTCATTCTTATTTTCAGGTTTATGTTTCACATTTGCAAAATTGGGAACATAATTGAGAAATATTAATAACTTACTTCCAAAATAGTGAATCTTTAAGGCAAACTGTATGAAATTTACGTGAAAAATTTTCTTCAGTTTAGCCTTCATGAAGCTCATTTTCTTCTCGGTGGCTATGTCAATAAGCAAAATTGCCGCATATGGGGTTCAGAGAACACATACGTGTCTATTGAGGAGCCAATGCATCCACAACGAGTCACTGTTTGGTGTGGATTTCGGGCTGTACTATTTTGTATATAAACACCCATATAAAAATGGGTCAGATCGGTTCAGATTTGATTTTTTCTGCTCTAGAAACCATATATTTTATCAGATTTCAAATTTGCAAAATATCTTATATTTAAACTAGGAACACCTCTGGTGAAAATAGGTCAGATCGGTTCAGATTTATATATAGCTCCCATTCAAATTTCGCTCCCGATTTGACTTTTAGTGCTCTAGATACCACATATTTTAACAGACCTTCTCCAAATTTGGCAAAATATCTAATGTTTCTACTAGAAACACCCATGGTGAAAATGGGTCAGACCGGTTCAGATTTATATATAGCTTTATATTTATATTCGCTCCCAGCTTGACTTTTCCCCCCAGAAAACACGTATTTTCAGAGAATTTCTTCAGATTGAGCATAATACGTTATACTTGAAATGGAAGAACCTATTGTGTAAGTGGGTCACTTCATTTCACGTTTGGATATAACCCCGATACAAATATCCTTCTCGATTTGACAAATTGGGTCAGGTCATATTAGCCTATGATTAGGAAGCATACAAAAATCCTTCCCGTTTTCAATTTTTTAACGAATTGAATTGTATTCGGATAGAAAGTGGAGTGTATCACATAGTCGGCGCCGCCCGACTTTAGCCTTTCCTTGTTTTTAATTAATTTTGTGCTATTTTTTATAAAATCCGCAAAATTGAATCGTTACATTTCTTCGTAATGTTTCTGAACTCGTCTGTTGACTTTTGCCGACCTAATTCGAGTTTTGTATATTTAACGAGGATTCCCTGGATTCTTAACCGCTTGCCTGGGATTTTCAAAAGAAGGGGAAAAGGCCAAAACGCGTAACCACACAAATGGTGGAAAATTTAAATCCCGCGTAAATTTTGCCACAGCTTTTACTTACCAAGTGAACGAACCTCTTACTTTTAAATAATGAAATCCAAAATATATTTATGTTTTTTATTCATATTTATTTCTTTTATTTTATATTAATTTCTTTTTCTCTTTCATTTCCTTCATAATAATTTTTTATAACATAAACATTTCTTTCTCATAATTTCTGTTTTTTTTTTTACCATTATTATTACTTCATATACGCATATCATTTAATACTTATGTATGTTTGTGTTTTTTGTTTGCCTAAATTACTTAGCCGTACTAATTGTTCATAAATACTAATATATAATATTACTCAAAATGATAAATTGTGAATATGTATATTTAATTATTATAATTAATGGTATGTGGTTTGTTGTTTGTTGTTACTAATTTTGATAAAAATTTACAAAGACCCAAAGTTTTAAATGATAATATGGAATATTAAATAAATTTAGTTATAAGCTGATAATGTGTTTTCGTTATACTAATTATTATTATTATTATTATTATATATTTATAAATAGGTAGTTATTGATTTATTTGTTTAATATTTTGTTGTTTTCTGTTTTTTATATCAATAATTATTTTATGTTTAGAAATAATTGTATTATTAATTTTCTTTTGGATGTATGTATAGAATTAGAACTAATTGTTAGAGTATTGTTTTGTTTTAATTCTTTCTTTTCTATGAATTTTTTAACATTTAAAAAGCTACAATTTGTTTTATAATTATTTCTTGATGTGGTTTTCATATATAATGTATGTATGTAAGTGTCTTTATTGCTATATACTTGTATATTTATAAACCTATGATATATGCATGTTATGCTATGTTATAAATTATATTTAGATTGGTTTTATATTTGTTTTCGCATAGATTTCATATTTTAAGATGATATATAAGATATATCATATAACTCTGGGTAAGTTATGTGTCCAATTTGTATCGTTATCATTATTATTTGTAGTTTATTCCATCTTCATTTCTATATATTCCGCGTCTTCAAATTTCCACTATTCAAATGTTTATCTTTCATTTGTTAGGATATCGGGCTGCTCTCTTTGTTCCTTTTACTTTTTTGCAAAAGTAGCTCAACTTTTTGAGAAAAAATATATTATTTTCGCCTTCCATCGTTTCTTTCTTTTATTATATCCTTTCATTGATTGTTTTAACATCTTTTTTTAGTTTTTTTAGTTCTATATTTGTTTTGCCTCTAAACTATTCTAAACACTCGCCAACAACATTTTTTTTGTATTATTTTTATTTTTCTTGTTAATATATTTCTTTTATTTTTGTTCTATTTACTTTTCATTTTAACGAACCCTATGGGCTTATACATATATACATTTTCTAACATGTTTATGGATGGGTCTTACTTCAAACAAAGTTGCACAAATTCCCATCAATTTAAATTGTATTGGAGCGTCCGATTCAGACTCAATTTTTTTGAGTGGACACATCAGAAAGTCCCTCATATTCGGGAAAAGGTGGGCAGATGATGACAAAAGAAAAATATATCCACAGCCACCGAGGGGTTGTAGATCAATTCATCTATGCGTTTAAAATGCAATGAAATATTAATTATATATGAATGTGTTAGTTTTAAACTAAATTAATTCATACAATTCGTCCAAGATCAGAAAAAATGTAAGGAAACAGCCGTGATCGTAGTTAAGATTTGAGAAAAATCCAGCCGTTTCTAACAACTAAATACAGCAAAACCTTTTCTGTAGTAATTCTGTGAGAAATATTGAAACAAATCAAGACTATTTTGCTAAAAAATGTATGCTGAAGCCACATTTAAACGTGAATATCAGATTTCGTCTTTCATAATCATTTGTAGTAGTAAAACAGGCTAATAAACGTAGAGCTTGGTCGTGAAAATGAGAACAGATTAAGCAATGGACAATGGATTCAGATAATAGCATGTTCTTTATTCGTTATATTCCAATAAAAGTTCACCTAAATTCAATAGACTAACCCAAGGCTTCAGTAATAACACAGTAATTGCAATTAGATCAACTAAAAAGGGCATTATGTTTGGCCGGATCGAACTTTATATACCCTCCGCCATGGATTTCATTTCACAGAGGCTGTCGATTTTACAGAAGTGCATTAACATTACAGGAAAATGTTAAATTTTTTAAATATAGCCAAACCAAACAAATAAAAATATTAAAAAATATATAAATAAATATTCGAAGGAGATTTTGAATGGAGGCTTCCTTTCGAAAATCTCTTTATTTTACGTGTCTACTTAATTAGAGGGATATACACACCGAATTTCATCATTCTAGCTGTAGCCGTTTAGTGGGTACCATTTTTATCCCTCTGTTTCCATTGTATGCCTTAAAAAAAAAACAAATTTGGAAAAACCTTAATATTGTTCGGTTCTACGCAGTCGCAGGAATGCGTATTCCTCTACTCAAGTAGAGGAATATACACACCGAATTTCGTGTTTCTACCTGTTGCCGTTTCATAGGTACTATTTTTATCCCTTTTTGGGCCATTTCACCCCCTACGAATAAGAATCACTCTATGGAGCACGTTTTTGTTTTAAAGGGGTGCGAATTCCCCAATACCACCAAGTAAATATAAGCAGACATATTGAAAAAACATGCTTAAATACTTTAACTATTATTGATTATTAGGGGTATTTTCAGTCCTTGTGAGGGAAAAATTTTTCTCTTTGGAGGTGGAAGGTATACCAATCATCGCATGGTCCGTCAAATGCCAGGATCTTCAATATCAACACGCCAGTTTTTATAATTTCATATTAGAAGTTTTCATATTTATTCAGACTCCGAACTCTGGGACCTAAAAAGGGCCAACACAGATAAAAAGCCTTATATATTTGTTTTGCTTGGTTTCTTCGCATGAAAAACGTTCTTCAAAGATAGAAGAAGAACTTAATTGTTCAGAAAATAATCCACTGTTCACTACATGTTCCTTTGTATATTTGGTTTCCTCAACTTTCCAGTTATGCAAAGAAATCGAGCAAAGAAAACAGATAAAACTCTCTATCTGCGTAGGCCTTTACAGCATATGATGGTATTTGAAATTTTCATCGTATTAAATCTAACACTAATTTGATCGAAATTTAACTTTTTTCTCCTATAAGACGATGCATTGAATTATTTACTTGAATCATATCAAAACTTCATATCTTGGAATATTGACATTTCGATAAGATCCCATACATATCGTAATAGACCTATATTATAGACCTATATTATAAATATATTCTTTGGCAGTTAGTATTCGAATATTTAAGTATTGTCCATTCTAATTCATATTTTGATGCCATTCATTGAATTAAATTACTTGAATCATGTCAACATTTAAAATTGTGCCGTATCTTCGACTTGGAATATTGATATTTCGATAAAATCGCATGCGTATTAGATCTATGAATTATTGCATTTCCTTCTTTAAAATATATTCTTTGTCACACAGAATTCGAATATTTAAGCATTGTCCATTATATTTTATATTTTGATGTCATTATTGTTTTATATTTTGAAATTTGTGCCAATTTATACTTTATATCTTGTTTGACCCACTAGGGAGAATTAAGTATTACATAAATAGTCCTGTGATTGATATCTCTGGTGATTAGGGACTAGTTTCAATCCAAAAATATAGGGGACCTGCTTTGCCATTAGAGGCATGATTTGCCTATGGCAAGGCTTGTCCCGTTCTGTTCTATATTAAAAAATTAGAACTAGTTTCAAAGAACATGATTTGGACCATACACACAAAGGACATTTTCGGTGTTTATTCAATAGCACCAGTCTTAAAACCAGACTCAAAGGGCTTGTTGCAAAAAAAACTGAATTATTCAAATAAAAGCCTTTTTAAAAGGCTTATTTATATTAACTTTAACTAATTGGTTTGTTTATTTGTTAACTATGATAGGTCATTTTATTGACTTTGGGATCAGTTGTGTGATATATCCATATACACCAAGTTCAAGATACGTACGTTTAAACAAATGTTCACCAATTTCATGTATGACAAAGGATTTTTTGGTTTTATAAAGACAAATACGAATAGCATCATGGTTACCACAATCAAAAAGAGATACAACACAAATAGAGTTTTAGATGTTTTGAATTCCAACTATTCGATCAAGTTTTTTCTTCTTAGAAAGGATATATTTGTTTGTTAATGGCATTTGAAACCCAGAAAGGCAAATTAGAGTTCTTGTCATTAAAAAATTGTTTATCACATCAATTTAATCGGGTTATCATGATCGCATTGCAGAACTGGTTACTGGCTTTTACCTCTGGCCAATTCACAAAAAATAATTTTAAAGCAGAATGCCAATCTTCGTACCTATAACATTTCGGGCTGGGTGAAGTACCTATGCCATTTCAGGGGAGGATTTATCTCACCTAACTACTTTTCCCTTTTGACCCTTCCAAAGCGCTAGTTTTGTAACTCTAAGATCTCTACAACTATCTTAAATGTCAATATAACTGAAGTCATAGAGGGTATAGCTATTTTATGATATAATCCGTTCCCAATATTTGTATAGACGACACAAGATAAGGGCTTGAAGTGTCTATGCTCTTTTAGGGCTTTTAAGATCTGTCTGTGCAAAGGACTCTGCAATGATTACATTCTTCAATTTTCGTAAATGTCAATATAGGCAAAGTCAACGAGGGGCTAGCTATTTGAAGATCTAATTCTTTGCCAATAATTTTAAAATTTATTTAGACAATCCCTCGAATCTCGATTTGAACGAAAAAAATCTCGGAAATAGGTTTGACTATCCCTAAAACACAAGTTGTTGCAAATTTCGAATTGTGAATTTTCACAAAATTTTCGGACGTCATTCGTACTCAAGGATGTGGAGTCGAACAATTTCGCCATGATTCCACAAGCATGTCCTTAACTGAAAGTTTAGAAGTCCATATATAAATCGAAATTTTGCTGTCGACAAACAGACAAATACAAATAATTTTCATGGCATAAATGAACCATATCTGAACTGGTAAATAATAAAGCAGAAAAGCTTCGCAGCTGTATTTAAAAGGATGTCAAACATCCGACCCATTCAATCTCAAATATCTTAAGAACCGTACTGTGATTTTACTTCTACACTTCCATTTGGCTAATGTCCGAACTCAGTAGAAACTCGAAATAAAAATTCTTTCAAACACAAACGGAAAAGTTTGCCATCAATATGCAATTGAAATATTACAATGACTGGAAATTTTCAAAGGAAATGCAACTAAAACTCTTTATTTTTAGAAAATATATATTTTTAAATTATTTCCCCTTTTAATTATACTAACAAAACCTTAGGCTTTGAATACAAATGAATAGTTGCTTGTAGGACCGAGTTGTATTTCCTATTATTATATTTAGGATATTTATTTTCTGATGTTTGCGTCTCTAACGTTTATTGTTTGCTTCCTGTGTTTGGAATAATTAATATCAAATAATAAAACACCTCGACAAACTCAGTCAGAAATAAGAGTAAAACAAAGAATACTCAACAGAACAAATAACACGAAAACAATGATTAAAAAAAATAAATAAAAATAAAATATCCCAGAGAAATAAAAAATTATGTAATTTAATGTCACATTAAAAAGATTATCTTGTTTAAATTATCGTGTTTAAAATGACAAATAAAAACAAAATAAATACTTTATTATTTAAAAATGGCTTTATTTCTTACGCAAAAAAACTAATAATTTACAAAAAATAATTAATATACAATAAAACTTAACAAATATTAAAAGAATTAAGTAAAAAAGAATATACACACAAGATTTTGGAAATCAAATTTGGTTAGTAAAATAATGGACGAAAATAAAGTTTTACTCTGGAAAAATTGCCACAAATTAATATCAAACAATTCAAAAAGGCACACAATTCAAATTAGACTTAAAAAATAACAATTAATACTCGTTCGTTTTCTAAAAGAAAATAAGATGGAATTTTGACTGGAATCATTAAGACAAGCTGCCGGGCAATAAATAAGTATAAAATGTCTTTAGAATAGCATACATAACGTATGTCTTTGTTAACTCTCAAGAGATTCGAAGGAACGCTAACGAAGTGGACTTTGTTTGCATTTTATTTTTAATAAATTAACAAATATAATTTTGAAACTTTAGCAAATAAGTCACAATTTCACAATTTGAAAAACTCTTTAAATTATAATAATCATCTAAAAACTGTATAACAAAAATCAATTGTTATATATCAGTTTAATACACTTAAATGCTAATAACTAAGTGGTATGTCGTAAGGACAAAATAAAGGTTGTGGGTGGTTAAGGATTTAGGGTATGGTTGGAGTTTAACTTAATTATAGGTTTTCAATATTAATTATTTTTCTTTTTTTGCTGTTGTTTTCTTTTGTTCTTTCTTTCGTTTTTGTTTGTTTGTTTGTTTCTTGTTAATTGTAATTTAATGCAGTCTTCTTTAGTTCACATAACTTAAAAGACAATGACTAAAATCTAAAATTAATTTACATTTTATTCCACCTTTTGTTTAATTAATTGTAGTTCTTATAACTTTTTTCTCCGCCTTTTTCTCCTCTTTTCTTTGTATAATGAATGAAAACAAAATTACATATTGTGAGGGCGGTTAGAGGGAGCTGGGGGCAATCTTCAAAGCCTTAAAAATTAATGATATAAAGCAGGCAGGGTAGAGCTTAATTAATATGATTTGATTTTGTAACAAATGATCGTTCAAATTATAACAAATTGATTATACTACCCGTGTATGACAGTTATAACAAAGTGTTATACTACTTAACAATGGCAACAGTAGTTAGATAAGCAAAATAAGGGAATTGTTTTTTAAGGTTTCAGCTGATAAGTGCAACTGTTATACTCTTTTCACAAATAATTAATGCAAGAAAAAGACGCGACGGCACAAAATGTGCAAAAAAATTAATTTATATAAATATCGCAAACTGTTATACTAACTTATACTAAAAATCGTTGCGAATATTTATATTGAAAAAAATGAATCACTTTTAAGCGCTCAAATAATTTGTAAACAAATTGAACTGAATTTTAATTTTTATGCTTGAAATTGTGGCAAGTAAAATATGTGAAAATCGCAACTGTTATACTCTTGACGCAATAAATTAATGTAAGAAAAAACACAGTTATACTAACATTAAAACTTAGAAGAATATTAAAACTAGTTACGAATATTATGGAAAACACAATGAAAGAGCGCTCACATATTATGTACACTATGCAACAAAAGTCTACGTTTTACATATTATCTCTTATTTATTTATTATTTTCTGAAGACTGGAGAATAATCAACTTTGATTGATAACATTATACATATGACAACCACTCCCTAACCACATAAAAAAATGCTGTGGCCCTTTGTCGTGTCGGAAGAACACAACACCAATTCTTATTTTATTCATATTTTACTATCGTTTGTAGACTTTTGTGGCACAGTGTAAAAAATTGAATTGAATTTTAGTTTTCGGAAATTGCAGTTTTATGTTACAAAATTGTTATATTTGCAAATTGAATTGGAACTTAAAATATCCAAATTGTTTGTATAGCAGTTGAGACAGGATGTAATCATTCCAAAACTATTATTACTTCCATTTAGAATGTTTGTTTTGAAAATATGTAGCACAGCAGATGAACTATTGTAAAAAAAATTCATTTCACTGGTACTATGATTAAAAATTGTTTTACTTACAACAAATGGCAAAATGAATTAGTTACGTAAACTATTTTGTATATTGAGTTTTATAAGACTTGCAACTATTTAGAGCACTAAACTGTGTGTTACTATAATAAATCAGAAGCTTTCTGAGAAATGTCTTTTTTCCAATGGTAACTTGAAAATTATTGAAAAAGTATGAATACCCTGGGATACATTTTAGATTTGAAAAATGTTTTACTAAAGCAAGCATAGTAAAGATAAATTCATTAAAATTATTTAAGTAATTACCCCTTGGAGAGTAAATGGAATATAATTTGAATTCAAACATTCGCGATTTTTTGGAGAAACATTTGTTATACAACTAAAAAAGGGACTTATTTTTGTCAGAGTAAAAGCAAGTTACATAATTAGTGGGAGCAAAAATGGGACAGAAGTTTATATGAAGTCTAAAAACAGTAAGTATCAAGGCGTATTTATACAGGTGATAGCACTAGAACAACAACAAATTCGGCAACAACAAAATACAAGTAATTTTTTGAATGGTGAGCCATACTGTCAAAGCAAAATATATGGGATTTAACAGTTTCGGTTACTTTTGAATGAAAAAATTTCAGTCAGCTGGGCTCCTGCTATCACCTTTATAAATACGCCTTGGTAAGTACCAAGTTTTTTCAATTGTTTCCACATTTCAAAGATATATGACATGATGACATAATTTGTCAATAAGGGATCTCATAAAATCTGATTGTTGCCGGAATAGGAATTAAAGTCTGCAACAAATTCGGAATTGGTTAAGAATTCAGGTCGAAGTTGCTGATTTATGATTTGGTCTCATGAAACCGCGTTGTGTTTTCCATGTGTCAAGCCTGACGTCAATTTTAATTCCAATTCCGACAACAATCGTACTCCATGATACTCCTTATTATTTATAAAAATAATTTATATTTATTTTATATAAATTGAAATAAATTTTTGAAATTTTGAACTGGAATTTAAATCGTGCATATCAGATCCAAATATATATTTCACAATAAAAATGTGTCAAGCCTGACTTTAATTTTAATTCCGACAACAATCGTACTCCATGACACCCCTGATTATTTATAAAAATAATTTTTATTTATTTTATATAAATTGAAATAAATTTTTGAAATTTTGAACTGGAATTTAAATCGTGCATATCAGATCCAAATATTATATTTGACAATAAAAATTGCATATCTGGAATGCAATGCGAGATCAAAATTATCGTGTGATACAGCATAATGCCGCTTGCAGACAGATGTAATCGTTTTGATCGTAGACGCACATTTTGATTGTCTCGTTGGTCAGCGAGAGCCTTTCGAAAAGATTGTCTCAAGCAACTTACTAAACTTAGTGTAAAATAGAGATAGATTATAGCCATTTTGGTCAGTGATAATGTGACTACATCATAAGGACACATATTTCTCAAATTTAATAATTCCACCTTTAGGCGATTGACACTCGAAGGCAAAAAAGTTTGACGTATGGGCGAAAATGTTCGTCTTTGCTCTAAGCGTCATTCTATTCTACTTTTGCTCGTAAAATATATTCAAATTATGTCCCATTTTCTACCAGCTCCTCATTTTTGCTATTAGAAGGAAATATTCGGGCTTGCCTTGAATTTTTGTTGAAACTAGAACTATATTACTGTAGAAGTATCAATTGGATTCGATTGTTTGGAAATGTTTGTTGAAACTAGAACTGAATTACTGTGGAAGCATCAATTTCATTCGATTGTATGGAAAGGTTTCGGAAATCAGGTTGCTTCACTGATAACGCACTTAACACTTAACACTGTTATATTTGCAAATCTGTGACTGAGAACTAACTTCACTTACACCTAAAATGAAACTCAGAACACTACCGATTAACTTTTTATATGTATAAAATTAATGATTGCCCATATTTGTTATGAATTAACTAAAAATTGTAGATCTCTCTAAGTATTTAGGAAATCTTAGCACAATTAAATAAAAAATTTGGAAAACTCGAAATTATAAACAAAAATTGTATATAATGGAACAATAAATTGAATTGAATAGAATTGAAAACAACTAGCTTGAAAATATTAAGAACTCTTTTTTACCATTAACAATGCTAAGATGCTCTAAAACTTTTTTAGGGAAATAATATAGTATATAATATGAACTGTTTTATTGAAAACTTAGTAACAATCTGTGTTATAAGTATAGCTGCAAATTCATTAAAAACTTATTTAATTTTAACGTTAACCTTTTACTTTTTGTCAGAACTTCAACCAATTTTATATTGAAATGCAATTTCATAAAAGTACCAAAATAAATTGTCTGCCATCCTAGATAAATAAATCGTTCGTATAGCTAATTAATTGATTTCTTTCATATTGGCAATTACAGGATAGCAAAGAAACTATTATAATGGAATGTATAAATTACTATTTCTTTTCTAAATATTTAGGTATATCCAAAAAGTTGTTTCAGAAAAAATCTGACCTAGAAAATCTACTCCGCAATTATTTATTCTCGATGTAAAAAGGGAATAGAGAAATTACTTTTTCCCTTTCCCATTAAGGTAGATTTATTCAATTTTTTGGACAAATATGGCCCATTTAAAAAAAATACATTCAATATTATACAACGAAATTATTAAATTGTTGAAATGAATAAATATAAATACAATAAAATAAATTATAAAAATCTCTTCTGTTTTAACTCGATATCGAAGATAATGTAAATCAAAAAAATCATAAAACATAGCTTTTTCCTCACTTAAGTTGATCATAAATTCTGAGATTGAAGTACATATCAAATAATGAATCATTAGCACAGTTAGTGATTCTATGATTTTCTAATAAAACTAAGCAAAAACATTTTGTCTGAGACCTAAAAACTTCTTTTGTGTGCATTGAGGCATACTGATTCAGAAAATCTTCAACAAGTTTTATAGATAAATTTTCTCAAGTTTTTTTAATAATCAACTTTCACAGAGGACAGCTATATGTTTATTTTTTTTTTAAATTTAAATACCCTCTGAAGATGATTAAATTAAAAAATCAATGTCCTTTTAATCAACCAGGGGCCAAATCACGGTATTCGAAAAACTTCGAGAATGTTACGATCGAAGTGTTTTTATTTATTGTAAAAAGGGTATAAATTTGAACAAAAATTATACAAAATTTAATTAGATTATCTCCAATAGTCTTAATCTCGATATCCTATTTGGTTTTGTTGGAAATTTCCACTTCTTTCATACAAAATTAAAAATTGATTTCGATCGTAACTTCTCGATATCGAATCGCGTAATTTGCCCCGGACCTGGAGTTGAACTGTAACATAAACAATAACACTTATAAGGTCAACGATCAATATTTTCAAAAAAATTCTAATTTTGGTCGAAGGTTCATAGAAATTAAAAATTGATTTCGATCGTAACTTCTCGATATCGAATCCCGAAATTTGCCCCGGACCTTGAGTTGAACTGTAACATAAAGAATAACACTTATAAGGTCAACGATCAATATTTTCAAAAAATTCTAATTTTGGTCGAAGGTTCATAGAAATTAAAAATTGATTTCGATCGTAACTTCTCGATATCGAATCCCGTAATTTGCCCCGGACCTTGAGTTGAACTGTAACATAAACAATAACACTTATAAGGTCAACGATCAATATTTTCAAAAAATTTTAATTTTGGTCGAAGGTAGCTTTAATATTAATACAGTATCGTTTTGGCAGTATAAGCCGATTAAACCCGATTATACGTTAATTAAAAAGAAAAAAAGTTCTTTTTAAAGTAGAAACAGTTGTTTACGAACACTCGCAAAGAAAAAAAATGAGAAAACTGGCACGAATAATGGCATTGAAATTAATAAATTGTATTTTGCTTATTTTTTGAATAGCATTCCAGCGAAGAAAATAGTTAAAAATCAATGGATATATAGAGAAGAGAAGATAAGAAGTAATACAATTTCAATTAATGGATATATATAGAAGTTATGACGGTTTTTTGTAAAAGTAAGACATTTCCAAAAATTCATACTTGTATTTTTGTTTAATAGCGTAGTTTTGCTGCTACGTTAAACCCCATACAAATTTGAAAACTGATTATTTTGTTTTATATTCTAAAAGCTGGCATTCTTACGAAGAAAACAAAACATATTTAAAGAAAAACTATGGATAAATGTAACAGCTTTCGCTTTTCTTGTGCTCCAAAAATTATAGCACAAACATTAAAGGTGCCATCGACGAAATTGGGAATTTTATTTAAAAACTAAAAAATATCCACAAACATTTCAAAATCATTGTCGAGTTTTCACACAGTCTTCTGACAAAATTTTTTTGTAAACTAGTGTTATCAATATCTCTTTTATAACTCATATTTAAAAATCTATATACATATCTATGTACATAAAGTTACGTACGTGAATTATAACAGTTGCAAAGTTAAATAATAGCAAATATTTAGAATGTGAGTAGAACGTTTCAAATCTATATGTCTTACTTTGTGTTTAACTTTAATTCAGTAATGCATTGCCATTGTTGTATAACACACTTTTCAAACGGTTGCAGTTTGTAGGTTGCGCAATTCCATAACAGTTTTGTAACTGCCATACACATGGAAAACTATTATTATTATTATTAAGTAGTATAACAGTTTTTTTATAACTTTCATGCACGGTAACTGTTCATGTTTATAACTGTTTGTTTGTTTGTTTTTCTTTTTTGTTTTGTTTAATTTTTCCTATACAACAAAAAAATGTAAATTTATTATGCGTTTATGCCTAAAACATTTCTTTAAATGATTTCTCTGACGACTCCTTGTTTTTCGGGTGTTGTTGTTCTTGTTCTTCGGCGTGGCAGGGGGGAAAGCAAAGAGTATCTGTGTTAAAAAACAATCTGTTATACAGACAATGTCTTCTATTTAAACTAATTGGTATAATTATCAAATGAACCCAAGTACTCCAAAGCAGCACGATAACAAAAATGATATTGATCCTGGAAAATGTAAAAAAAAGAAAATGAATTAATAAAGTTTGTTATTCTATTGAATGAGCAAATTGTAATATACCTCTGTCTGCACCATAGCTGGCCGTTGAGCACGCAAAATTCGTACAGTTTGGAATACATCCAAGACGCCCTCATATTGCATACGCTCCAGCACAATGCTCAGTGTAATGAAAACGCCGGAACGGCCCACACCGGCACTACAATGCACCGTAATGGGTCCGTCCTGACCAAATTGCTCTTTGGTCTTGTGCACCTGGCCAATGAAGTCGATAAAGCCCTCGCCCGATTTGGGCACTCCCTGTTCGGGCCAATCGATGAACTGGAATTGCCGCACGGTGCGAGAAGAGCCATCACGGGCATCGGTAACCTGGGAGGAAAGAAGAAAATATAGAAACATGAATAACACAGTGGGAGTCAGCTGCAAAATCCAAATGCCTACCTTGAATTCTCGCAACTTATACTGCGGCATATTGTATTCGGCTATGGGATCAACCACATAATATTGGTAACGCACGGACCGCTCGTGGGGCCAGTATTGATAGCATTTTTCCTAAAATTACAAAACAAAAGTAGGAAAATATTATAGATCAGCTTTATTTCTAAAATAGTTGCCAAAAACCTACCCTTCCCATTTCCTTTAGTTTCGTCAACATCACCACAATCGTGGAATTGTGCTCCCACAACATTCTCCAGAAATCTTCGGCGGTATCCTGCAACGAACCTTGAGCCGCTATATAAGCCGAACGATAACGATAACCCTCGATGAAGCTGGCATTGATGTAATCACTGCCCTCCACACCATGTATGGGAGTCAAATACACCCGAGACGACTCGTACGGCAATATGTGGACCAAACGATTTTTATGCTTGTTGCAGGGCAAATTGGCGGTCACGAATTTCGATGAATCCACCTTGACATTGGACAGCTTCTTAAATTCGATCTCCATGCCGGTTATAGTCTCGCCCGGTTCAGTGGTCAACAGTTTCTGCAAGTGGGTGTGAAGATTACGTGCGGGCACTTCGGTGTGACCACAGATAATAGCCTCCAGGATGGCATCGTGTATAAAGATGTACTGATCCTCGGTCTGGACCATATAGTTGCGCTGGGCCCGAAGACAGGTCACATGGCCATAGATATCAACAATTTTCTCGTGCTTCATTCTCTCCAGCATGGAATCGATAACAATGTAACAACCGGTACGACCAACACCGGCCGAACAGTGCACCACCACGGGTCCAGAATCGGGCGGAGTCAGAGCTCGGCATCGGCGCAAGAACTGCAAGAATGGAGCTGGATGATCGGGCACACCATGGTCGGGCCAGGCGGTGAATTGCAATTGCTTGAGTTCACGACGTTCGTTGAAGCCTTGACGACACAATTGGAAGGTTCGTATACTGTAGGTGGCCAACTCCTGGGTTTCCGTGATGGTCACAAACATCTGGCCATAGGTTTCGGTGCCTCGTGTGGGCCAATATTGGTCGCATTTAATGCGAGTCCTCTCCTCCAGGCGTGTCATCATTACTATGGTCGTGGTCTTGAGCTCCCAACACATACGCCAGAAATCAGAGATGGTATCCTGCAAAGGGCCCTGGGTAGCCACATAGGCATTATGTTTGCGATAGCCATCACAGTAGTTGGCATTGATGTAATCGGAACCTACCACGCCATCCATGAGCGGCAGGATAACACGAGAATGATCATAGGCTGTTACGTTGGCATAACGATTCTTGGGTTTATTGTATTCGTAGTTGGAATTGTCCCAGGTAAATTGTTGACCCGGTTCAATGCTTTCGTATTCCTGAGAGAATTTCTGATTGTCATTTGCTTTGAGCCGCTCAACATGGTTGGCGAATTCCGAGATGGGTATGGGCGGATGGGAGATCATGCCGGGTGTTTGGAAGTTCAAACGTCTCATATCGACGGGGTCGCTGGGCGTGGGACCGGCTCCCAGATCAGCCGCCATTAAGGGTCTGGTGACAGCCGCCTGATCCGGCGTCTTGCAAGGTTGTCTTCTACGCTTGATTATGTAGATTATGATAAAGGTGGCCGATAATATCAAAGCTGCCAACACGGGTAGAATGACCCACATCATGCCCGGTTCAGCCTTGTTACGATTCACAGATACCTCCGGTTCGGAGGGCCAGTTGGGGTCGGGTCGGTGTGGTCTATCGCCCGGAGGAGCTTCTCTCATATCCAAAGACAAGAATTCCGAGAAAGGACTGGAAGTGTACAAATGTTTCTGGGGTGTGTCCACCACAGCTCGCACAAAAATGCGATAACGTTTCTCCCGTTCCAATTTGCGATTGGTGAAGTTCTGGTAATCATCGCCCGAGCCCAGATGGAAGGTGAACGGTATGGAACGTTGGGGGAATTTCGCCGCTATATACGGAGCATTGGGTCGTTCCGGCTTATTTCTGCCCGGTATCAGGTCTTCGGTTAAGAACTGATCGGGATTCTTGTGCAAATTGGATTTATCTTCGGGCACCACCACCAAATAGTAGTGGGAAATAGGACCATATTCTTCGGAAGCCTGAGGCAAGATTACCAAAATCTCTTCACCATTAACGACGCCATAGAAATCTGGCTTGACCATGGGTTGTGGGGCCGCCATTTGGGTGGTGACAGTGATTTTGGTAGGAGGACGATACGAATAATCGTTAGGCATGGCGCTGACATTGACATTGTACGTGGTGAAGGGACTGAGTTCGTTGATGGTGTGACTCTTGGCATAAGCCTTCAAAATGATATCCTTCTTTTGCACGATCTGGGTCTGTGAGAAACCTTGCGAGTCCACGAACACCTTCATGGCGTCATAGGAGATCTTGTAGCTGACCGGATTCAATCTTATGGGAGGCGACCAACTGAGCGTCATGGAGTGGGTGGTAACATCGTGGGCTCTCAAATTGAGCGGCACATCTTCGGGCTTAATTTTTACATTGACCTTTTCACTCAAACGGCCCAAGCCGGTCTTGAATCTGGCCGCTATGGCCACCGAGTACTGGGCAAACTTTTCCAAATTCACCAGGTCAGCCGATTCGGTGAGTCCCACTGTCTTGCTCTGCCATTCGTCCATATCATCCACCGCCGACATGGTATAGAAAATCTTGTAGCCCAATAGTTTGCCACGCGAAGGCACCGGTTCCCACCAAATCTCTGCGGTCTGCTCCGAAGTTGCCACGGCCTGCACAGACATAGGGGCACGGCCCATATCTCTTTCGGTTTCCACGAGAATCTTTTCGCTGAATGGACCCGCTCCCTGTTTGGTATAGGCTCGTATGCGGAATATATACTCAGTATTCTCTTCCAAATTGGAGAAGACCACTTTACGCATGGTCATATTGCGTTCGGAGCCCAAGCCATGATCGATTTTCTTGTGGAATTGTATGTCGTAGCGGGTGATAATGCCATTGCGGTGCTCCCTTACGGGGGGCTCCCACGTCACACACACCACATCGGGAGTTTGGAAGCGTATGGTGATATTCGAGGGCGGTCCACCGGGCACTCCCTCCGGGGTCTGGAAGATCTTTACCGTTTCCTGGCCAATGCCTATGTGATTGCTGCCGGCTACACGGAATTCATATTCGACGCCACGCTCCAGATCTTTGAAGGGTTTCTTGGTTTCATGAGGACCCATTAGCAACTCCTTCAAAGTATGATCTTTGATGCCCCATTTCAAGCGGTAGCCTCTTAGTTCGCCATAAGTTTGGGCCGGCCTCTCCCATTCCAGTTCGATGGAGACGGTGGGATCACGTTCCATTATCTTGAGGCTGACGGTCGGTCTTACAGGCACTCCACCGGGTGTTTTGACTATGACCGCCGGGCTGCGATCACCATCACCTTTGCGGGTAAGGGCGGCCACTTGTATGGAGTATTTGGTGTCCGGTTGCAGATCGGTTACATTGTATTCCAAGGCATCGACCACATCGTATTTGAGGGGTTCGTTGAGGAAACCCTTGCCCTGGAAGAGGAGGAGGAGGAGAAGTGGGACATTAAATAAAAATAAACAATGTAAAGCGAATAGTAATGCATTACCTCATCTCTTACTTCCTGCACATGAATGTGATAACCACGAATGATGCCATTGCGATCTTTCTCCAATGGTGGTTTCCAGTTGACATGTATTGATGTAGAATTTAACGGAGTAGCCTTAACTTCTTGAGGATCTCCAGGCACTAAACGATGAAAGGGCAGAAGATAAATATATTAGAAAAAGCAGGGAAAATATAAAATATTTCTTTTTTTATATATATAGAGTACATATCGAGAAGCAAAATACCTTAAAGCTAACAATACTTAAGATAAATAGAAATACTTATGTGTTTAAGATAAATAGACTTATTGGCTAAAACAGGGAAATCTAAAGGTCTGTTACATATACATATACCTAAAAATAGTTTAGATTAGACACTTAATTCTAGTATGTTATTCCGTATATATGAAATTTTAATTGATATGGAAAAATCAAAAAAACATTATCACATCACAGTAAGGAACGTAAGTAACAAAATGATGATGATGCATAATTCGAAATTTTTCAAACTTAAATTTTGTTTGGAAAACAATTTTCGAAAAAAATATTTTTTTTTGGGGGGAAAAGGGGTTTACAAAAATATGTATGATTTTTTTTTTGGTTTTAAAAAAAGGCATTCCAAAAATCGTTATGCTCAAAATTGGACATAATTCAAAAATATTGTTTTATGCAAAAATGTGATCCTTTATGACAACATAACTTTTTGCTATTTCAAAAAAACAGAGTTGTATGTTTTCATTTCATGGGAATAGACAAAAAAGAGAAGATATTTGTTGGTAGTAAAAAATATTTTCAAAAAATAGTAAATATTTTTTTTAATTTCATAATTCCTACTTATAGTTAAGGTTATAGTTATCAAAAAAATTGTATGCATACAAATTAGGAGAACATTAAAAAAAATCAAAGAAAAAAATAATATAAGAAAAAAGGTATTCAAAAAAGTCTGTAAAGGTGTAAGTGGGATCCTGCAAGATACTATGTTGTTTGGAGCTATTTTATAGCTTCCATTCCGCCTGCCTGGCAAATTTATTTTATATTAGAAAATTTATTATAAATTTGAACATATGGCGAGTGGTGAATCATTTCGCTAAATATAATAAAACTCGAAATTTTCTTTTTTCTTTTATCTTTTAAAATTGAATCATAAATCATCATAACATTGAATTTAAGTTGTTCTTATTAACTTTTCAGTGTTAAATGTTCAAGACCCATTTTTGTTCTAAGAACAATAAAAATACTGAAGAATATCAGCAAATCATAGCATGAAACACTTGTCCTATTAAAATAATTCATTTTAACTATGATCCCAAGAGATTTCTAAATCGATTCAGAAATTAATCGATTCGGGTATCAATTTCTGAACCAAATGCGGTACTAAAGGGCATTGAGCCAAATTAAATAAAACTTTGAGGTATACACGACCCACGGCGCCAATTATTTCAAGGAGTATTTAGATTTATTAAATTTGGAGCAATAAGGGCATCATTTTGCGACAAATAAAATACAATAATTGATTTAATTAAAATGTATGGAGATATGCTTGACCTACGTTGGGCGCCAATTTTTCCAATGATGACTAGGAGCATATGAATTAAAACTTAAGTTTGACACTGAGTCAAATAATATAAAATATTGAGATATACATTAGCCACACTGGGGGTCAATTTTACAATGGGCATTTAAATTATCCACATTAAGAAAAGCATTGCATTATACCTGTCTTACGTTGGGCGCCAATTATTTCTAGAGATATTTAAATGTATATCGATTGAATGTTGACTTTAAAGGTATGACTTTGTGCCAAATAAAATGAAGTAATGAAGTCACGAAAATAAATTGCAGCGGTCACCTCCCAGAAATGAAGATTGGATTGTTTAATGATGATCTGCAAACAATTTCGTCACTGGGTCAAGCCATCTGGGAGCTAAACGCTCCTGAAAACACCTCTAAAAATCATGTTTTTCCCGTGTAATTTTTTTATGATGCATTTTTGCCCATATTTTTTCTGAATTAAGAGAACATTGGGAGCACTTTAAATAAAAAATTTTATTATTGTCTTAGTGTATTTGGACGTTTATATTGATTTTTTTTTGGTTTTCAAGGTGACAGCTAAAAACTCATATTTCTTGGAAACATTTTGTAAGAGTTGATATAAAAAATAAATAGAAGGAATTATTACCTTTCGAATGACACCTAAATGATGAATATCGGACGAAAAATAACGTCACTGACTTCTTGTTTGTAAAATAATTTAATACAGGGGATGGATTTTCAGAGCCAACATTTTCAAACTCTTTTTACAAAAATGAGCGCAGCGGCGTCAATTTAATTCCGATGTTCATCATTTAGGCATCATTCGAAAGGTATTGACTGCCGCTATTTATCCGCTAACACCAAATCAACAAAAAATTACTATAAACGTCCAATAATTCGAACAATAATTTACTCTAAAACAAAAATTAAAATTTTTATTTAAAGTGCTTTCAAGGGTCTATTATTTCAGGAAAAAATTTAACACAAAAAAATTACACCGGAAAAACACGATTTTTAGGGTTATTTTCAGGAGCGTTTAGCTCACAGATGGCTTGATCAAGGAACGTAATATTTTGAAAATCCTCATTAAACAATTCCAAACTTTATTTTCGTGGGGTGACTGGAACTTGTTTTTCCATTTGTATGGACGGCGACCCAGCCTAATATACATTACTCATATTGGGCGCCAGTTTTGAAATGAACATGTAACTGAACTATATTAAAAAAACATTGAAATATACTTGTCGCACATTGGGGGCCAACTATTGCTCAGAATATTCGTTTCTATATTAAATGTGGAATGGTTTAGCTATGAGCCAAATTAAATAAATATTTAGGTATTTATGACCCACGTTGGACGCCAATTATTGTTAGCAATATCTAAATGTATATCTTTTTAATGTGGAGTAGAAAAGTGTGACCTTGAGTCAAATAAAATATTGATTAACTACATTGGGGGTCAGTTTTGCAATGCACAATTAAATGAACCACATTAAAAAATATTGAAATATATCTGCCTCACGTTGGGCATCAATTATTGTTAGGAACATTTAAATGTATATTAAATACGAAAAAGTAAAGGTTTGACTATGATCCAAATTAAATAAATTTTGAGGGCTCTAATTTTTGCTGGGGACATTTAAATGTATTGCTATGAACATTTAAATGTATTTATATTAAATATGGAATAGCAAAGGTTCAACTGTGAGCCAAATTCAATAAATATTGAAGCATTTATTACCCACGTTGGGCGCCAATTATTGCATTATTTAAATGTGAGCCAAATTCAATAAATATTGAAGCATTTATTACCCACGTTGGGCGCCAATTATTGCATTATTTAAATGTGAGCCAAATTCAATAAATATTGAAGCATTTATTACCCACGTTGGGCGCCAATTATTGCATTATTTAAATGTGAGCCAAATTCAATAAATATTGAAGCATTTATTACCCACGTTGGGCGCCAATTATTGCATTATTTAAATGTGAGCCAAATTCAATAAATATTGAAGCATTTATTACCCACGTTGGGCGCCAATTATTGCATTAGTTAAATGTGAGCCAAATTCGATAAATATTGAAGCATCTATTACCCACGTTGGGCGCCAATTATTGCATTATTTAAATGTGAGCCAGATTCAATAAATATTGAAGCATTTATTACCCACGTTGGGCGCCAATTATTGCATTATTTAAATGTATATCTAGTATATTTGGCGTACTAAAGGTTTGACTGCGAGTCAAATGAAATAAATTCACAAACAACACACGTTGGGCGCCAATTATTGCTTTCAACACTTAAATGTAAATCTAAATTAAGATGGAAGAGTAAAGGTATGACTTCGATGATATGCGTTGATATATTAACCAATTTGGGCGCCAATTTTTGCGCTATATTAAAATATATCATAACAAATATATTATAAAATGTATATACGGTCCTTTTAAAATCGGTTCAAGAAGCATATGAGGTAGTAACTCCATTATAGGTTAGATTTATAAAGACGATCATGAAGTGGATTTTGGATCTAATTTTATTTACAAAAACTTTTACGAATACATTATTGGCAATATTAGAAATTGATTTTGGAAAGCACATAATGGTTGTGTCGCGCTAAAGGAATTGATAAGATAAGCTCACTACTGTCGACTGAAAGCTCACTAATATGCCAAGAGTGTGTGTGGCCTTTGCTGTTGGACTGACTTCAATCTATTCCCTACGACTTCGCTTTCATATGAAAGCAAAACAAATTGACCTAGTTGCTCGTATTGTAGCTCATCGTCGTTGCCTTCATATATTATAGAAATAATAACTGAAATATGTTAGGCGCCAATTATTACAATAATCATAGCATGATTAGCAATGTTAAGTATTGGTCTATTAACACGTGCGTTATTTTTTATTATAACAATAAAAACTATTAAAAACGGCCCTAATTGATGGTCATGTGATATCGACCATGTATATCACCCCAATAATATATTTCCTTAGTTTTTATATATTGTTATAATGCTATTTCCGAACAACTATTCAATATTATACTTCATGAATTTTAATTAAAAATAAATTTAACACTCCAAGTTCCAACGTTGGGCGCCAATTATTCCAAAATTAAGAAAGTCCTTAGACAAAGCTATAGGTTTATGTTAAAGTTTCTTAAAAACAATGTGTAATATCTAGGATTTGGATAGCACAAGGACATAATTACGATTCGTTAAAGGAGTAGTAAATTATTCGATATTGCCACAACTTATAATTCTCCTACTAAAACTTCTGCAATCTTTATCAAAAAATTCTGTTTTCACTACGTTGGGCGCCAATATTTCTATTGTTTCAAAAATTTTAAATTTCCAAATATTGGCTTATTTTGTTATAATGCTGCTTCCGAACATTATTATTCCTATTGTAATTTAATTAAAAATATATTGAACACTCCATATTGAATTTTGGACGTCAATTAAAATAAGAATGACCTCGACAAAACAATAGGCTTATGTTAAAGTTTCTTAAAAATCATTGTATAGGATTTGGATAACACAAATTTATCGTAGTCAGACAAATAGACATAATTACGATTCGTTAAATCATTATTTAAAAAAATATTATGGTTTCACTATGTTGGGCGCCAACATTTTTATTGATTCGACAATTTAAGGTTGTTTTTTAAGTTTTCTTAATAAAAGTCTTAGACTTTGAGTTCTAGAATGTCAAAAATTCCCAAACAAATAAATTTCAGTCTTCCGCAGGATTAAATTGCCACAACGTATAATTCTCGTACTAAAACTTCTGCCATCAATATTTAAAAAATAAATTCAGTTATCATTACGTTGGGCGCTAACATTTTTCGCTTTTATTAACAACAAATTCCAAACAAATAAATTATTAGTCTTCCGCAGGATTAAATTGCCACAAAGTATTCTCGTACTTAAACTTCTGCCATCAATATTTAAAAAAATAAATTCAGTTATCACTACGTTGGGCGCTAACATTTTTCGCTTTTATTAACAACAAATTCCAAACAAATAAATTATTAGTCTTCCGCAGGATTTAATTGCCACAAAGTATAATTCTCGTACTTAAACTTCTGCCATCAATATTTAAAAAAATAAATTCAGTTATCACTACGTTGGGCGCTAACATTTTTCGCTTTTATTAACAACAAATTTCAAACAAATAAATTATTAGTCTTCCGCAGGATTTAATTGCCACAAAGTATAATTCTCCTAAAAAACTTCCGCTATCTTTATTTAAAACATTAATTCTGTTTTCATTACGTTGGCCGCCAATACTTTTTTTTTTTTCAAATTTAAAATTGTTATCTCACTTATTTTAGTATAAATAGATTTTGCTTTCTAGATTGTCTACAATTCCAAACAAACAATTTTTCAGTCTTTTGGAGAATTAAACTGATCAATTTGGGACGAACAAAGAAGTAGAATATCATTTTCGTTCCTTTAGATAATCATGCTACACTTTAAAAGTTGTTTTTCCTCCTTTAAACTGTAGGATCAACAAGATATGTATTTGTAATGTATTGTTGTTTATATTCTGTAACTGAAAAAAAAGAACGACACTAAAAATCAAAAAGAGCATTCCATTAAATTAATTGTTTTTGTTTTAAGGTTTCTTAAACAAACAAACATTAACTATTTATTTGTTTAGTTCAAAAAAATACTCACTGTTTTTCTCTACAAGTGTGTTTAATTATTTATTTTCATTAAGAGAGTTTTTAATGTAGTTTTTTATTATTATTATTATGAACCACAGTTTCATCCATAACAACAGTGACAAGAGATAGACAGAGTAGTGTAGATGAGGAGGAGGTTGCGTTCAAAAACATTTTAACATTTTTTTTTGTTTTGGTTATATGTATAATTTTCAAAAACACATCCATTATAGAACATTTAAGTTTTATATATAGTTTTTTGTTTGATTTTATTTTTTTTTTTTGTAAAAAAACAGACACACAAAATTCAAAAAACGTGTGCATTTTTTTTTTGGTTTCGGTTGGTGATTTCAAAAACACATTCGATGCGAGTGGCCAAAAATAGACAAAAAAGAATAAAATTTATATGGATTAATATCACAAAAATTCATTGAAGTTGGTTTTGTTTTCTAACTAAACTACGAAAATTACAATTTGTTTTTCGAAAATGTTGGCACACTCGCAGAATTTTGGTGGGTTAGAACTTAAAAAAAGGATTTATAGAAAAGAACATGAGCAAACGATTAAGTTTAAAACTTTGTAATAAATTAAGAAAAATTAAATATATTTTTTTAAAAACAATTGACTTTAATTGGCATCTGATGTTTTTTAAAACTTTTTAAAGTTGCGATATAATAATTACATTACTAAATAGTTTCTGAATTTTTGGGAAATATCAATATGCTCTTAATGACAAACTTACTTTATGTATATTTATAAATACCTTAAGTTATTAATTGTAATATTAAATAATTAATTCATGTCTATTATTTATAATTCGTAAAGTTTTGATTTATTTAAAAATACTTATCTTATCGCAGAAATTTATATTCTACAATTCATATTAATTGTATAATAAATAAATATGTAATATGTCAATTATTTTTTAATTATAAATTTATATAAATAAAAAGACAAGGATCCTAGGAACGCAGGATTTTATATTTTTAAACTTTCGAAAATGGACAAGTTTAAATGCTGTTGCTCGTAGACTTCCCATAACATCTTCGAGAATTGTTGAAAAATATTTCGCACGAAGACAACTTCCTATGATATATAAACATATATTGTTTCTATATATGGTCAATTAAACTTAGGAGGAAACTTGGGAGGAATTTATCATCGTACCACGCTTGACCCTGATAAAAATTTAAAATGAATCACACGGCTTTGAGATCACATATTTTAGAATTTTAATATAAATTAGATACAAAGAATTGCAAATTTGTAGTATTTCCTTAAAATTTACAATAAACCAATTAGAAAAATTGATATTATTCATTCGCATCATTGCAGAATTATTAATATTACTTATTCGCTCCATTGTAGAATAATAAATATTACTCATTCGCATAATTGCAGAATAATTAAAATAATTAGAATAATCATTGCAGAATAATTAAAATTACTCATTCGCAACATTGCAGAATAATTAATATTATTATTATTAATATTAGTATTATATTCACTTCATTGGAGAATAATAAATATTACACATTCCAATAATTGCAGAATATTAATTGTTACTCATTCCCATAATTACAGATAAATTAATATTACTCATTCGGATCAATGCAGAATAATTAATATTACTCATTCGCATCATTGCAAACTAATTAATATTACTCATACGCATCATTGCAGACGAATTAATATTACTCATTCGATTCATTGTAGAATAATTAATATTACTCATTCCCAACATTGCAGAATAATTAATATTACTCATTCCCAGCACTGCAGGATAATTAATGTTACTCATTCGCATCATTGCAGACAAATTAAAATTACTCATTTGCATCATTGCATAATAATAAGTATTACTCATTCGCATCATTGCAGAATAATTAATATTAGTCATTCGGATCAATGCAGAAGAATTAATATTACTAATTCGAATCTTTACAGAATAATTAATATTACTCATTCGCACCATTGCAGAATAATTAATATTACTCATTCGCATCTCTGCAGAATATTTAATATCACTCATACGCATCATTGCAGAATAATTAATATTACTCATTCGAATAATTGCAGAATAATTAATATTAGTCATTCGCATCATTGCAGAATAATTAATATTACTCATTCGATTCATTGCAGAATAATTAATATTACTCATACGTATCATTGCAGAATAATTAATATTACTCATTCGATTCATTGCAGAATAATTAATATTACTCAATCGCATAATTGCAGAATAATTAATATTACTCATTCGCAGCATTGCAGAAGAATTAATATTACTCATTCGCTTCATTGCAGAATAATAATATTACTCATTCACGTCTTTGTCCAACGTTTGAAGGCATCATTGCATATAAGTAATGCGGCCTGCAATAAGGTTACTCATACGCTTCCAAATATAGAACAAAAGTCTAAAAAACGATAGTAAATTATGCTTAAAAGGAATTGTGTTCAGACACGTGACATAGGCCCGCATCATTCATTGTATCTGGTTAGGAAGTAGCTATTACATGTATAATGGAAGAACGAAGTTGGATAATAATCTCCGGCCTACGGAAAATAAAAATAAATAAAAAATAATATGTAAAGACGTTTGTAGACTCTTATGTATTTATATTTAAAGGATTTGCATTATTAATATAACAGTTTTAACAGCATCTTAGAATAAGAATCTGCAAAGAATACCTTATTTTTTCAATCTTATATTATAACTTCCAGTTCATGGCCAATTCATACCCTAATGTCTAAAACTTATTTGAAGTTTTCCAATTGAATTATCTCTTACTATTTTTCTCAAAAATATAATAATTAAATAATAAAATCTCTCAGTTCATTATTTCGTGTTGCAAACTTTCCACATATCACATATATACAACATCATTATTTATATTTAGTATGTATGTATATAATTGCAACTATAGTTAACATAATTAACAGCAAAAATAATTGTGCATATATACACACACATACGTACAATTATTTTCTTTGAAAAGTGCAACGGATATACAGAAATGAAAAAGGTCCTTGAAACGAGGGTACATGGAAGGGATAATAAAAGGGATATGCATCCCCTACTGTTTACACTGTGTTATAATTATTAAGAAAAACTATATCAAAAGAACTTTCTGCTTTATATCACATTTTAATTATGTGTAAAAAAGTATGTTTTATTTTCTATACTAGGCTATACAATGGAAAAAAGATTGTGTAGAAGATTTGATGGTGTAAAAGTGTGGTGTAATGAACAGTATGACTATTGGTTGTTGTTTGTGTTTTTTTTTTTTCAGAATTTGGTACAACTCTTTCATAAAGAAATGTAGAAAAGAACATATGATTCGTAATACCCCATCATAAAATACACGGGAAGAAAACTTGAGAGAAATGTTTGATGTATGTTCACGAATCCCTGGATATTTCGAAAAATTTTATTTTTAAAAAATTTTTTTATCAGGATTCGTGGACGCAAAAGTTCGAATTTGTAATATTATAATATAGTTTTAATGTTTTCAAGAAATAGCGTAAGAAATCTTGTGGAAGTATTTAGGTCATAATAAAGCGTATAATTACTAAATTACAATCACATGAAACAACAATTTTACCGAAGGACTATGTATACAATTTTCTGATGTATTTTGCCTTTCTAAACTTCAAAATGATATTATTTTTTTCTAAAATTCCAATTTTCGCCGAAGGTACCTTTAATATTTGTACTCTCATATTGGTAATAAAAGTCCGATAACACCCGCTTATATGTTGCATTAAAGGTACTTAATAGGCAGAAAGATAGGCTAAGGAACAGTCTCCAAAGAATTGGGAATTTTTTTTTTAATTTATTTTTTTTGCTGGCCCGAAAAAACTCATAAAAATATTATGTTCAATAATAATAGCTTTGTAAAAGATCTATCTATAAATAGAATTGTAATTTTCTATTAAAACGTGATTTCTAAATGAAATGTTGATGGAGTGTCATAAGAAGGGAGTGATATCATCTTAATTATTATTAATTATACGCAATACCACATTATCTGAATTAACATCAATACATACAACGACATCATGCGAATTAAAATTGATCATACGCATTACCGTATATCTGAATTAATATCGATCATACGCATTACCGTATTATCTGAATTAATATCGATCATACGCACAACGACATCATATGAATTAATATTGATCATACGTAATACCGCATCATCTGATTTAAAATCGATCATACACACTACCGCATCATCTGAATCAATATCGATCATACACACAACCACATTATCTGAATTAATATTGATCATACGCACTACCGCATCATTTGAATTATTATTGATCATACACACTACCCCATCATCTGAATTAATAGCGATCATACACACAACCTCATCACCTGAATTAATATTGATCATACGCACTACCGCATCATATGAATCAGTATCGATCATACACACAACCACATTATCTGAATTAATATTGATCATACGCACAACCACATCACCTGCATTAATATTGATCATACGCACTACCGCATCATTTGAATTAATATTGATCATACGCACAACCTCATCACCTGAATTAATATCGATCATACGCACAACCGCATCATTTGAATTAATATTGATCATACACACTACCGCATCATCTGACTTAATATTGAAATGTAGATGTTGTGGTCCTCTTTGTAGATTTTGATTTTTTGTCATTATAAAGAAATTGAAGTTAATCATACGCCTCTTAGCTTAATGTTAACGTGCAGCACTGCGTATAATTAATACTAACTACAATATCATCAATCATACGTCGCATTCATACATGTTGCTTTTACACAGGACTTAAACAGAATCGATTGATTAAATACTATTTAGGATTTGCATGACTAAGCTACAGTAGGTCTTTCGATCTGTCTACTGCCCATATTTATTTTTCCCATTTTTCTCTCTGTATATTTTCAGTGTACTGTAGTTAGTTTTTTTTTTGTCACACGACAATCCTCAGTTCCATCACACCACAGTGTCTCAAAACAAATTGTGCCGTCAGAGAAAAGGACATTTGGAAATACCTGTTGGTTGAATTGACAATTTGCATCAAGTCACACCTGACGTGCTACCTCTGCCTGCCGTCTGCCGTCCATTCTTCATAACCAAAACCAGAAGAAGCATCATGACCGCTTTTATAATGCAAATGATACACACCGAAGTGTACAAACATCTGCACACGACACAAAAACACACATACAGTCAAATGCAGAAAGGGACGAACTTCAATATGATTCATATTCAGACATGCAATTCATATTCAGACTTAGCATTCATATTCATATCATTGGGTTTCCATTGAAACAGAATTCGTTCTTTGTTTAGCAGAAAATCGTATACATGAGGATATATATATATATAGATATATACATATAAGTATGACGTTTGCTAGAATTTTGTTATATACGAATGAAAAAGGCGTCGTTGCAAAAGGAAATGAGGGGCAAGGTTATATCTTTGTTTTGGGCTAAGCTTTAAGATATATTTTTTTAGACGAGAGATTATCTTTGAATTGAACGGTGACAAGCGGACAATGTTAAATTAATTAATCAAAGGTTTTTATAGCGTGTCATGTGATGGTTAACGTTTGGCGAAATAGAGAAAGAGCGAGTATCGGATAAGTTATTTGGGGCTAGTTCAGTGTAACATTGTAAATACTTAGTAGGATATTTTTCGTGATTAAAATTCTAAATAGGTCGTCTAGTACAACAGTTTCCATGAACTTCATAAAGATTCAAGTGAATAAATGTCTCGAATCATGTTGATTAGATTTGCATGTTAATTAAAATCGTGCACTACGTATACTTAATGCAAATCGAATTGTGGTTAATCATACGCATTGGTGTTAATAATTAATAATAATCATACGCCACAAGTACATTGGGGCTAAAAACGCATGTTTAACAATTTGTATATTTTTAAGAAGAATTGAAAAAAATCCAAAAGTTCACAGAAGAAGTCTGTAAAATAACTGGAAAATGGGTAACGTATTAGTCATGTTTTTCTCGCCAAACATTTCAAAAATTAAATATTCACAGATCCACAACTACTTTAAACATTGGAAAAAAATCAAGAATTTATTTCTGACATTTTTGTGCGTGTTCTGTTATACATGAAGGTTCTGTTATACAGAAAAGTAGTAGTAGAATATATCGCATGTTTTTTTTTTCTCGAGGCTTAAAAATATTACATCACTGTAGGAAAATTCCCGAATTTCGAAATCCTCCTCCCGACAGCTTCAAATAACCAACGCTTCTGCCTCGGACTTTGCATGAATTTGTCATTATATTGTAAGTATACACATGCAAACATACATTGTCATGATGTCGTGATGATGACACATACAATTGACATACACAACAGCTTTCGTTTTTGTTGTGCAAAACTGATTATAATGATAATTTCTGAAAGCACATCATTAAATCGCTTTTTTTCCTTTTCATTTCATCATTCATTTTTTCCCCGAACCAACCATTGCAAAAGCGAATAACATTGAATTGAAAGTGGGTGGATGAAAGGGAAATGGCGGGGTGAGCAGCAGTAACATTTTTGTGAATTTGTGTAGATTTTGGGTTCAAATCCTTTAATGTTCGCGTTGACATTTGCTGTTTCATTTCGTGCATCTTTCAAAAGGATTGTTGTTTGGGGCGGGGGGATTGAGAACAATTGTGTTTTGAATTTCCTCTTCATTATGATTAATAATGGTGCTTTCATTTAATTGTTTTTGAAACAAGTTATTGCTTCTATTATTATGTATATCGGGGTATAATTAACAATTAATTTTTATTATTGTATGCATTGTGGAAGGTTATCAGTTATTTTTTAATAAAGAGGAGTGTTAATTTAATTTACAAATATGAAAATCAGTTTTATTGGCATAAGTTTTTGTGGGGATTGTGGCGTTATTTTAATTAAAAGCATTACAAATATTCATAGAATAATGGTTATGATGATTAAAGGATCAATTTTCTCGACATCGTTTTATTTTCCAAAGTTTTCAGCTTTAATCAAATGCTTGGGTAAGAATGAATGTAGAACAAGTGTATACATATACAATCCGACATAGGATATTACAATGTAAAAGGCCCTGTAATCTTTTATTAAAAAAAACATGATTTCTAAGTGAATTCAGAATGGAAATGCCGATGAAGTATCAGAAGAAGACGGTTATAACTCCATTTTTAAAATAGATTTGTTTCATTCACGTTATACGCCTTCTAAATTAATATTGATCATACGCACTACTAGATCATTTGAATTCATACTGATCATACGACAACCGTATCAGTTGAATAAATATGAATTATAATATATAAATATTATCGATCATACTCACTACCAAATTATCAGAATTAATATTAATTAGATGCACTACCACATAATTTGTTAATATAGGCCATCATCTGAATTAATATCGATCATACACACTACCTCAATATCTGAATTAATATTAATTATACGCACTGCCACTGATCATACGCACACCGCATCATATGAATTAATATTGATCATACGTACGAGCGATATGTAGCCCATTAAATCAGGAATTTCTTAGACCACTTGTATTTATTTAACTTTGTAAATAACATTTTAACAGTTTAAATTGAATAAAGCTCATCCAATGAAATCATGAGTAAAACATCTACAATTAAAGAGGTTGCAACTTTAGTTAGTTTTCACATTTTATCTATGGACTTTGTTAAGAAGATTTTGAAAATTTTAAATTTGAAACCTATGAAATGGTTCTACGTTTACTTGAACAATCTAGCCGCTGATTGTATACGTTTTATGTCATCTACAATAATACTGTTCGTACGCATTACTACATCATGTGAATTAATATTGATTATACCCACTTCGACATCATCTGTTTTAATATTGATCATACGCTCTACCGCATCATCTGAATTAATATCGATTATACGCACTACCCCATCATTTGAATTAATATTGATCATACGCACTACCGCATCATCTGAATTAGCATTAACTATACGCATATGGTTGGAATTCTTTTTAAAGATGATATGAAGAATTAAAAGTTCACTATGCTCCTTCAAAAACACAACATTCGCAACAAATCAAGGTTAGGAAATCTAAAAATATTTGGTTAAAGTGAATTGATAAATGCAACATTAACGACGGTTTTGGAATTCCTTGCAGCTTTAGTTAGTATTTAAAATTTTTAAGTATTCTGTAAAGAAGATTTTGAAATTTGTAAATTTAAAACCAATGAACATTTTCTTGAACATGCTAGCCACTGATCGAATACGATATATGCCATATGCACTGGCGCATCGTCTGAATTACAATTAATTATACGCACTAGCGCATCATATGAATTAAACCATACGCACTACCGAATCATCTGAATTAATATTAATTATACGCACAAGCGATCTCTCTATCTCGTGTTTTTTACACATATTAATATTTTCTTATATAGGATAGTGCAAAATTATATATTTAATTAGAATCCTTATAACATTTAACTTTGTAAAGAAGATTTGGAGAATTTAAATACATCATTCGCAATCATATCAAGGTTAGGAAACCTATAATTAAAGTTAATCGAAAATTTCACATTAACAACGGGTTTGGTATTCCTTATAACTTTAGTGGGCTTTTACATTTTTAAAGTAATAATTTCATCCATGATTCACACATGATCCTTGCTTGGAATGAAAGAAACTCATACGAACTAGTGAAATGAAAAAGTAAGAAGCTTTCCTGAAATTACATGGAACCAGTATGATTAAAAATCAACAAAATTAAGATCCTTTTTAATACCATCTAAAGACAAAAGTCGTATAATTTATCCTCTTATGTATGTACGTTTAAACATTTCGCGACAACATTCCTTCCAAAGAATACCGAAACAATTTATAAAATACGCTTCTTCTCGCACAAAACGGCTCAAGTGAACAATTACACAGAAATAAAAAACCGTGGCGTTTCACATTCTATAGAAAAGAACACACACGCAAACGCACCCGCACACCCAGAGTTCCTTGATGAAGTTTTTTCTGTTGAAAGTATGCGAGTGTGTGGCATAAAAATGAGCAAAAGTGCAGCCTGCACAACGTTGCGAGCTTGACAAACGAAACGAAAAAAAGCGTAGTAACAAATACAGAGCACAGCACTTAACATTGTGTTCCATAAGTGCAGACTTAAGTGTAGCCTTTTATTCATTCGGTTGTTCCCATTGTTTTTGTTTTTCTTTTGCGCCTTTGCGCCTGGTTGGAAGGAAACGGAAGCAGAAACGGCAAAACTTAATTTTAGGGCGAAGGCCAGACATACTTGAAATTGCACGCGTGGTCTGGGGGTGGGGGTGGCGTTGTAAGCATAGCAAAGGCGGCAAAATTAATATTAATAATAATAAAAGGAAGTATCATATTTCACATATATGATGTAGTAAATTCAAGGACTCTTTTCTTTTTTGTTTGTTTGTTGGTATGCTCTGTTCTTTCTCTTTTAGGTGCGTAACAAAGTAGTGATGAAAGAAATTATTTACTTGTGACTATAATTCATTACGACAAAAGCCTGGAAAGGATGCCAAGGTAAGTGTGATAATGTACAGTACAACACAGAGTTTTGTCATACAAAGATTTTAATGGTCGAAGGAAGGAAGGAAATAAAGTCTTGCTTTGATTTGATTGCACAAAGAAATGGGAAATGTATTTTAAAGAAGTGCACTACGAACTATGATGTTTGTTGGTTGTTTAAAATTTGATTTGAACTGGGATATTGTCCTGGCTCAAGACCATTTTGCTTCTATATTTAATAGAATGCAAATTTATTCACAAATGGCATGGTGACATTTTTAAATCTGAAAGTGTTTTCATATTTGAAGGAAAATTATTATTATTATTCTGAACTGTGAATACTTTATGTGAATTATTAATATTAATTATACGCACTACCACAGAATCTGAATTAATATTAATAATACGCACTACAATATCATCTAAATTAATATTTATCATATGCACATCGGCATCATCTGAACTAACATCGATCATACGCACTACCGCATCATCTGAATTAATATTGATCATACGCACTACCGCATCATCTGTATTAATATTGATCATACGCACATCCACATCATTTGAATTAATATTAATTATACGCTAATCTACTAAACCGAATAAAATCAAATATATTAAGGGATTCTAGAGAATGAGCTAGTCTTTAATCATTTAATTTCTTTTTATGTTATTTATTTATCATATGCACATCGGCATCATCTGAACTAATATCGATCATACGCACATCGGCATCATCTGAACTAATATCGATCATACGTACAACCACATCATTTGAATTAATATTGATCATACGCACAACCACATCATCTGAATTAATATTAATTATACGCTAATCTACTAAACCGATTAAAATCAAATATATTAAGGGATTATAGAGAATGAGCTAGTCTTTAATCATTTAATTTGTTTTAACCCTAACTAATTGATACCAACGTTATATATATTGAAATTATTTTGGTCGTACCTTCTTTCCTCGTTATGCAATTAGGACGTTTCGTGGACAAAATTAGACTTTTTTCGAATTTAATTTTCTATATCGTTTTTAGGTAATAGTCCAAATAAGAAAAATTCGCGAAGATTCCTTCATAAAAATATTTTTTTTGCGATCCCGAGTATTTTACACACAAATGTTAAATAAACTGATTTTCTAGTTTCGTTCGTGAGTAGTAGATGAAAAATATTGTTCCAAAATAAATCTTTAGACGGAACTGAATACTCTTTTACTTTCTAAATAGCTGAAGAGATTTTTTCAAATTTTTTAATATATTATTTTTAATTAATTTTTTGATATTTAAATTTAAAAGATGTATATTTGAAAAATTCCCAATTTTTCATATTCAACAAAACGCAGCATAAAATTCTGTGAATTTTTTTCATAATAATTTTGTTTCATTTTTAATCTATAAGAAACAACTAAATCTTCTCCTATTCTTTTTTATTTTAATTTTTAAATTTTACTCGTTAGTCGAATATGAATTATATTTTGCTGAAGTTAATTTGAAGTTAAGTATTTGAGTGAGTATTTCCTATAAAATTTGAAGTAAGGGTGCGTGCTTACTTATTTCCTTTTCGAAAATACAGACAGACGCAGAGCTGTAATCAAATCGTAGGGCAGGTCGATCGACTGTTTATTTATATGAAAAACCTCTATCTGAAAAATTAATTTCCTTTCTACAAATAATTTTCATTTTTAACCCTCTATAAGAAAGCCCGCAAGGAAAAAGTAAATCGGTATATTCCTAAGAATATGTTAATGATTTTTTGCCATTTCTGTAATGGGACATTAATTAGGTGAAGAAGAAATTTTGATTTTGAATTTTTGTTCACATTTAAAATTTGTTTTTTCCAGTATTTTCATAGTTACTATGAACTTGACTGATTTGGTTTAACAACCATATAATTAGATTATCATTTTTGTTTCCACTTTGTTTAAGAGAAAAAATGGAAAATTGCAGAAATGCCACTGTTTCGTGGCCCAACAACATAAATCAGACGATAACATGGCTATAAAGTACACTTCATTTTCTTATATAACATTAAAATGTATCAAGTGCACACTTGATACACCACCCCGCCGTACTCATACGCACTCATTCCACAATAACATTCTCATTCATTCATTCGAGCCAACATTTGTGAATGGAAGGAATGTTCCCAACTCACAGGCTGCGAGACACAATCTCCAATTCACAGTCGTTCGTTCAGACATTCCCACACACACACACACGCACAGTAATTCTCATTTTATAAAGTGCAATACATAAACACAATTACTGTGATGAACTGTATCTAAAATGCAACACATTCAAACACATGTCCATGTATGTATGTATGTGTGGGTGTGCAGCAACTCCTCGATTGCAACACAACACAAAAAAGTGCATCAACATCACAACAACAACAACACATTACACACAGACAGATACTCACTCTTATCCATGCATACTTGTACTTATGCAGCATGTATCCTGCAAACGTCAAAATGACAGTACTTTGTGTTTGCAATGTTTTGACATTCATTTAAAAGTGCAGTTTGTGGGCATGGGTGTGTGTGTGCATGTTAAAGGCTTTTTTTTTAGTGCTGCAGCAATTGCCACCACTCCATATTGTAGAAGTTGTTGCTGATGATGATGATTATATGTTGTCACATCTAGATATAAAAAATACAATAACAACTGCACTCTCAGAAGAGACACGATGATGGTGATCGAAGAGAAACTAAAAAAGATATTGAATTGAAGTTTGAAACTGAAATGTTCAGATCGGATAATTTAAGGAAGTTGCATTTTTATAGAAAATTTTTGACGCTAATCGGAATTTTATAAAATATTTTTGACGCTAATCGGAATTTTATAAAATATTTTTGCCGCTAATCGGAATTTTATAAAATATTTTTGACGCTTGTCGGAATTTTATAGAAAATTTTTGACGCTAATCGCAATTTTATAAAAAATTTTTGACGTTTGTCGGAATTTTATAAAACATTTTAGATGCTAGTCGGAATTTTATAGAAAATATTTTGACGCAGGTCGGAATTTTATACAAATTTTTTGACGCTAGCCCGAATTTTATAGAAAATTTTTGAAGCTAGTCCGAATTTTATAGAATTTTTTTGATTCTAGTCCGAATTTTATAGAAAATTTTTGATTCTAGTCCGAATTTTACGGACAATTTTTGGCGCTAGTCGGAATTTTATAAATAATTTTTGACGCTGGTCGGAATTTTATAGAATTTTTTGACGCTAGTCGAATCTTTATAGGAAATATTTTGACGCTAGTCGCATTTTTATAGATTTTTTTGACGCTAGTCGAATTTTTACAGCGAATTTGTCGCTCGTCGAATTTTATAAGCGAATTTGACGGTAGAAAATTTGACTCTAGTCGAATTTTTAAAGGAAATTTGACGCTAGTCGAATTTTTATAGAAAATGTTTGACGCAAGATGAATTTTTAATAGAAAAAACGCTAGTCGGAATTTTATAGAAATTTTTTGACGCTAGTCAAATCTTTATAGTAAATATTTTGACGCTATTTTCATTTTAGAGATTTTTTACGCTAGTCGATTTTTTACAGCGAATTTGACACTAATCAAATTTTTAAAACAAATTTGACGCTGGGAAATTTTACTATAGTCGAATTTTTATTGGGAATTTGACGCCAGTCGAATTTTTATAGAAAATGTTTTACGCAAGATGAATTTTGAATAAAAAATTGTTGACGCTAGTGGAATTTTTATAGAAACTTTGGTTGAATTTTTAATAGAAAATTTGACTTGCGTCAATTTTTTAATAGAAAATTTGACTTGCATCGAATTTTTAATAGAAAATTTGACTTGCGTCGAATTTTGAATAGAAAATTTGACTTGCGTCGAATGTTGAATAGAAAATTTGACTTGCGTCGAATTTTGAATAGAAAATTTGACTTGCGTCGAATTTTGAATAGAAATTTTGACTTGCGTCGGATTTTGAATAGAAAATTTTACTTGCGTCGAATTTTGAATAGAAAATTTTACTTGCGTCGAATTTTTAAGAGAAATTTTGACTTGCGTCCAATTTTTAATAGAAAATTTGACTTGCGTCTAATTTTTAATAGAAAATTTGACTTGCGTCGAATTTTTAATAGAAAATTTGATTCGCGTCGAATTTTTAATAGAAAATTTGATTCGCGTCGAATTTTTTTTGTATAGAAAATTTGACTCGCGTCGCATTTTTTTATAGAAAATTTGACTCGCGTCGAATTGTTTTTGTATAGAAAATTTGACTCGCGTCGAATTTTTATAGAAAATTTGACTTGCGTCGAATTTTTATAGAAAATTTGAAGGTAGTCGTTATTTTCAAACAATTCAAACTTTATTTCCGTGAAATGACTGGCGTTTTTCATTTGTATGGCCGTCGACCCAACCTAATGTACATATACCAACGTGTCTGTCTGTATTTAAGTGCGTAGTCCGTTTTTTTATTATCAAAACATATCAACATCATCATCATCTTAATAAACATCAAATTTTTATATATAATTTATAGAGTATGACATATTGCTTTTAATAGCTTAACAAAAAAAAAGGTATGTACATACACATACGCACGATTTCATACTGATAACCAGACACACTCACTCATTCTAGAAAAACATTCATACATTGCACAACTCACACAGTGGATGATTTACTCAAATACAAACTCACTCATGTCTGGTAGTCTATAAACAGTTTCTCATATTTCGGTTTTAATGATGATTATTATCTTTATTAAGTCAAGAGTTTAGACATACACATACATACACATCTATATGATGTATATATAATATATGTGTATATATATATACATATGTATGTATTTCAGTATTTGATATTATATAAATTTAATAGACTTTCAGTTGTGCAACAAGACGAGGTATGACAATTAAATAAACAATAATTTTCTAGATTATTTCACATCTTAGTTATGGTCAAATAATGGTCACTCTGACATCTGTTGCCTCAATAAAAAGAAGATGTTCGTAGAATGGTATTCTAGTTGAAAATAGTTGAAGAAGAGGTTATGAGATGCAGCTATTATATTATAGTTAAATAAAATAAATAAGGAATATGTTCCGGTGGACCACCAGTGAAAACAATTGAAGAGATGATTTATGATGAGCTAATTACGGAAATATCAACTGAAAATCGGTTGATAGTCAACTAAGTTATAGCCTTATAAATGCGCAAAGGTACCCAAAAACGGGGATTTACCCATAAGTACAGATTTTTTCGAAAACTCCTAATTTTATAGAAAATTTGACGCTAGTCCAATTTTTTTACAGAAAATTTGACGCTAGTCCAATTTTTTTATAGAAAATTTGACGCTAGTCCAATTTGACGCTAGTCCAATTTTTTTATCGAAAATTTGACGCTAGTCCAATTTTTTTATAGAAAATTTGACGCTAGTCCATTTTTTATAGAAAATTTGACGCTAGTCCAATTTTTTTATAGAAAATGTGACGCTAGTCCAATTTTTTTATAGAAAATTTGACGCTAGTCCAATTTTTTTTATAGAAAATTTGACGCTAGTCCAATTTTTTTATAGAAAATTTGACGCTAGTCCATTTTTTTATAGAAAATTTGACGCTAGTCCAATTTTTTTATAGAAAATTTGACGCTAGTGCAATTTTTTTATAGAAAATTTGACGCTAGTCCAATTTTTTTATAGAAAATTTGATGCTAGTCCTATTTTTTTACATAAAATTTTACGCTAGTCCAATTTTTTATAGAAAATTTGAAGTTAGTCCAATTTTTTATAGAAAATTTGACGCTAGTCCAATTTTTTATAGAAAATTTGACGCTAGTCCAATTTTTTTATAGAAAATTTGACGCTAGTCCAATTTTTTTATAGAAAATTTGACGCTAGTCCAATTTTTTTATAGAAAATTTGACGCTAGTCCAATTTTTTTATAGAAAATTTGACGCTAGTCCAATTTTTTATAGAAAATTTGATGCAAGTCCAATTTTTTATAGAAAATTTGATGCAAGTCCATTTTTTTATAGAAAATTTGATGCAAGTCCATTTTTTTATAGAAAATTTGACGCTAGTCCAATTTTTTATAGAAAATTTGATGCAAGTCCAATTTTTTATAGAAAATTTGATGCAAGTCCAATTTTTTATAGAAAATTTGATGCAAGTCCAATTTTTTATAGAAAATTTGATGCAAGTCCAATTTTTTATAGAAAATTTGATGCAAGTCCAATTTTTTATAGAAAATTTGATGCAAGTCCAATTTTTTATAGAAAATTTGACGCTCGTCCATTTTTTTGTAGAAAATTTGACGTTCGTCCAATTTTTTTTTTTTGTAGAAAATTTGACGCTCGTCCAATTTTTTATAGAAAATTTGAGGTTAGTCGAAATGTTTTTATACAAAATTTAGCGCTAGTCGAATATTTTTATAGAAAAATATATATTTTTAGAAAAATTTAAATATTTTTTAGAAAAAATTACGTTATTGTTTAAACTTTATATAGAAAATTTGACGCTAGTATAAGAAAGATAGTATCCCAGGTATTTTTGCCACACTGTGTAATTATAAAATATATTAGATAAAATGTGTGTGGGTCGTCGTCATATTATAAATATCCATCACAAGGTGAGAAATTTATATATTATATAAAAAATCATAATTCTTAAATTCTAAACCAACACGCACGAATTTGTTAAAATCGCGGTATTTCACAATTTCACCTCAAACATTAGGTTTATTAAGTAACACTCCACTTCCGGTTATGTATACGCGTTGGTGTGAGAGTGCAGGAGTGAAGGTGCGTGTAAAAGTGAAGGTGCATGTGCCTGTGCTGAGCTGAGCTGTGCTGCCAGTGCAAACAAATACACTTAATATGTGAATTAAATCTTAGGATTTCCCAGCCAGAGAGCGGAGAGCTTTCTTTATATATTTACACACTCACATACAGTTAAAACTAAAGTGTTAATGTGTGGCTGTGAACTTAATACTAAGGTAAAGGTAGGGTGGGTACATTACGACAAGTTAAATTAAGGTAATGTTAGGTAGTAATAGTAAGTTTGCCATATGAAAAGGTGCTTATCAAGTGCCTTAGTGCTTTTGTGTTTATTTGCTGGTTGCTAAATATAAATAAGGAGCTTACAGATTGAGATGTGCTTAAAGTTTAAGGTGCTTACATTACACGATAGAGAGATATAATAAAGAGTGAGATAAAGTTCAAAAGGGGCGGGGGCTTTGAAAAAGAAAAACACTCATACATAAAGGTATGTTTTTATACAATAAAGACTTAGGATACGATTATTGATAATATAACGAAAATAATGGTAGTGGTGGTGGTGGCGGCATAAAACCGTAATTAAAATTAAAGATTAAAAGTTAAATCACAGAAAAAAAGTTCAACAAATTGCTATAAAGTTAAAAATAGAAGTGCAAGCTTTTAAATAATAAAATAATAGTAAACAGTAAATTATAAATTGTTTCACAAACAGTGCTTGAGAAAAATGCGTTCTCTACTGTTTTGTGAACTCAACACAAAAAAAAACACGACAAATCGTTTAAACAGCATTATTTGCAATACAAAAAAAAAACAAAATCACAGTGTTTATATTCAAAAATCGTTGTTAATCATTACTGCGAAAAAACATGTTTAAAAAAATCAGCTTTTTAATCGAGTTTTTCCTCTCGCAAATTAAACAAAATTATAAGCAAGCATACAAATTTGCTTTGATTAAGCACTTTATAAACAAATGAAAAAAATCATTGTTGTAAAACAACAAAAAAAACGGGCATGTTTGTGTTTGTTTTTTACTGGCAGTGGTGGTGGTGGTTGGTGCACACATCGTAATTTGCATTGTTTAACTAAATCTTAATGCTGCGTTTAATGCGCATTTGTGGACAAAAGAAAATTGCTAAATAATTCGTATGCCCAATAGGAAATTTTGTCGGGAACAAACCATTGGGGAAACAGGTAATATACAGATACGGTTGACATATTTGATGTCATTATTTTTATTTGAACTGGGATATTGTCCTCGCTCAAGATCTTTTTACAAAAAAAAAACAAAATTTTTTACATTGTCGCCAACTACAATATAAATATTTGTATCAGAATAAATTTCCAAAAAAATGTGTATTCCATTTTTTGGACTTAGCCTCGATAACCATGACTTACAATGAATAATTATCTAGGCTAAGTTCAACATTTTGAACATAAAATTATTATTTTTTTACTTTTTCATATTGCTGTTGGCGGCAATTTTGAAAACGATTTTTTTATTTTGAGTGAAATTTTAACTTCTTATTTAGGTTTTTGTTATCGCAGCTTAGTCACCTAGACTTAAAGAAACACAGCCCTAATATTTAATTTAATGCAAATTTTGACATTTATTATTTGGCTGCGGACTTAATCTTTCATGGTTTCCAACCCGCGACGACCTTCTTCAATAAAATGCTCTGAAGCACTGATTTCATTAAATTGGAACTGGTTCGATAAAAAAATAGTGAAAAGTGTGAAATTTTAGTTTGGTAGGATTTCAGCTACTATGTCCCCCAAACCAATGAAATTTCAGAAGAAATATAGATGCATTTAAAATTTTCATATGTAGCATGAATCTATTTCAAATCGAAAAAACTACATTTATTTATTAAATTAGTTCTGCCTGATCAAAAACCTTCAAAACTGAGACTGCAAAGAACTCCCCTATGGTTAAATCATCTACATATTTAAAATTTTAGTTAATTGAAGGCAAATTCATTAGCGCAATAACTAATTAAATTTAATATTACATATTAGTCTCGATGTAAGCTTCTACATTTTGGAAACCCTGGTCCATAGAAGAGCTAAAAGTTTTGTTCTATTTGTGTACAAGTTAATTTGCGGACTTATAGTCTGTCCTTTACTCCTTACTATAATGTAACTGCGATTCTTTGATTTTTTTTAATATTTCTGGTGCATAGAAATTCATGTAATGAACCTATTTTAAGTCGATTGAAGAAATTCAATGTAATTAATAAGAGAATTGCTTTAGATTTATCGCTTACTATTAATAATTTCATCGAAATTTTAAATGTAATATAAGCATTTAGTTTTTAAGCAAGTTTGTAAGGATATGTTTCCAAAGACAATTGAAATAAATAAATAAATATTTGTTTTTCATTTTTGCATAGTGTTCAAGCACTAAACTTGCTGCAAAGTATACAATCATTCGTGTATAACATTTTCTGATGCATTTTGGTATACTGAGATTGTCGTCCCATTTAAAATACCTTAAAATGCAAGAATTTTGTCGAAGGGCTATGCTTTCTAATCTCGAAAACGATATATATATATACTTTTTTAATTTTTTTTAATAAAATTTCAATTTTCGCTGAAGTATCTTGATTATTTGTACTGTCATTTTAGAAGTATAAGTCCGATAACCCCTGCTTATATTTTCAATTAAAGGTACTAAAGACAGCTAACAATGGTGCGAATTTCATTTCAACGCAATGGCAGTGGTTTACCTCCAAAAAATGAGAAAAATTTGATTTTTTTCGCTAACACGAAAACTCGTAAAAAATATGAAAAATCTAATTATTTTATGTTTATTAGCTAAAATTCTAACGAAGATAACAATGTGTTATTTAAAATATAAAAGTTATGACACGGTTTCCAAAACCCCCTTCACTAGAATGTTAGCTTTTATCTCTATTTTTTGTGGGTTTTTTCGTATCAGCAAAGACAGATTTTTTTAAAAAATATTTTTTTCCGTTAAAATTAAAAAATATATTTTTTTGCATTAAAATAGAAGTTTATAACATTTGTAGCCCTCATAATTAGCTTTACTTGAACATATAAGCTGTTGTGCTCGGGCGTATATTTCCAAAATGAGAGCACAAATATCTAAACGTTTTTTTTCAACTATTCAACCGTTGGACTATTATTTGTGTGTATATATTTCCATTATTAACCGGAAGGATTGTACTTAAAAAAAAAAGAAATTTGAGAAAATATTCAGTAGTTTTTTATAGAATTTTCAAAAAAAAGTTATTTGGCGGACTCTATAATTTCTATGAATACTGGAATTTTAGCATAAAAAATATGAGTGAAAATATCGATATTTTATGAATGAACATATTTGAAGATTTTCTTTATAAAAAATTAATTTTAAATGAAGATTCTAAAATTTCGTCAGATTACGTACATTAATGAAATCTAGTGGATCTATGCAAAACTCGATATGCGATTTATTGTTTATGCATTTCAGGTGGCGATATGTACCAACAAAACGCTGTTCTAATTAAAGATTACTGAAAAAGCATTAGCCTTACAAACACATAACCCAGAAAAAAGTCATTGGGTAGCATGGTTACTATCATTCTATTTTATCCACAAACATCTAACTGGCTAACAATTTTTAGTCGTGACAGAAACCAGGGAGGACACATATCATTTCTAGCTATCACATCACCTAATTCATGGAAATTGTAATCGATTGCTGTTCATATATGTGTGTGGTTTTTACAGTGGTCATTTAGTGGTGAAAACCGTCCGGAGACGTTGAGATATTTTGTGAATATATTTCATGTTCTATTTAGCTTTGTGAAATTTAATATTCAAACTTTTCAGAATTTTTTAAAAAACAATTAAAACAATCACTGGAGGTTAGAATATATCCCAACTAAATAACTACTAATTAAATTCTGGCATCAACATCAGATTTAAGCTTTTAGTCAAAACCTTAAACTCCTACATGGAAGGCCGTGTAGGACAAGGACACAAGAAAATATCACCAGATATAGGCCATAGTTCTAGCAACAATCTCTCATGAAATGTCATTTGACAGACAATAAAAAATACCACCAGTTAGAGTCATAAGTTTTTCCCTAATCATTGGTATCCTCCATCTGACTGCTTTCAAGGAGTGATTTAATGATTTTTAAATTTCACAAAAACAACTCAATTAATAATCTCGCAGGAAGCGTATTACTCAACTGAATTACTGAACTCAGCTCTACAATAAACACTACTCTGCTGCACGATAGCCTCCTGTTAAATTTCCCATCAATCATTTCCTGCCGGGCATACTGGCGGCCAGTGTAAACATTTGTACTGGGCTACTGTGATAATTATTGAATCAAAAAGAGAGTGGAAGCATGATAGAAAAAAAAGCAAGCAACCACTTTGAAACTGATTTATCACTTTATACGGGTAACATTTTTATAGTTTAAAATAAATATAATTTATATAAATAGTTTCGTTTTTTGTTCACAGCAGCAGTAGCTCGCTCCCACATTCTTTTTGAATTATTATGTATTTGTATTTTATTAAATTTAAATTAAGTGTGTGTTCAAATAAGTATGCGAACAAATACTTATTTGAACATTCAACCGGATGTTATATATTTATGTGCACCCATATGTTGCATGTTTCATTCGAAATACATGCGTGTGTCTGTGTGTATGTATGAATTTCATTTTATATAGATATATATGTCTTTTGAACAAAAAATGTATATGTTGTAAATAATAAATGCAAATCCTTTGAGATTTAAATTAATAATAGTATAAATTCAGTTTGAAACTGAAAAGAAAAAAAAACACGGCATTATGTTGAACGAAGTGCTATACAATAGCGCAATTATGTCTATTATTTATGGATTTATAGTACTTGGCAGTGTGTGTGTGTGGGTCTAATTTCAAACAATTTGACATTGTTTACATTCGCCAGACAATAATCGGAAGTACTTGGATAGATAAGTCTTAAGAAGTCTTGAATTGGAAATTATCTTGTTGATTTTATATAATACACTTATTTGGTTTCCGAAGCGTAATATAAAATCAGTGCTATAATACTTAGAGAGAGAGAAAATAGAGGTTTGTTTAAAATGTATTAAACTGTCTGACTTCAACAATATGTTTAAGCTATATTTCTGATTTAATACTCGAGCTCAAGGCCTAAGTTTTTAAAACTACATATTTATCTTTTACTTCTTACCAATGATGATGCTAGGGAGAAAGTAAAATTAAATAAATGCCCGTTTCCTTGACAAAAAATCAGAGAATTAACTTGCTTCGAATTTATTATTTTAGATTTAGTTTTAAAGGTAATAGTCCAACTATGAAAAATTCGTAAAGATTTGTCCACAGAAATAGTGTTTTGGGCTTTTGATTTGTATGTAAAATAAATTGATTTTGTTGTTGTGTTCCTGATTAGCTAAAGGAAAATATTGTTGAAAGATACATCTTTAGAATTGAATATTTAAGTTTACATTCTGAATAGCAGAGGATTGGTATGAATTATAATTTTTTATTAAGACTTCAAAATAATATTTTTATTACATTTTTATACATTAAATTTTTAAAAGTGAATATTTGAAAAAGACTCAATTCAGAATGTCTGAAATTAAATTTTTGAGTAGTTAGTCAAATGTGATGAAGTACTTTTTTCTTCGCTACACAAAAATTGACAATATTTTTGAATTCAACGCATCACAATCCATTTAGAAATGATTATGAATGATTTTATTTATATTCTGACAATTTCTAATTTTCCCCAATGCTAGTTATCGTAATTTTATACTTTATACTCTTCGGCAATGTCGTAAATATTTCCAAATATTTTCTATGAGATTATCCATTGTGGAATAGATATATTATCAGCTTATAAATGAATAATCTCAGAGAGATATATTAAAATAATTACGGTAGCGCCAAAAAGTATGCAATAAAGCTAATGTTTTAAATGATTTTATTATTGCTGTAAATGTAATGAATACAGGGTAGCTGATGAATACTGCTACCATGCTACTTAATGCTGTTGTTAAAGGACTTATTATTTGCAGAACTGCATCGAAAGTGAATCCCTTTCAACACTGTGTGGTTTCAACAGGATGATGCGACTTTGTCACATAGCCAGGTCCTGCTATGAGAGAGAATTGCTGCGAAAGTTCCCCAAGAAGGTGATTTCTAAACACTCGACATTTCGTTGGCCCCCAAAGTCTCGTGACCTCACTGCACCTATCTTTTTCTTGTGGGGTTATTTCATCTGGAAGTTTACAAACCAAATCAAAAAATGGATGATTTAAAGCAATGCATTCGAACAACAATTGAGACAATTCTTACTGCAACTCTGCAGGATGTAATGAATAATGAATTTTGCACATACGTCACCGGCTATCGTCATGTCATTTAAATTCTTTTATTTTTAAACCCGTTAAAAAGGTTTAATAAAATTGTATCGGTTGTCAAATGAACAAAGAAAAAGTAATTTACATGAATTAAACAAAAAGTTATTTTAGTTTCTTAATGTAGTGTCATTCATCAGCCACCCTGTATATACACCCAAATTAAAATGTTTATGGGTTTTAAATGGCTTTAATCCTATATTCTTTATTTTTTTAGTTGAGACCTAGAGATGAATCGCATATTGCGATAAAAAACGACGATGACCACATGGACTCGAAAAAAAAATAATTGTCTCGAACTGAGTTTTAATTTTTCGTATAGCATTTGACATTTTTATTTTTGGTGACCCGGTCTAGAGTACATGTTAATTAAAAGTGTCATAGAGTTCCTGAACGCTTCCTTTAAAATATTATATTTTTAAACTTTAGGGATAGGAACTGAAATAAGTGAAACCTTACGATGAAAATCAGTAATGTCTGTGAGCCACATCTATGTAGTGTAGTGAAAACGATTTTAGGACGCGGGCTCTGATTTTTTTCGAAATTGTCTCGATGTTAGCTTTTTAATATTCCGTATCGCATTTGGTATTTTTTACTGACACAAAAGTAAAGGGTGGTTGAATTGTAAGGGCCGATGTTGCATGTGAACCACGCCTAAACGTTAAATTTTTTCTGCATTTCATTTGACATTACTCAATTGCAGACTAACTCAATTTGAACCATGGAAAGATACAAAATCGAGCAACGTGTTAAAGTCATTCTGGATTATTATGAAAATGGTCGTTCAAATCAAAATGATTTTTTCGGTCAATTTAATCACACATTTTCACCTCAATGGATTCGTCAATAAGCAGAATTGTCGCATTTCGGAGAATGATAATCCAAGAGCGATTGTCGAAATAGCAATGCATCCACAAAGAGTGACTGTTTGGTGCGGTTTATGGGCTGGCGGCTTCATTGGGCCGGCATCGAGGCCGGTCAGGCAGTTACTTTGAATGGTCTTCGCTATCGTGAGATGATAACGAATTGGAAGATGTGGATGTGGACGATATGTGGTTTCAACAGGACGGTGCCACTTGCCAATGAAACAATGGCTCTTTTGCGCTACCAATTCAATGGCGGTGGTATCTCACGTGGTGGCGATGTCAATTGGCCGCCAAGATCATGTGATTTGACACCGTTGGACTTCTTTCTTTGGGATTATTTGAAATAAAAGGTGTACGTCGATAAGCCAGCAAACAATTCAAGGATGAGATAATTCGGCACATTAATGGCATAGAACCTTAATTTTGCCTCAGCGTCATCGAAAATTTGGACCATCGGATGGAGGTGTTGGAGGTTGGCCGGTATTTTGTTCCGTACAAATAAATGACAATAGTGTCCTAAATAATTGTGTTTTATTCAAAATCAACGTCAGCCCTTAAAATTTAACCACCCTTTACATGGTAATGAAAAGTGTGAAAGTTCTTCATCGCAAACTTTACTCAACAGCAATGTCTTTGATCTAAATCAGATATGTATTCATATTGTAGAAATGAGAATTTCTGGTGGAAACCTTAAACCGGACGATAATACAAAACATTAAAATCAAACAGGTCAACTATACACATCATAACAATTCCAATTATCGCTGAAAATATAAGTGCGCTTCGATGTTCAATTAAAGGAAATTAGGATAGTTACAAATATTGCGAATTTCACTTTCTGGAACAGTCTCCAAAAAATGGGAAAATATGGTTTTTTTTCAAAAAAAAAAATCTTTTTTGCTGGCACAAGAAATAACCATAATATATAGAGAAAAAACGGAAAAAATTATGTTTTATATTTAATTTTCTAATAAAGAAAACAAAGTCTATATGCAAAAGATCTATGGATAAATGTAGAAATTATGATACTTTTTGAAGACGCAAACGATTTTTGTTAAAAAATCATGGTTTTTTGTTTAAGCTATTTTCGTTAGAATTATTTTTACCCGAATTCATTTGATTTTCAGAAAATTTGTAGTGACCTCATAACTTTAATAATATGGCTGTTTTTCTTTAAGTCTGGATAACTAAGCTGCGATAACAAAAATCTAAATAAAATGTTAAAATTTCACTCAAAATAATAAATTCTTTTTTAAAATTGTCGCCAAAAGCAATATCAATGTGTGTGTGAAAACAACTTTTGAAAAAATAATTTTGTGTTAAAAATGTTCGACTTAGCCTGGATAATTATCCAGTGTTAGTCAAAATGACGGATATCGAGGCTAAGTCCAATAAAGTCGACACAAAATATTTTTTTGAAAATTTCTTTCGATATATATATTTATATTGTAGTTGGCGACATTGTGAAAAAATAATTTTTTATTTTGAATGAAAAATTATTTTTTTTTTAAAGATTGTTATGCCGGCTTAAAGAAAAACAGCCCTAATATTTCAGTAGTCAAGACTTATACCCTATGACGCCGGATAAGAAATATTATGTGTCTGGATGTTCCTGATAATGATGTTAGCCATGACATAAACACTATGCGTTAGTCTAGACAAACACTTACTTTTTAGAGAGTTGCCAGACTCCAGAATATTGTATTTACTACCCCAAAAAGCCTAGACTTTTTATGAAACCAAAAAATGCTGTAAAGAAAGCCAAGCTCTGATGTAAATGCAAAGTACTCCGTTTTGCTTGGATTTACAAAAAAAAATTGTAAAAAATGATTTTTCTGAAAAAATCCTTTTTTGTTGATACGAAAAAAAGTTCGTTTATTTTTTAATAGATCTTGGATTTACAGAGTAAATTTTTTGAATTTAAAGGGTGATTTTTTAAGAGCTTGATAACTTTTTTTAAAAAAAAACGCATAAAATTTGCAAAATGTCATCGGTTCTTTATTTGAAACGTTAGATTGGTCCATGACATTTACTTTTTGAAGATAATTTCATTTAAATGTTGACCGCGGCTGCGTCTTAGGTGGTCCATCCGCTTAGTCCAATTTTGGCATTTCCACGTTTTTGAGTAACAGAGACCCAATTGGTGCGAACGGCGACGAATCGAAAATTGGTGGTCATCATTAACACTGGCCGATACAGCTGCGATATTTTCTTCAGTTCGCACTCTACGTAAGCGTGTTGGTGGTTTAATGTCCAACAATGTAAATTTGGTGCGAAATTTAGTCACAATAGCCCGAATAGCCGCTTCAGTGGGTCGATTAAACTGACCATAAAATGGAAGCGCGCAATGAACTTTCTTAACAGAGCACGCATTTTGATAATAAAATTCAATAATTTGCAAGCGTTGTTCGTTTGTAAGACGATTCATGATGAAATGTCAAAGCATACTGAGCATCTTTCTCTTTGACACCATGTCTGAAATCCCACGTGATCTGTCAAATACTAATGCATGAAAATCCTAACCTCAAAAAAATCACTCTATATAACAAGTTTGGGCTTATTGAGTGCAATATTGCATATTTCACACTTCGTTCATTGAGTGTTACCAGTGTTCACTAATTTACTCAAATTTTTTTGATATTGCATAACTAAAAAACATGCATTGTTGCTGGTGTTCATTTTTGTGTGTTAATAATGTAGTAATAAAACATGCACAAATAAAATCATTTTGTATCCAAAAATTCGTTGACAAAATTATCTTAAAAATTTATTAATTTTGTCATACAGCTAAGTAACAAAAAGGTGCAGTTTAATCATCATATTCATCCACGATTAGTGGAAAAAACGTACATTGTAACTTAACATAAGAGGGGGTGGGGTGGGGGTGTTTTAGAAAAATAAAAACCATAATATAAAATAATTAATATACTGGTGCTATACAAAGTACCACAAAAAAGTTGTTTTAACAAATAATTGCAGAGATGGTGCATTTCACTTATACATAAGTAAGTATAACAAAATTAATATATTTTCCATTTATATATATATATATATAGTAGATGTGAAAAAATTGCATTAGAAAAAATTGTTAAAATGCATTTGTCATATGTTTGAGTCTTTGTCAAACTGGGTGCTATGACATCAACCAACAAAAAAATCGTTGTGCAAAAAATCGACTTAACACAAAAGCCCTAAATTAGTTGGTTATTTTCAAAAAATAGACTAGTTTACATTTCGTGTGACCAAAAAATATGCAAATATCAGGTGCCAATTTCAGTATTATGTTGATTGTTTTTTTAGTTTAGTTTTTTGTTCTTGGTGCATTGTGCTAGTTTTGTAAAATCATAATTATCAAAATACTAAATGAAGAGCAAAAAAAAGAAATAATAAGAAAATAATTCAATTTGCCAGACATCATCGACAACCACAGACACACACACACACACAAGACAATGAGTGAGGCTGTTATACAAGATAGGTTTGCCAAATCAAAACCTGGCAAAGGATTTGTTGAAAAAAAACAGAAAACCGAAAAAACATAAACCCATTATAGGTGCGAGAGTGCCAACTTTTTGAGTGGATAACAAACCCAACAAAAAAGTTACATTTCAAATGTAAATTCAATTCAAAAGTACACAAATGGAATTAAATTATAGAGCATATAAAAACAGGATATAACACAACTGAAATCCATAATTGTCAATAATAGAGACTAATAATAATGATAATAATAAAAACCATTATGAATAAAACGGTTCAGTTCGTTTAAATTAATAATTCAAATAAAAAGCAAACAAACATAGGATTACACAAAATATTCCTGTGTATGAGTAAATAAAATAAACCAAATATTGCAATTTTTCATAAAAACGCATAACGCGGAAGAGTGTACGGAGAAAAAAAAAACTGTTGCAATGCAGAAAATTTCATATTTGGCACTAGCATTTTACAGAAAAATAATTCTATCCAAATATAAAAATCTAAAAATCCTTACTAGCGAACTAATATGTTTCCAGCCATTATATATTCTTCTACTTTAATTTTTATACCCTTCACCTTGGAAATATTCATTGGAGACAGAATAATGATAATATTAAAGGACGAACTAGTCATCCGTCCGATAGCTTGCCAAATAACTGAGATAGGAGGTTTTCATTTTTCAAATATATGCCTGTGCAATGACTGCAGATCGGTTGGAATTGAAAATAGACGAAATCGATACAGATGGAAATTTTTTCCCCTTTGAAGGACTGAAAATATCATTAGAGACAGAATAATGAATATATAGGGTCAGCCATCTAACGTTTGTTTTTTCAACTATTCAACCGTTGGACTATTATTTGTGGTGTGCCCGAGGCAGCCATTTGAATGAAATTATTTTCCATTATTAACCGGAAGGATTGTACTTTCAAATAAAAAAAATTTTTGAGAAAATATTCAGTAGTTTTTTTATAGCATTTTCAAAAAAAAAATATTTTGCCTACCCTATATATTCTGGGTCGTGATAATATTAAAGAACGAACTAGCTTTCGGACACCAAAGAACTGAGATAGGAGATTTTCATTCTCCATATATACGTCTGAGAAATGACTGCAGATCGGTTGGGATTGAAAATAGACGAAATCGATGCAGATGGAATTTTTTCCCTTTTGAAGGACTGATAATATTACCTAGTATTTAGAGATTTAAGGTTCTTCTTCATTCACTCGGAAGTTGATATGTACATTCACCAGGTGGTGCAATAGGCAAACAGGGATACAAATTGAAGGAATCGAACGATAACAGCTAGAAACATGAATTTCGGTATTCAAATCCCTCTATAGGTAAAATAAAACCTATTTTTCGAAATTCGTACTTTAAAATGAGAAAATAGAAATGAGATAAAAATGGTACCAATCAAACGGCAGAATCTGAAATGATAAAATTCCATGTAAACATTCCTCTGGCTCCAGACGTCAATATTAAGGATTTGAACTGGGATATTGTCCTGGCTCAAGATCATTTTGCATCTATATTTAATAGAATGCAAATTTATTTACAAATGGCATGCATTTTTTTACGTTTTGGGGAAAATGGGGGAAATATGGTATAAAAAAGATACGCAACATATGGTTGCATATTGGTCGCTGTGACTGCGTAGACTCGAAAAATAAAATATCTTTCGATATTCGTACTTTAAAAGGTAAATAGGGAAAAAGTGGGATAAAAATGGTACCAACCAAATGGCAGAAACTGAAATCATGAAATTCGCTGCACACAGTCCTCTGACTGCGTAGACATGTAACAAAAAGGGATTTTTTTAAATCGGCCTTTTTGGGGATATGGGGTGAAGGGGGATAACAAATGTACCCACCAGCTAGACTAATGAAATTCAGTGTGTACATCGCTCGGAATATGTAGATACGAAAAATAAAATTTCTTGCGATATTTGTACTTTAGGTGAAAATGGGGAAAAGGGATAAAAATAGTACCCAACAAATGGCTGAAACTTAAATCATAAAATTCGATGTGTAAATACTTCAGGCTGTATAGACACGCAACATAAAGAAGGGATTTTTGAATTTTTTACTTATTGAGAGAAATGGGGCAAAATGGGGATAAAAAAGCTACCACCAGAACGGCTGCGTACAGAGTAATGAATTTCAGTGGATTCGTCGCTGTGACTCTGTTAACACGAAAAGTAAGAAATCTTGCGATATTTGTACTTTTGGGTGAAAATGGGGAAAAAGGGATAACATTAGTACCCAACAAATGGCTGAAACTGAAATAATAAAATTCGGTGTGTAAATACATACACAACATAAAGGGATTTTTGAACTTTTTACTTATTGAGAGAAATGGGTCAAAATGGGGATGAAAAACGTACCAATCGAACGATTAGATCTAGAGTAATGGAATTCAGTGTGTGCATCGCCGCTTTGATATCGTAAGCACGAAAAATAAGATATCTTGCGATATTTTTACTTTTGGGTGAAAATGGGGAAAAAGGGATAAAATTAGTACCGACCAAATAGCTACAGCTAGAATCATGAAATTCAGTATGTACATTCTTTTGACTGTACAGACATGAAACATAAAGAGATTTTTGAAAATAGCACTTTTTTTTTGAGGAAATTGTACGAAAGGGGATAAAAAGGGTACTAACTAAATTACTGCAGTTAAAGTAATGAAATTCTGAGCGTATATCGCTCGGACTGCGAAGACGCCAAAAATAAGAGAACATCCGATATTCGTACTTTGGGTGAAAAAGGGAGCGAATTAGTACAAATGGCATTAGAAATACAGTGTGTAAGGATTTTTTGAAATTTGGGAAAACAAAATCTGGGAACGAAAAGAGATAAAAAGGTATATTCCTCTAACCGTGTAGACGAGCAACATAAAGGTATTTTCAGAACTTTAAACATTTAGGAGGGAAACAGGCCAGAAAGGAACACATAATTCCAATGAAACTCACAATGAAGTTAATCAATGAACCTGATTTGCCCAAAGAAAGTCTGCAGCATTGCGCTTTACATATTTTTTCGGGGGAAAATAATTAAGGATACCAAAGGCGCATCTCAAATCTTATTATGGGAACTTTACTCTAACCATAAAATCTAAATGAGTTGAATGATTTCAGCAATATATGAATGAGCCATTATTTTCCGGGGTGCGCAATGAGAAATTGGTGGATAGCCATTGGCCAGAAAGAAAGATGGACGAATTATGGATAAGCAAATGTCCTATAATAAGAAAGGTGAATTATATCAATTCAATAATTCGATTGAGTTCCATGGCGCACATTCGGACAGGCTAAGACTCCGTTTATTATTGCAGTTTTTATGAAAAAAAGTAATAGAAAATTAAAACAGAATTTTTAAAATTTACAAAATATTAAAAATATACACAGAATAATATTCAAATAATATAACAAAACTTTTTTTAAGAAAAGAAAATATTTGAACAAATATAATTTAAGAAATTATTTAAATTATTTATCAAAATTTTCATAAATAAGAAAAATTAAAAGAAATTTGTTATAGTTTTATGGGTTAAAAATATATAATAATATAGTACATTGACTTCAAAAAATTCATTGTCAACGTTTTCATATATATATTTATATTTTTTGTATGGAACCTGTTGCTGAATATTTTTGGGAGGAAAATAGAAAAAGAAAAACATTTTGATAATCAAAAAAATATCGATTGCAAATTTATCCAAAAATTTCATAAATGCTGCTTGGCGTTTTCGATTTGGAACAATAGTCAAAATTCAAAAATTGTATTAATTATTGCGGTAAAATCGTACCATTAGTAAACAGAAATACAAGGCAACTTAAAATGTGGTAAATAATAGAGAAATAAGAATGGAACAGAAAAATTAAAGGATTTTTTTTTTTCAAATATAAAAGTTAATATTTAAAATAATAATTTTAAATATTTTAAAATAAAATTGGATTAAATAAAATATTTCGTTTTTTTTTTTTTTTGAAAAATTGAAATAATAACAAGTTTTTTATTATATTTTTGGTTTCTTTTGTCCATACATACCATCTTCGTGAGTCCGCACGATGATTGGATGCGAGCGCGGTCCATCGCCCACCGATGTACCGGCCAACACCCAGATCTTGTATTCGGTCCAACGTTTCAATTCATCCAAAACAATGTTCGTCTTGTTCAGCGTGGTTATGGTGGCCTCGTTGTCGGTGCGACCGACATCCACAAAGAATACCTTGTAATAGATAATGCGGCCATTCGAACGTTCCGCCGGCGGTGGCAACCAATTCACGGCAATGGTGGTGGGGCTGGAGGCCATGGCAGTGATATTGCGTGGAGGGGCACCTGGTACTACAGACATAAATTGGAACGGGAACAAGTGTGTATGATGATATCATGTTTTTTTTGTTGACGGGAGGATTAACACATAGTTTGGTTTGAATTTATTTATTGGTTTCAATAAAAAACATTTTCAAACCAAAAACAAGTGACCGTTTTGGGCGAGCGGTGGAGGGGGGAGGTCAAAGGATGATGATGATATTATTGTGTTGTTGATGATGGTGGCGATGAGGGATCAGTTGGTTTGTTTTGATTAAAAGTTAATTATTTTATAGCGTTTTCAGTTAAATTAACAGCATCACCAAAAATGTTTTATTTTTTGTTATAGATTTCCAAAATTATAAGTTTTTTGTTTTTAAGGGGGGTTGAATAACCAAAAGCGATATGAAAAGAAAAAAATGAAAAAGAAATGAACGAAAAAGTTAATAAAAAACGTAATACAATATATAAACAAATAACACATATTAAAATTTAACAAAATTCATAAACTAAATAAAAACGAAAATTATCTTAATTTACCAATGGTTTATGCAAAAAGTTTTTTATTAATATTCAATGAGACCAACTTTGGTACGATTCGTTCAAAATTTTGAATGCATATTTTATTGGTTCTTGTTCTTTCTCTTTTGTTTGTCTGGTCAAAACTAATACAACAGCCGTTTAAAAAACGGACAAATTAAGGACCACACCACAATTTTAGGGGGAGAAAATATCAAGGATTTACAGGATTGAAACAAAAACGGCATGAATTACCGTGAAAATCTAATATTCGAGACATGCTGACAATGTATGAACAAACAAAGGTCCTGGGTTTTGATTTAGATTTTGAAAAAACCATAAAATGTAAAATATTACAAAGTAATTCGGATTACTGTTGGATTTTGAATTCATTGTGATGTGGTTTCGATGAAAACAATGGCCCAGTAATTTTCTTCAAACTTCCCATTCTAAAAATCTATTGAAAATTACGAAATAGGATTTTTTATTAAAAAAGTAAATTAAAACGTTTTAAGGAAAATACCATTGAAATGTGCATATAAATCATATAAACAAAACATGCAAATTAGGAATTCAAAAGAAGTCATATCGTTAAAGATTTTACACTGAGTTTTCTGTGTGTTTTTTCTGTAATTTATCTTAACGGAAATATTGTTTGTAAATTATATTTAGTTTTTTTTAAGTTAAGTACATTCACTATATAAAATTGTTGTGGAATTTAGGGGGGTGGTTTTCAATAGAATTTCAAAACGAAAAGTTGGATACATTTAAACAGAGTGACAGAGTTGCGTTTTTGCATAAACCATTTTTTGTGATATTTTTTCTTAAATCATAATTTAAATTGATAAAAATAAAGTCCGAAAAAGTGAATCTTAGGGAATAAAAACCAAATATTATGACGAAAAACTAAGAAATATGTTCTAAGTAGAAAATATAAAATATGTGTATTTAGAAGAAATAAATTAAAATTCTAAAGTGCCACACATAAATCTTAAGAAAACATTAATCAGATCTAAAAATATGTAACTAGTAATACATATAGCACTTATACATAGAACATTAGGACAATATGTAAATGAACAAAACGCACTTAAAAACCCGAAACAATTAATCAATTAATCAATTAATCAATTAATCAATTAATCAATTAATCAATTAATCAATTAATCAATTAATCAATTAATCAATTAATCAATTAATCAATTAATCAATTAATCAATTAATCAATTAATCAATTAATCAATTAATCATTAATCAATTAATCAATTAATCAATTAATCAATTAATCAATTAATCAATTAATCAATTAATCAATTAATCAATTAATCAATTAATCAATTAATCAATTAATCAATTAATCAATTAATCAATTAATCAATTAATCAATTAATCAATTAATCAATTAATCAATTAATCAATTAATCAATTAATCAATTAATCAATTAATCAATTAATCAATTAATCAATTAATCAATTAATCAATTAATCAATTAATCAATTAATCAATTAATCAATTAATCAATTAATCAATTAATCAATTAATCAATTAATCAATTAATCAATTAATCAATTAATCAATTAATCAATTAATCAATTAATCAATTAATCAATTAATCAATTAATCAATTAATCAATTAATCAATTAATCAATTAATCAATTAATCAATTAATCAATTAATCAATTAATCAATTAATCAATTAATCAATTAATCAATTAATCAATTAATCAATTAATCAATTAATCAATTAATCAATTAATCAATTAATCAATTAATCAATTAATCAATTAATCAATTAATCAATTAATCAATTAATCAATTAATCAATTAATCAATTAATCAATTAATCAATTAATCAATTAATCAATTAATCAATTAATCAATTAATCAATTAATCAATTAATCAATTAATCAATTAATCAATTAATCAATTAATCAATTAATCAATTAATCAATTAATCAATTAATCAATTAATCAATTAATCAATTAATCAATTAATCAATTAATCAATTAATCAATTAATCAATTAATCAATTAATCAATTAATCAATTAATCAATTAATCAATTAATCAATTAATCAATTAATCAATTAATCAATTAATCAATTAATCAATTAATCAATTAATCAATTAATCAATTAATCAATTAATCAATTAATCAATTAATCAATTAATCAATTAATCAATTAATCAATTAATCAATTAATCAATTAATCAATTAATCAATTAATCAATTAATCAATTAATCAATTAATCAATTAATCAATTAATCAATTAATCAATTAATCAATTAATCAATTAATCAATTAATCAATTAATCAATTAATCAATTAATCAATTAATCAATTAATCAATTAATCAATTAATCAATTAATCAATTAATCAATTAATCAATTAATCAATTAATCAATTAATCAATTAATCAATTAATCAATTAATCAATTAATCAATTAATCAATTAATCAATTAATCAATTAATCAATTAATCAATTAATCAATTAATCAATTAATCAATTAATCAATTAATCAATTAATCAATTAATCAATTAATCAATTAATCAATTAATCAATTAATCAATTAATCAATTAATCAATTAATCAATTAATCAATTAATCAATTAATCAATTAATCAATTAATCAATTAATCAATTAATCAATTAATCAATTAATCAATTAATCAATTAATCAATTAATCAATTAATCAATTAATCAATTAATCAATTAATCAATTTGATTAATTATTAACAAACACAACATGCTTCAAATTAGCTGTAACTTTGTGTAATTAAAAAAGCATGGAAGCAATTTTAAAAGTAAAAGAATATGTTGCGCTCATAAGCGTTAACTTCAAGCAACAATTTTCAGTAGATTCATATGGGAAAACACAATAAATGAATTAATAATAGTGCGTAAACTGAAATTATTATGCAAACATTTGCCGTTGCTATTATTATTGTGTTAACTTTTTTCAACTTGAATGGACTGGCAATAATTAAAAAACAATAACAAAAACTGAAATTAATAACATCGGTGATTTTTTCCGGCCAACCATATTATGAACAAACAGAACGAATTGGATGACAAGATGAGAGGCCAACGGCGAAACAGAAAAAAAATTAAATACGGCGTGTGCAACGGAAAACATAATAATAATAATAACTTGATGCAACGAAAAAACATACACATATATATGATTAACTACAAAATAATAAACGTTCCATAAACAAAACGAGACATTTTATTAATAAAAAACGCATTAACCATCCGAAAGACAGACAGCCAGTCAGACAGGCGGAAACAACAAGTGCAGCTGCATAATTAAAATGGATATTGGTGGCCTCAACAACAAAAAAATGCATACAAAATACGTTTTCAATATTTGCAGTGGCAGAGAAAAAGTACAAAATTAAAACAACTAATTAAAGTTAACAAACGTGTCAGCTGAGCAACGCCTTTTTGAAGTTTTTCTAATTTTTATTGTTTTTTTAATTTTAAAGAAAGAAAATCATGCTCAAATTTAACTAATTAAAAGGAAACTAAAAAACTGCTGTAACATTCCAAAATTAATATTAACAACATTTTTATAAATTGCCTACATAAATAATTCTCATGGTTACAAATTGTACTATGAAAAGGTGAAATAAAAAACATAAATGAAAATTACATAGTGAAAAAATATTTGGATTTGATTTATCGCAGTACAGTGGTGGGCAGAAGAATAGCAAAATAAGAAAATTTGAATTTGTTGGTTAGATGGTGCCTATTCTTATGACCTCCACTGTACAACTGCGGTGCAAATAGTGGTGTAAATTAAATATATATATATGTATTTGATTTATTAATATTATTATGTTTATTGCAGTTGATGGTGCTAAATATGTAGGTGCGTGTTTTTTTATTTAGGATAGATGGTGCTTTATTATTTGCTGTTTGCTGTTTTTTGCCACTAGATGGTGCTTTTTTCTGTTGGTTTTCATTGACGTCGAATTGAATTTCACAAACAAACGACTAAAAGGTGCCATATTTATTATAATCCTATTAATTTACATTGCATTTTGTTGTCAATAAATTATTTATAAAGTGGACGTGGTTGTGGTGCTGCTGTTGGTGTTGGTGCTTTAAACATTTATTTGGAATTTGAAAATGAAAAAAACACAAAACATATATAACAACGTGGGTGGATACAGTAGTGAACATGCAGTGGTCTATTGTGATGGTGAATAAAATGTGTAACGCGTGCTCACACTTTATTTTAGGTGATCTTTTCGGAGTTTCGGAGTGGATGGAAGACGCAGACTATTGCGAGCTGAAGTTTGTTACATATTGATATTTTTTGGACGATAGTTGGACATTTTTTTTTTGGAACAGAAAAACTAAAAAATATATTTATACAAAATTAAAATATAATATTTTGGTGTTGGCTGTTGTCGAAGTGGATACTTTAAGTGGATTTGTACTGTATTGTATTATCTGTGTATTGTAAGATGAAATCTCATGATAGCGATAATTGTAATTGTAAGATAAAAGCACAATGATTTACGAAGGGACAAGGACAGCTTTTCTTTATCAATAAGCTTTGATAATAATAATATCAAATTATACTCACTGGAAGGGACCTACTGATTATACGAACGAAAAATGCTTTTTGAATGAATCTTTTAATCACAACATTAATGTGATGATAAAGCCGCTGAATAAGATCAGATATTAAAAATGAGTTGGGGTTGGAATTGAACCTAAACCTTAGCTTGGTTGTGAGCGCTCACACTACTTACCACACTTATAAGCTTACAATCGATTAAAAAAAAGATGTTTACATGTAAGTATATTCTGGAAAATTTGTTCAAAATATTTGAAATAGTTTGGAAATTAAAAATAATTGGGACAAACTTCAATTACTATTTATTTGGAAACAGTGTTATCCAAATATAAAAATATTTCTATGCAAATAAACAATGTTATTTGTAGGTAAATAAACTGTATTTGTGACAGATTTCAAATTTTATTTATTTTGGAAACAATGACATGCAAATATAAAAATGTTCCCATGTAAACAGAATATGTTTCCACGATATTATGTACGTTTTGGGGAAATTTTGTTCAATAATGTTGAAATAATAGTTAGGATTGTATGCAAATTAAATATATTTGGCACAAAAAAAGAAGTTTCCACGTAAATTTATGATATTTGGGAAAAACTTGCTCAATAAGGCTGAAGTAATACTTAGGTTCGTATGCAAATAAAATATATTTGGCATAAAACTCAAATACTATTTATTTGGAGACAATGTTATCCAAATATAAAAGTATAAATAAATAAAATATTTTTAGGAGGAACCTTTTTCAAGAATGTTTTTAGTCTGTCCCAAATACATATATTGTTGGGCTCAACAATATGTTTGTGAGGCCTTTTAAATCTAAGAAGTCCAAAGGACGTCTCAAAAATCTCAGCGAAAATGAGATTAGAAGTTCCAAAGAAATCCAGTCGTTAGAACGTACATTTGGGTCAAACCTCAAATATTATTTTTTATATTTATAGAAATAATCCCATGTAAATAAAATATGTTTGGGAAAAGCTTGTTCAATAATGTTGTTAGTCTATCCCAAACTCATATATTCTTTGGCTCAACAATATGTTAGAGAGGTCTTTATTTTACAGGACGAACTATGCAATCTATGAGGTCCAAAGGATGTCTCAAATATCTCAAAGAGAGTGAGGTTGGAAGTTCTAAAGAAATCCAGTCGTTAGAACGTATATCTGGGGCAAACCTCAAATATTACCCAGGTAAATAAAATGTGTTTGGATAAACATTATTCAATAATGATTGAAATACAATTTTAAGTCTGTGCCAAATGTTTTCGGGGTTTAACAACACGTTAGAGGGCCATTATTTTTTAAGGCAGAACGATGGAATATAGGAGGTCAAAATGATGTCTGAAAAATCTCAACGATAGTGAGATTGGAGAAATTAAATCTAATGAAAGGTGTTCATTTAAGGAATAGGAAAACTAACTGACGAGGTTTAGATAAGAATTCCATGAAATCAGTAGAATATAGGTTTGGTTAATTGAAAACATGAGAAGGATATTGAGATGCTGGACTGGTGGAATTATATAATAATTCAATCCAAACCAAAATACCTTCAGTAATTCCTCAGAATCCAAGGATCAGAGAAAGCGAATGTTAAAAACATAACAGAGATGATTAAAAACCAAGAGTTTCAGCGACTGCAGGGCAACCCCAGGAGCAACACGTGTCTGTAAAATCTTAAAAAATATATTTATATTCAAAAAAGATGAATAACATGTATCAGAAGCACAGATGACATTTTATGTATCAGTGAGAATATTCCAAAACCTTCGGAGACAAGTCGAAGGGATGGCACAGTTCAAGAAGCGAGTACTCCATTTTTAAGGGGTTGTTAGAGTCAAATTTTATTATTATATGTTTGCAAACAAAATGATATATTTAGCGTAGAGCCAAGTATTATATTTATTGAAATAATATAAAAATAATTAGATGTAAACCATGTAAGTAATTAATGTTTGGGAAGCATTGTTTCTTATCAACAATAATTTGATTCTGGGTCGATTATTTGACATGTTGAAAAACCCGCATAATCTTTTCATTTTATCCACATCCATTTTTACGCAGATTGCAGAGGCTTCGTGCAGAATAAACATTCGCGTATTTAAGGATTTTGTGTAGGAATTTAGAGGGATTAATGTTGGGCACTTTAAATTATTATATTTATTGAAACAATTTAACCCAAATATAAAAATACTTAGATGTAAAGCAAATATGTTTCAACGTAAGTAATTCAAATTTTATTTTATAATTTATTCTGAGTCAAATATATGTAATTCAAGAAAATATTGGTTGAGGCAATTATTTTTCAGGGTGAAACATGTTGAAGTTTGAATTAACATAAAAAACCCTCATAATATTTTCAATTTTCATTTTGAGGATTCCAAATGAATAAACAGTTTAAACTCGTCTATAAATTCGCATATTTAAGGATAATGCGGAGGAATTTAAAGGGATTAAATGCTTAAACAAAACCCCCAATCAACGTGTTGATTAAATTCGCCGATATTTACAAATATTTAATTCTAACTAAATTTTTTGGAACATGCCTTTCGTTTTCACTGGATGTGATAATGTTGGTTTCTATGTATGTGTAAATAGGTTAAGTGTATGTATATATATGGTAGTGTTTCTGTTTTTTTGTATACTATACTAATCTAATGTATAAATAAATAAATATATACATAAATTTAAAAATAAACAAAACCTAGGGATCATTAAATAATAAAACTCAAAACTAAATGTTTATAAATATGTAAGTAATTAAGACTGTTGTAATGTACTATCATTAAAACTGTGTGTATATATATAGAGAGTATATGTAGGTGTATATATTTTAATTGTATACTTATGTATGTAGTTATGTGTTTAAAACTAAACTAAAAATGTATATTTGAGTTGAACTCAAAGACATAAAGAGACTTTGAAAAGACAACGGAAATTGATGAGTTCAAAAACACCACATTTCAAATCTCCGGCTGTTTAAAAGTCCCCTCATGTAGGGCGTTCTTGGCTTAAAGTGTATAGTTGTTTCAATAAATTTAAATAAAGTAAAAAAATAACTCAAATTGTCCATTTACTTGGAGACGAAGAATTTCAAATGTCTTTCGTGTTGAAAGCATTTTTTCGGCACCATTATTTTCCGCAGCATTTAACGCGATTCAAGTTTATTATTAATGTAGTTTATCTAAAAATGATTTGTGTAAGGAGTTGTATATCAATGAAATGAAAATAGAAATCGATAAAAACAAAACTAACTTAACGTTACACTCTCTACCACAAACACACTTTCAAACACTGTAAACAAAATGTTCAAACTCAAATGGAATTTTTATGCGGGATTTAGGTAAAACTAGTTGTTTCTTTAACTAAGCTCTACCGGAAAATGAAATATGTTATATCTTCTGGTTATTTTTTCGACTTAAACTATTTTATAATGAAACACTGCTAAATAATTTTTTGTTTGATTATCGTTTTTAGGTTTTGTTTTTTGTTGGCACCTTAATTTTAGTTATTTGTTGTAGTATTATGTTTTCATATATATTTATATTTTATGTATTAATATATATTCGTATATATATAAGTATGTAGTTTAAGAGTATAGATTATAGTATAGTATTTTTCCATTTATAAGATTTTACGATAATGAAGGTAGGTAAATACATCTTGTGTTGTTTTTTTTGGATGAAAATAGAAATTGTTTACTTACCATATTGTTTTGTACGGACGGGTATAGGTGGGGTTGTTGCACCTTCGCCTCTTTGGGAACGAGCGGCCAGCCATATATAATACAAGGTATCAGGATACAAACCATCAAGCGTATACGACTCGGTATTGGAAATGCGCCTAGACGAGGGAGCGGGGGGAAGGGAAAATATAGAAAAGAAAATTAGAAAATTCAAAAATATGACTTTCTGCAATTTTGTCTTATATTTAAAATTTTTTAAAAGAAAACTTTCTGATGTCATTAGGGTTGATTTTCTTTAAGACTAGATAACTAAGCTGCAATAAATAAAATCTAAATAAAAAATTAAAATTTCACTAAAAATAAAGAAAATATATTTTTAAATGAAAACAAATTAAAAAAATAAAGTTATGTTAACAAGTTTGGACTTAGTCTGGATAATTATGCAGAGCAAGTCAAATTTATGGTTATCGAAGCTAAGTTCAAAAAAGTCAACACAAAATATTTTTGTTGGAAATTTATTTTGTTACAAAGTTTTACATTACACTGTACGACAATTTTTTAAAAAAGTCGTTAACTTGAACCGGAGATATACTTATGAATCTATAGACAAAATGGAGTTAATTGGCGTTTTTATTTTTTCATTTCCTCATCCTTTTGGTTCTTCACAAAACTACAGAGTTTCAAAGGTTAAAATTTTTTAAAAAATATTTTATATATTTTAAATAGAAATATTGACACCGGTCTAAATGTTAAAATAAAGAGGAGCGTATCTGTTAAAAATACTTTAAATATCACAATGCTAACTGTATTAGTTCAGTATTAACACCCATTACAAGTTTACCCCTTAGTTTATTCATATTTTACTTTTTAAGAGGGAAAATTTTAAATGATTGTTAATGCTAAACTAATACACATAGAGGCTTGCAATATAAAGTATTTTTAGCACATATTCTCTTCTTTAATTTGACATTTATACCGGTATCATAGGACGCAAATAAGTATTTAAAACAATTTTTGGAAAATTAAATTTTGAGGAAACGAAAAATTAAAAACGCCAATTAACTCCATTTCACCAATAATTTCAGACGTACATCATCTGGTTCAAGTGTAATATGGACTGCCAGACAGTGTTATATTTGGCGACAAAATGAAAAAAATATTTTTTATTTTGAGTAAAAAGTTAACTCTTTTATTGTCGATTTTGTTATCCCAGCTTAAAAAACAGTTCTGTTATTCACCCGATATAAAAAAAATATAACAATTACATTAAGCTATGAAAAAAATTTTGTCAAAGGGCTATATATGTATATATAACATTTTATGATGTTTTTTGACATTTTAAACTCGAAAACGATATTAACAATTTTTTATGAATAAATTAAAAGATAGTAATATTCCAATTTTCGCCGAATGTATATTTAATATTTGTTCACTCATTTTGGAAATTTGGTCCCATTCACACCCTCTCATATGTTTAATTAAAGGTAATTACGATGGCTACAAATGTTGTGAATTTCTCTATCGCATAGGAACACCATTTCAGGAACAATCTCCTAAAAATTGCGAAAAATATCATTAAAAATAGAAGAAATTAAAAAATATATAGTTTGTCTTATTTGTTAATCGCTAACATTCTAACAAAAAGAAAACAAGGTCTATATGTTAAAGAAACGAGGTCTATACGTAAAGATCTGTGAATAAATAAAGAAGTTATTGGCCTTTTTATAGATGCAAACAAAAATAAAAATTTAGATTTTTAAAATTTTTTGGTTGAAGAGCAAATTTTACAAATTCTATGACAGAATAGTTTATTTTATTTTGTAACATAGCTAACATTCTAACCAAAAAAAAAAACAATGTCTATATGTAAAAGATCTGCGAATAAAGATAGAAATTATGAATCTCTTTGTAGATGCAAAAAAAAATATTAAAAAATTTAGATTTTTTAATTGTTTTGATTAAATAGCGATAAACCCCCTTTACGTATTAGATAACTGAATATTATGATTTATTTTATAATATAATAGCTGGGTGCTTGACGGATAAAATAAGACATGTTTTAAAGAAAATCTATGTAGAAATGTAGAAGTTATGACCCTTATTGTAGAAGTAAGGAAATTTAGAAAAATCATATGACATTGTTTACGATTTTTTTCTTTACATGAAGGGTAATAACTTCCAGATTTATGTATAGATTTACTTCTAAAAGGGCTTGTTGTCTTCCTTAAGGCCCCAGCCATTGCAAAATAGAACAATATATTTTTATCTTACTTTTAAGGCAGTTTCTCGAGCTATTTAACGATATATTTAAAAAAAATCATATTTTTTTAGAAAATTCTTTTCGGTCTACAAAGAGGACCAGAATTTCTATATTTATCAATGGGTCTTTAACATATAGACATTCATTTTCTTCGTTCGAATGTTAGCTATTAAAATATGTAACAAATTTTTTTTTGTGAATTTTTTTATATTTTTTATTATTTATTTCGTTCCAGCAAAAAAGATTTTTAACGAGAACAATATTTGTTCTCCATTCTTTGGAGAATTTTCCTAAATCGCTGTTTCTATGGGGAAACTTGATATTCACAAGTTTTGTAACCATCGTAAGTACCTTTAATTTGCCATATAAGCGGATGTGAGCGGGCCTATATTTCCAAAATGAGAGTATAATTATTAAAGATACCTTTGGCGAAAAGTGGAATTTTAACAAAATAAATAGTTAAAATTTAGAAAAAAATATATCCATAAAAAATTTTTGGTTTGATTTTCTGAATCAGTATTTCTTAATGCACGCAAAAATGTATTTTTAGGTCTCGCACGTTTTTTTTGTGTAGTGTTATTGGTGTTTTTTTACAAAGAGCGGGGGTATGCCACTTCTGAATTAATTGTTTGCTTTGAGAGCCACAATAGGCCCGAAATTAGTACTAAAAGAAGAGTGAATTATTTGCATTGAGAGGCTACACTATTCTCGAGAATAAAATTCAAAGAATAGTGACATAATCCCACTTCTGAATTAATTCTTTGACAGCCTAAATTATCCTTGAACATAATATTCAAAGAATAGAATCCCAAATTAAATTTTTTTTATTTATTTTTGTTGCATAGTGTTATTGATGTTTCCTTTGGAAAGAGCGGGATTATCCCACTTCTGAATTAATTGTTTGCTTTGAGAGCCACACCAGTCGCGAAATTAATATTCACGGAATAGCGATATAATTGAATTTCTAAATTAATTGTTGGCTTTGAGAGCCTACATAAGTTTCGTAAATAATATTCGAAGAATAGTAACATAATCCCACTTCTGAATTAATTGTTGGCTTTGAGAGTCTACACTAGTGTCGGAAATAATATTCCAAGAATTTTAGGTAAATTTCATAGTACTATCGCTGTATGCCTTTTATTGTTTGTCTGCAAACTAAAAGTGGGTCAAAGAATAGTGGCATAATCCCACTTCTGAATAAATTGTTGTTGAGAGCCTTCACTAGTCTGGAAAACAATATTCTAAGAGTTACATTTCTGAATTTTTTGTTAAATTTCTTTATTCTATCGCTGTATGCCTCTTATTGGTTGTCTGTAAACTAAAAGTAGCCCACTTCCCACTTCTGATGTGTTTTTGTGTGATTCTCCGAAGACTTTAGTGATGTAACTTAATCGAATATATATTGTGAATTTGTAGTTCCAAATCTTTATTATTCCTCTAGTAATATAAACTGTACTATCTTCTTTTGATTTGTGTGCGCAGTACAACACTATCTTGTGGAAAGCACTGTATACTTCACATAGTTAGCCTCTGTCCACCCCCACCACAAAAAGCAAAATAATATAAATATGAATTTTTTGCTGATTGTTATTATTAAATTTCCTCTTCTGGTTTTTGGTGGCGCTGGCTGGCGGTTTTTTTGTTTTTATCCCCACCGTTATTAAATTATTTTTAAACCATTAATTTATTTAATGAAATTTCCGGATATCAAATTGTATTTTTATATCACTTCGCGTAATGGTTTTCAATGCACATCATTTCGGACGAATTTCAATTAGGCCAGCATCAAATTTGTGCTGTCCCATGAAGGGGTAGGCAGGTTGTTGGTGGTTAGGTTATGATTGGTATATATACTCACTTGTGATGATCCTGATTTGCATATGTGTCATTCCAGTACAATTCATAATGAACGATATTTTCACTGGAATGTGTCGGTTTTGACCATTGCAATGTAACTGCGGTCTCGCCGATATCGCTGGCCCGGAAATTACTCGGCTGTGAGGGGACACCTGTAATGACAAAATCAACACAGATAAGCATAAATACATTTGCAATAATAATATTTTGTTCAATGGGCGATGTGTGTGTGTGTGAGTGGTAAAATCTCGTCGTGGTCATGATGCTGCTGGTGTTGGCGGCACAGAGATGTTCACTGTGAGATAAATCAAATATTGGCCATGTCAATAATATTTCCAGTTATATTTCATTATTATTGATTTATATATTGAGGAAACTCAAACACATGAAATATAAAATTGAGAGAAAAAAGACAACAACAACAACAGCAGAAAATAATAATAAAATATAATAAATGATGACAATGTTTATGGTGGCGTAACCATCACTGACAGCAGTAACGGAAATTAAATAAAATATTGTTTTTATCATTACTACTTCGCAAGAGTAGGGTGAGGACATACACACGCCGTTTTTCCATTAAGTGACACTTTCAGTTCATCCTCCCCCCCCAATGACCGGATGGTCTTTTCCATTTTGCCTTCTTGACAGTTTTCGGGTAAGTGCTTTCATCACTACTATACCCTGGTTATTATTTTAAATTAAAATATTATTATTTATATATGCACATCATTCATTTTCCTTCTTATCATTGTTTGTTTATTGCCATCATCATCCTTTGGGTTGCCTGGATTTTACTCCTTCTTCAAGGAAACGAAACGTAAGAAAAGTTGGTGGAAATGAAATGCCAATGTTGTTCATTACAAACTTTTTCGTCAATACATGGCGAAATGGCTGAGGCAAGTGGCCGTATTTAAAGGATAGCCCAACAAACTTTTTCTAAACTGTTTTATTGGGCCACCTTAATCGATTATGATTCGATATTCCACTTCTGCATATTAAGTTAAGTGGGAAGATATTACCTTTTCAAGATGATTTCGTGTTTCAAAAATTAAAAATTTAGATAATAATGAAATTCTGTCATATCTAATCAACGAAGTCACAACACAGTGTAGGTTAGGTTCTTTGTCCCACTTCTGAACTATGGACCTGAAATTTTTCATCAATACAAGCGAATTGGCTGAGACAAGTGTCGGTATGGCAACCTAAGAAAAGTTTTCAAACTATTTCATTCGATGGTGATTCGATATCCCACTTCTGAAGCTTAGGAGAGGTGAAGTGAGAAAATATTACTTTTTCAAGATGATGATGATTTTGTGTTTAAAAATTCGACTAAAACGAAGTCAGAACACAGTATATTAGGTTCTAGGTCCCACTTCTGAACTATAGACATAGAGATAATGGTGATAAGACTATTTCGGAATTCAGAAAGTCACAACACAGTGTAGGTTAGGTTCTTTGTCCCACTTCTGAACTATGGACCCGAAATTTTTCATCAATACAAGCGAATTGGCTGAGACAAGTGTCGGTATGGCAACCTAACAAAAGTTTTCAAACTATTTCATTCGATTGTGATTCGATATCCCACTTCTGAAGCTTAGGAGAGGTGAAGTGAGAAAATATTACTTTTTCAAGATGATGATGATTTTGTGTTTAAAAATTTGACTAAAACGAAGTACTAAACGAAGACTAAACACAGTATATTAGGTTCTAGGTCCCACTTCTGAACTATGGACATAGAGATAAAGGTGATAAAACTATTTCGGAATTCAGACTTTGCAGACTAACCAGTTAACGGAAAATATTATGAGGAAACTATATATGAACCAAGTGCGACCTTTGAATGAATGGTGAATTCCCACTTCTGAAGCTTAGGTCAGGTAAAATGAGAAAATATTACTTTTTCAAGATGATGATGATGATTTTTGTGTTTACAAATTCGGCTAAAACGAAGTCAGAACACAGTCTATTAAGATCTATGTCCCACTTCTGAACTATGGTCCTTTGGATAGTAGTGACAATACTATTTCGAAATCCAAAGCCTTTATAGACTTAACATTTCTTAAGTATGTATTTCACATCTCTGTGTTGGTAGTCTAATAAGAGTGGACATATCCCACTTCTGAACAAGACTGCGTTTAATGGAAAATATTGTGAGGAAACTATATGTTAACCAAGTTGAAATGTCATAATAAGGATGATGACAATTGCATTTTTAAATCTGTCAACTACAAAAAACGTGCAGTGGTTTGCTGGGTTTAACCAGCCTCCTCCAGACGGTGTCATTCATTTGTCGCCCAGAAAAAAGTCATTACAAAAGTAAAGTTCAATATTTTCTCTCCACTTCTCCTTTGGCCTGATTTTCTTTTTTTTTTTTGTTCACCAGAACATCACTGATATTTCTTATTTCATTGAAATATTCCATTAACATATACTACATCCTCCATAAATATATTCAAAAATATTAAATTGAAAATAAATTAAAAGAAAAACTTAAATTCAATTTATTTATTTGTAAAACATTTTACATGACAATGAAAAACAATTTATGTTGTGGGGGAAATCGAAGAAATACATTTTTAAGTTATTCAACCAAAATGGAAATGGGGTCAAGTTTCGATTTCGCCAAAAGAAATATGACAAAGGAATATTTATGAATAAACACGAGGGGAGCATAAGGAAATATTGTTTTTCTGAGAAGATGAAGATGGCGAAGAAAAAAAGTAATTTAAAGTTTTGAATGCCACGGACAATAACACTTTTGTTCGGTACACTTAGAAATCAAGGGGAAACTGAACAATGCACAAGAGGTTGTAGGGCATCCATTGGCTGTGTACAAAGGAAAATTCCGTGAGTAGATGGAAATGTAAACGGAAATTGTTTGCCATGGCAGAAATAAATGTCATGTGGTGTGAATGGCTTCTTCACTCCTGAGCTAACTCTAAACATGAGTGTTTCCTGTTAGCTAATATAAAGAAATAATACACGTAAAGAAATTTAATTGTGATTAAGGAGTCAAGGTAAAAATCTCCAAGCTTTTGAAAATATTGATTTGTTCATTTCATTTCTTTAAATTAAATTATCTTCCATTTAAATATTACCCAGAAACCCTTAATTAAATCACTCAGCAAATTCTTTTTCTTTGCCTCAAATTTGACAAATTGCCCTTAAATATTGAAGCAGTCCTTTATTTGTGTTTGCCATACCATTCAGAGAGTAGCACGAATACGTACGTACATATTTGCCCAAATGATTATCTCCTACGTCTATATATTAACGGTAATTTCAATTTATCAAATGAATATTGACTTGTGTGAAACCAACGATATGGTCGACCCCGTCTCACTCTCTCGACCATTGCGTATTTGCGTAAAGTGTATTAAACATCATTTGATTATTTACCGATAGGACAATTAAATAATTGGTGTGATTTTTCAACCTTCTCGACCCACACATGCACATAAACAATAATCCCGGCTGGTATATACATACATCAAATATTAACACAATTGTACAATTGTTCTACATATATATGTATGAATGTGTAGATAATGACAAAATTAGCTGGGCCTCTCAAAGAGAGGCCTTTTTGGAAAATACAAAATAATCGTTGGCTTTCAGCGGAAAGACAAATAAGCACAATTATACAGAAAAAATTAATTAAAAAATATCAATTCAATTAAATGTTATTTGAATTTTGAGCCTCAATAATTATTTTAAGTGATCTAATTAAAAAAAAAATATTCTACACAATTATTTTTTTATTAATTTTGAGTCTCAATTAATATTTGAAATGAATTTAATTAACTGAGTCAATTGATAAATTAATAATTTAAATAATTTGATTATTATTAATATTAAATAATATTGATTAGTTCAATAAACATAATAATTAATTCGATTAATATATCAACTAAATCGATTAATATATCAACTAAATCGATTAATATATTAATTAATTCGATTAATATATTAATAAAATCAATTAATACATCAATTAATTTAAATAATACATTAATTAATTCGATTAACATATTATTAAATCAATTAATATATTAATGGAACTAATTAACATATTAATTAAATCGATTAGTATATTAACTAAATCAATTAATATATTAATTAAATCAATTAATATATATTAATTCGATTAATATATTATTAAACCAATTAATATATTAATGAAACTAATTAAAATATTAATTAATTTGATAAACACATTAATTATATCGACTACTGTATTAACTAAATCAATTAATATATTAATCAAATCAGTTGATGTATTAATTAATTCGATTAATATATTAATTAAATCAATTAATACATCATTTAACTTAAACAATGCATTAATTAATTCGATTAATATATTATTAAACCAATTAATATATTAATGAAACTAATTAATATATTAATTAAATCAATTAATGCATTAATTAACTTTATCTAAATTAATAAATTAACTAATTTTATAACACTAATTAATTAATGTATTATTAAATCAATTAATTAAATATATAAAAATAATAATATATTAATTAATTTATTAATAAATTCAATAAAAAACCAATTAATATATTAATGAAACTAATAAATATATTAATTAATTCGATAAATATATTAATTAAATCGATTAATATATTATTTAAATCAATTAATAAATTAACTAGTTTTATAATACTAATTAATTAATATATTATTAAATCAATTAATTAAATATATAATAATAATCTATTAATTAATCTATTAATAAATACAATAAAAAATTACAATCACGTGGTAGGTAAAAACACCTACTGTGCGAATGTTAAAATTTTCACTTTTTGATTTGAAAAGAGTTTATATCTAATTTTTAGCTATGTCTCCAAAATTATGTCTTGTATTTCCATTTCATATTTTCCATTTGTTAATTGTGAGAGCTCCAACTGATGACAACTAAATTGTGAGACTACTTATATTTTTGCGAAATCAAAATTTAAATTCTTCATAAATATTTTGTAACTTTAAAAGTGGACATATGTAGTCTAACGTATCAGCACAGATAGGATTATATATTCCCTATATGTCCATCTCTAGATCTAATTACGCATCAATCCGACCATTTGTGTATCTAATAATATTTTCCTGTGTATTAGTATTTAAATACAATTGTATTGTTCTATACACTGAAGCACAACAGTATGAATGGAGGAGTGGTGAGGATATCGTAAGTACGTTTTTAGAGTCAGTGTGTACTAATAACACAAATTACAGTGTGAAACAAAATGAAAGTTTTTCGAAAATAACAAAATTCTCACAACAGATTTTGATATTATTTATTTATATTATTTGCACAGTTTTAGTTTGTTCGGTGACTTATAGTGAAATTTGACGCAGAATATTTTTTCCATTCACATCACCCACCTAAAATTCACAATTGGCGCAAAATTTTGAAAATGTACGAAATTAATCCTAAAATGAATTTTAAGTTTTGACATATTTCTGGTATTTAAGATGAGTTTTTAGTTTTGGTGTATTCTGAGACTTTCTGTAGAATTTTATTGCAAATATTTTCGTAGAACGTTTTTACTCCTCCCCCTCAAAAGGGACCAAAAAGACCCCTATATTGAGGAGCTAGAGGATTAAAATGTTCCACAAAATTGTTGTTCGTAGTGTTTTAAGTAATATTGCTTATTACATCGTATAATTAAAATGTAAGAATCGCTAGGTTTCCTATGCCGTTCCATCATAAAAATTTGCAAAAACAAATAAAAATAATTTCTTATTTAAATACCTCAATTTGGTAATGATATTTTATTTATCTATATTATTTCAACAACTTTCTTTTGTTCGGTGACTTATAGTAAAATTTTACGTAGAATAATTTTTCCATATACATCATCCCCCTAAAATTTAGTCTTGTGGGACAATTGGCGCTAATGTCGAAAAATTTACGAAATTAACGCTAAAATGGATTTTAAGTTATGACATATTTTTGGAATTTAAGATGAGTTTTAAACTGTGGAATATTCAGAGACTTATTGAAGAATTATATAGCAATCATTTTTTTGAACATTTTGACCAGTTAGAATTCTGTTTAATGGGCGTTTTTAGCATTTTGTAAAAAAGGGACCAAAAACGACCCCTTAAATTGTTCCACAGAAATGTCCCTCGTAGTCTTTTAAGTAATACACCCTATGCCGTTTCATCATAAGAATGTGCCAGAGGAGGGAAATATTGATGTATATTCTTTTTTACCCCTTCTATCAGAATTCCTTTCACAGAGTAATGGGATATTAAATTGTTTGTTTGATTCAATTAAAAAATTAATTGAGTACATTGAAATTTTATATATTCCTTAATATGGATTATTTATTTTTAATTATTTTATTTCATTATATTATTTATTTATTTTATGTACCAGCTGGATTAATTAAATTACTAATTTGGTTAATTAATATATTGATAAAATAATTGAATAAATAAATTAATTAATTGAATGAATAAATGTACTAACGTGAGACAATTTTACACCAAAGCCATACATACATATAGCAAAGTGAGATCGTATGTAGCAAATCTGTGCGTTTAATTTTCGATTTGGTGATTTTTTCTCAATTTTACAGGACTTTTAATATTAAAAGGTTATAGATGTTTAAAAATCGATATGGGTTTCAAATGCAAGTGAAGAATATCTTTTAAAAATACTTTAAACTTCATATTTCTAGCTGCATTAGTTTAGAATTAACAACCGTTTCAAATTTGCCCCCTTAAAGTGTAAAACACGAATAAACTAAGTATACTAAGGGATAAATTTTGAAATGGTTGTTAAAGCTAAACTAATACTGAAAGTAACGTAAAATTTGAAGTATTTTTAACAGATATTCTGCTCTTTAATTTGCTACGCATACCGTCTTTGTACGTTTTGCAAAAGTACGAAAATAAATTTGTGAAACATCTATATCCTTTGGAAATTAAAAATCATGTAAAAACGAGAAAAGATCAGCAAATGATTGAACAGAAAACATACGTTCTCTACATGCCACGTGTATATGGTCAAACAGTTGTTGCATGGTGAGTTATTGGAACTAATTAATATTTTAATTGGCCATCTTGCATTCAAAAAAAAATAATATTTTTTTTGAGATGATTATTTATGAACAACTCTGTTCATGTTTGACCTGTAGGAGCCACACTAATGTATACATATAGATGATGAACATGAATGTGTGTTTGCACAAAAGTGGGCATATCGTATTTTGCTTTATTGTCTGTGTCCACAGTGACACATATCTATATAAATCCTCTATTCTGTACTCATTTTGTAATTTAACGAAACAATAGTTTTAACTCTTTACACTTCTCCCCCCACGCCATGTTACCACCACACCACCGGCACAATAAAATTTGACACGACATTGCTATGGCTGTGTGGTGAGGTGACGTCATGTCTAGGGGTTTGTCGGTATTCGCATTTAACACTAATAGAGATTTATGGTTTAGAAATTAAACTATTATAGGGAAATTTATTATTGTTTATTATTTCTGTGTGTGTGTGGGCCTGTACTACATTATTTGTGTGTGTGTGCAGACGCTAAGTAATATGATGTTGCTGTTGTTGTTGTTTAGCTAAATAACAATAATCAGAGGTATAAATTCAATAATGATTAATTGTAGAATTAGAAGCACAAATAATAGTAGAAACGATAAATTTACGCATTAGCCTTTGGACTTTGGGCCGAGTCAGGGCCCGCTTTCTCTGTGGAATGTAGACAACAGCTGTTGCCACACAATTTATGGCCACAAAAGCATGTGTGTGTGTTTTCCAGAAAAGTTTAAAGTGGGCAAGATATTGGATACCCTTCCCTCAAAAAATAAACGAAATGACTTAAGAATTGGAATTGGACATGTTTGCATATATTCAGCCAGTCAGCCATGAATTGAAAGCACTGCGTTGTAAAACTTATTAACACCATGTCTTTGCCGGTTCATTATGTTGTGAACAAAAATTAAAAAATAAACGATTTCCATTTAAAGCCGTCTCAGGCTTTTGAAAAAGGAGCGGGAATTTCGTGCCTTTGAATTTAAATTTAAAAAATCTGTTTTCTGTTGTTTTACATTGTATACATTTTGCAAAATAAAATGGAGTCCTTCTTACTTGGCAAATCTTTAGTCGTCTGAACAAAAAATCTGTGTGAAAGAGGGGATCGCATGAAACTGTCAAGAGGGTCCTGGTAATGGCTGTGCGTACTTGGTACTCGTATGTGTAAAATACTTTAACGAATTTAATTTAACGCCTGAATAAACTTCACACACACAAACACACTCATACACTTATACCCACTCCAGCAGCTCACTGACACCCGGCTGGTGTGAAAGCCTTAAGAGTTGACAGGACTTTTATGCAAAATCAGACAATCGTTTTGTGTGTGAGTGTTTTTTTTGTAGCAAGCATTCAGGCGCAAGAGGCTTTCGTTTGTGATTGTGCAAGACAGCTCGAGAGAGAGGTCATATTTCTTACAGTTGGTATTTAAAGGAAATTTTAAAAATACAATTTTTAAGGGATAAGCCAAAGGCCTCCAAAAAACCAAAAATTAAATTTCGAAAATTGTCAAAGTTGTTTAGGATTTTTTTCTAAATAAAATTGGATCCATATGTTTCACATATTGCATCGTCTTTTAATTATTTTCAAATTAAAGGAAATTTTAAAAATACAATTTTAAGCCAAAGGCCTCCAAAAATCCAAAAATTTAAATTTCAAAAATTGTCAAAGATGTTTAGGATTTTTTTGGTCTAAATAAAATTGGATCCACATGTTTCACATATTGCATCGTCTTTTAATTATTTTCAAATTAGTCACGCTTCCCTATTATGAACACGTTTCCTTTATGGCATCATAGGTGTGCACACGTACAAATTCCCCCCGCCCCGTCCCATTTGGCTTTTTATTTGATTTACTTGGCGCGAGTGTTTTGTTGGTGGTGTCACTGCCATATTTTTTGGGATTTCGCATACTTGTGCTGCCTGTAACTCGTCGTACTCGTCTCTGTTAGGGGAGTAGTTACCGAGCGTAGTAGCTGATACTTAACTTTCGACGATACAGTTTGTGAAACGTGATCTTTAAAGTTTTTGCAGTTTGTATAACTAAGCAAAAGATGGCGATATTTTGAATATTTTAAAAGGCATGGAACGGCATGGAAAAAAGGACAAAAAAATAGGAAAAAATCAAACCACGTGGGAAGCTATAAAAATTTTAAAAAGGTATGTGATGCCATTAAACAATTAAACGTTTGAATGTGGGTATTTTAAATTTAAAAGGCTGTAACTGACAATTTGTTTTATTAGCATTTGAACACAAAATGAATGAATGGAAAAAATATTGTATGTCAAATTTCACTAAAAGTCAGCAAACAAAAGAAAGCTGTAGGTATAATGTATATAAATAAAATATCAATGCCAATTAGGGTACTCAAAGAAGAAATTATTTATTTTTGCACATTCTTACCATGAACCGACATAGGTAACCCTGTGATACTTACATTTTAAGTATAGAAAAAATAGCAAAATTACTAGCAACACTATGAGGAATATTATTGTGGAACATTTCAACCTTATAGCTTTTCAATATAAGGGTATTTTGGGATCTTTTTCAGTATTTTCGGTCAGTATTTCCCCCTTTTTACGCATTTCTATAATTCAAAGGCATAGAAAACCTTGTGATCCTTACATTTTATGTATAGGATATGTTCAGTAATATTACTTAAAACACTACGATGGACATTTTTGTGGAACATTTTAACCCTCTAGCTCCTTAATATAGGGGTCTTTCTGGACACTTTTTGCAAAAGGCTAAAAACACCCCTAAAACAGAGGTTTGAAGGGTCAAAATGTTCTACGAAAATATTTGCCACAAAATTCTACTATATGTCTTTGAATACACCACATCTTAAAACTCAACATAAATGCCACAAACAGGTAAAAACTTAAAATACATTTTAAGGTTAATTTCGTACTTTTGCCGATTTGATGCTAAACTCTGCCACAAAACTGAATTTTAGGGGGGGTTGTGTGAATGGAAAAAATATTCTACATCAAATTTCACTATAAGTCGCCAAACAATAGAAAGCTGTACATATAAATAAAATATCACTACCAAATTGGAATATTTAAACAAGAAATTATTTATAAAATTTTTTCTTTTGTACTTTTTCGGAATTGGTGATAATTTTCCCTCAAAACTGAATTTAAGGGGGCTGGTGCGAATGGAAAAAATATTCTATATCAAATTTCACTATAAGTCGCCGAACAAAAGAAAGCTGTATAAATAATATTTATAAATAAAATGTCAGTACCAAGTTGGCTATTCAAAGAAGAAATTATTTATTTCTATTTATTTTTAAACATTCTTATGACGAATTGAATTGGCTTAGGAAACCTTGTGATGCTTATATTTTAAGTATGGTATGTGGTCAGCAATATTACTCGAAATACTACGAGGGATATTTTTGTGGATTATCTTAACCCTCTAGCTCCTCAACATACGGGTCTTTTGAGGTGCCTTTTATAAAAAAGGCTAAAAACGACCATAAAATAGGGTTTTCACGGGTCAACATGTTCTGCAAAAATATTTGCCGCAAAATTCTACTAAAATCTCTGAATACACCAAAACTCAACTTAAATACCAGAAATAAGTCGAAACCTAAAATTAATTTTAGGGTTAATTTCGTACTTTTTTCGAATTGATGCTAAACTGGACCACAAAACTGAATTTAAAGGGGCTGGTGTGAATGGAAAAAATATTCTACATCAAATTTCACTATAAGTAGCCGAACAAAAGAAAGCTGTAAATATAAATAAAATATCAATACCAAATTGGAATATTTAAACAAGAAATTATTTATAAATTTTTTTCTTTTGTACTTTTTCGGAATAGGAGATAATTTTCCCTCAAAACTGAATTTTAGGGGCGTGGTGTGAATGGAAAAAAATATTCGTCATCAAATTTCACTATAAGTCGCCGAACAAAAGAAAGCTGTATAAATAATATTTATAAATAAAATATCAGTACCAAGATAATTTCAAAGAAGAAATAATTTATTTTTACACATTCTTATGACGAATTGGCTTAGGAAACCTTGTGATGCTTATATTTTAAGTATGGGATGAGTTCAGCAATATTACTCGAAACACTACGAGGAATATTTTTGTGGATCATTTTAACCCTCTAGCTCCTCAACGTACGGGTCTTTTGTGGTGCCTTTTATAAAAAAGGCTAAAAACATCCCTAAAATAGGGTTTTCATGGGTCAACATGCTCTGCAAAAATATTTGCCATAAAATTCTACTAAAATCTCTGAATACACCAAAACTCAACTTAAATACCAGAAATAAGTCGAAACCTAAAATTCATTTTAGGGTTAATTTCGTACTTTTTTCGAATTGATACTAAACTGGGCCACAAAACTGACTATTTGGGGGGTGGTGTGAATGGAAAAAATATTCTACATCAAATTTCATTATAAGTCGCCGAACAAAAGAAGGCTGTAGCTATTATATAGATAAATATATAATTTGAGGTATTTGAACAGGAAATTATTTATAAAATTGTTCTTTCGTACTTTTTTCGAATTGATGCTAATTGTCCCACAAAACCACAATTTAGGGTGGTGGTGTGAATGGAAAAAATATTCTAGGTCAAATTTCATTATAAGTCGCCGAACAAAAGAAAGCTGTAGATTTAATATATATAAATCAAATATCATTATCAAATTGGGGTATTTAAACATGAAATAATTTATAAAATTTTTTCTTTCGTACTTTTTTCGAATTTGTGCTGATTGTCCCAAAAAACTCAATTTTAGCGGGGTGGTGTGAATGGAAAAAATATTCTACGTCAAATTTCACTATAAGTCAGCGAACAAAAGAAAGCTGTATATATAATATATAAAGATAAAAAATCGCTATCAAAATGGAGTATATAAGAAGAAATTATTTATTATTTTTTTGGGTCTTGGCAATGACTTTTGAGTACGGCTGATATTTTTTAATAGCAAAGTTAAATCTTTGGAGGTTCTTTCTGCTTTCTTTTTGCTAATTTTTCTGTGTGTTATGAAAACTCAATATATTATTGCAATAAGATGACTAACTTCAATGGTTAGTGTATATTTTTTGCTTTTACAATTTTCCAAGACTGAAAACTTTTGAAATTAATTCCCATAAATAATTTTTTTGTTGTACTTTGGCGAGCCATGCAAAGACCATATGGGTATCAAATGAAACAGTAGAATATCTGTTAAAAATATTTAAAATGTCATTCTTCTATCTGTATTAGTTTAGCATTAACAACCATCTCAAAAATTTCCTCTAAAAATGAAAATAAATAAACTTTAACTTTTTAAGGGTGAAAATTCAAATAGTTGCTAATGCTAAACTTATACAGATAGAAGCATGAACTCTCAAATATTTTTAACAGATATTCCAATCTTCCATTTGATACCCGTATTTTCCTTGTCTGACTCACAAAAGTACGAAAATAAATTATTAAAACTTCTATATCTTCTGGTAATTAAAAGGTCCTGTAAAAAGTGGAAAATATCGCCAAATAGAAAACTGATTACACAGTTTTTCTACATACGATCTCAAGTTTCACGTGTATATGAACCTGTTCAGCTTCAATATTATCAATTCTGAAAATGTTTGAAAGCAAAACTCACCCTAATGTGCACAATGTACAATCTATATAGTGTTGGTTTTAATTAACGCTGTATTTCATGTTAAAACACAAATATACCATTATAATTTGGTGTTGTCCCACCATGTTTTTCTGTCTTCTTTCGTTAATTTACCAGTGGAAAGTTAACACATGGTTTCATTATTAAACGTTTGTTTAACTTGCCCGGTTTTTTTTGCTACCCGGCCATCATATCGAAACAAAAAACAAAAAAACTATAAACGCGTTAAATGTTCTCTTCATTCGTACTACGAACATTTCACGCCCGGCCGGATGGCGGCGACTGACAGACGGAATGGCGTCGACTGAGTACAGTTTGAATCAGTTGTTAATCGACACCAATTATTTTTTGCACGTTTTCTTGTGTAAACACATTTAAATTGTCCGTTTTCAAAAGAACGGACACAAAAAACACACGCACGCAGCAGACAAAAGGACATGGCAAAAGTTGGGGCGGGGGGTGGTCAGAATCAAAAAGTATGTCCATGCTCTTAATACGGGTATAATGTTAACAACATGTTAAACTGACACAATCAGAAATTAAAATAACACATATATTTCGTACTATAAGCGAGGCTTTTCTTTTATTCCGTCCAGCGAACTCCTCTTGACTGGTCATCATTATAGGCCACGGCCAAAGGACCCCCGGTGCAAAAAAATAAAAAAAAATAAAAAAAAAACAAAAATCAACAACATTGAAATGCAATACACATGATAAGACGGCGTATACAAAAGTTTTGTTCGTTCGTACGTTCGTTTCATTCATCGGCCCCATTGATTTTTTCCCAGCGATACTGCGATGGCAAACAACAAAGGACATTGATTGCTGGCCGAATAAATAAGGCGAGGCGACAGCGGCGAAAGGCGCTTAAAGAAAGTCCATAATAACGATCATGATTAAAATAATTACACGAAAATCATGTGTTGCGACACAAAAACACAAAAAGGTGTACGGAACGGGATGAGTAAGTGTCATCGATTGCGAGGATAATACGCAGGACAATTATTTAGCGATCGCAGGAATGTGACAAATTTTCTGTTGGCTTTTTGCTGAAGTCATCATTAAAGTGATAGTGGTACTGCATTTAATTTAAAAGTAATGATATTAAGTGAATAGAGTGAAGGAAGAAATGTGGATCCTTAAAAAGGCATAATTAAAATCTATTGAAAAGGGCAAGGAAATCCAATTTAGTATGTTTCGCTGACATTATAGCTCCTTTTGGCCTTATATAACATCTGTGGGGTTTAACATCCGTTAAGAATATAAACACCCTAGGGTCAAGGGGACCAAATTTGAAGTGTCGGCTTAAAGGCTCTGGGACTGATAAATTGAAGGATTAGTAGTGAGAAAAATTATTCCTATGCTGTCTGGCATCTTTAAAGAAAAATGTCTATCTCCTTTTGTCATTTCATTTGGACACGCAAAGAAAAAATTAGTTAGCCACAAACGAAAAATTGTGTATCCCAAACAAACGGAATAACGCCTTCCTATGGTGGTGGGTATAAAAATGTAGAGTACTCAAATGAAATCTATCGAGTAGTACCGACTAGTCAAAATTATCCATTATTTACAGCACAAATGGTCCCACTACGTTTACGGCAAACGCTTTCGTTTGCGACAAATGTTAAGGAAAAGGTAGATCGTTTGAGACAAATAAAAAAATACGACCTCCAAACGTTTTTTATTTTTTCTTCATCGGAGACACTATATTCTGGGCCCAAAAAAACGAAAGCCTCCAAACGTTTTTTATTTTTTCTTCATCGGAGACACTATATTCTGGGCTGTTACAAACGGAATAACAAACTTAGTAGCCGATTTTGGTGGGTTTACAAATGTAGAGTACTCAATTGAAATCTATGGAGTAACCATTAATTGCCCGAAAAAAATGAAGGTGTCTAGAAAAATCTTCACTACATTTACGGTAAACGCTTTCATTTGCGAGATATGTAATGGTAAATTCAAATCATTTGAGACAAATAAACTATGTTTGTGAGAAACGACCTCCAAACGTTTTTTCTTTTGCGTGAAACATTCATATTATTCTGGGTCGTGATATTCTAAGACGATCTAGCCATTTCCTTCTGCCCGCCTATATGTCCGCCTGCCTGCTGAAAACTACTAAACAGAATGAGCTATGGGGGTTGAGAATTTCCAGATGTATGCCTGCAGATAAAATGGGAAAAAAATTGGTGAAACCAGTACAGGTTTTGCCCTAAATAGGGCATAAAATACCACAAAGAACCTAATACTCAGAGCAAATTTCTGTTTTATATTTATTTACCTGATATTTATAAAATAAAATGGGAATACAAATTAGTGAAACCAGTACAGATTTTTTTCCAAAATAGGGCATAAAATACCACCGAAGAACCTAATACTCAGAGCAAATTTCTGTCTTATATTTATTTACCTGATATTTGGTACGTGAACTCGGTGTGGGTGATACATTAGGGTCAAAAAGTTATCAATTAAAAGACAATTGCTAGAAACATTTTATTGGTTGTGTACATCCCTCTATTTGCACAGACGCATAAATTAAATGGATTTTTCGGAAGAAAATGGGAAAAGAGGGATAAAATTGTACCAACCAAACGGCAGAAAATTAAATCATTCCTCTATGGAAATCTAATAAATTTAAAACAGAATAAATAGAAACTTAAATATTCGATATTCGTACTTTTAGGCTGAAAATGAGGGCAAATGGCTAAACTTTGTACAAACCAAATGAACGAAGATGAAAAATCATTCCTTCGACCTTGATTTTTTTAAATTTTGAATTTTTGGGGGGAAAACGGTCCGAAAGGGGATACAAATGGTAGCAACCAAAGGAATGCAAATATCAGTTCCTCCGAATGTATAGACGTGAAAGGGAGAGATCTTCGTACTTTTAGGATGACAAAGGGGGAAATAGGGATAAAAATGGTACCAACTAAAAGGCTGAAGATGAAAACATGAAATACGCTCTACATTAAAGGATTTTTCGAAATTTTGACTTTTAGGGAAAACGGGTCGAAAGGGGATAAAACGGGTACCAATGAAGCAAATGCAAGTAGTATAATGAAATTCGATGTATAAGTTGCTCTGAATGCGTAGACGCGAAATACAAGAGCTGTTTTCGTATTCGTACTTTTAGGGCGAAGGATTTTTCGAAATTTTGACTTTTAGGGAGGAAACGGGACAGAAGGGGAAACAATGAAGCAAATGCAAGTAGTATAATGAAATTCGATGTATAAGTTGCTCTGAATGTGTAGAGGCGAAATACAAGAGCTGTTTTCATATTCGTACTTTTAGGGCGAAAATTGGGAATAGAGGGATAAAAATGGTACCAACTAAACGTGGTGAAGATAAAATCATGAAAATAAATAAATCATTGTATACATTTCTCCAACGTCAAGGAATATTTAGAAAGTTGTACACTTAAGGGAGTAAAATGGTAAAAGAGGGTTCAAAAATGGTACCAAACAAACGGGGGAATGTGAAATCGTGAAATTCGTTCTATACACTCCTCTGACTTTATAGAAGCCCAATATAAAGATTTTTTTGAAAATTTGACTTTTAGGCGGAAAATGGTATGAAAGGGGATAGAAGTGGTACCAACCAAAAGATGCAGCTAAAGTCATAAATTTCGGTTTATAAGTTGCTTTGATTACGTAGAAGCGAAAAATAAGAGATCTTTCGATATTTGTGTTAAAATTGAGAATAGAGGGATAAATATGGTACCAACCAAACGTGGTGACATCATGAAATTCGGTCTGTACATTCTTCTGACCTTATAGTAACGCAATATAAATAATTTTTTGAAAGTTTGACTTTTAGGGGGTACGAAAGGGGATAAAAACGGTACCAATCAAACAAATTAAAGTGGAATAATGAAATTCTATGCATAAGTTGCCAAAAAAATAGATTTTACGATATTCGCAATTTTCGAGTGAAAAAAGGATTTTTAAAATAAGACATCCTTCGATATTCGTAGTTTTAGGGAGAAAGTGGGGATAAAAATGGTACCAACCAGGTGGTTGCAGTTAGAGTCATAAAATTCGCTAAGTACATCCCTCTAATTGTGCAGACGCTCAATCATTTTTTTTTAATTTTTTACTTTTAGGGGAAAGCGAAACGAATGGGGATAAGAATGGTACCAACTAAACGGTTGCAGCCAGAATCATGAGATTCAATATATACATTCCTCTGAGTGTGTAGACGGTGAAAATAAAAGGACTTTTCCAAATTAGTGAAAATTCGTGCAAAATAGGGATGAAAATGGTACCAACCAAAAGGTTGTAGGTATAATCATAAATTTCAATTTATAAGTCGCTATAATTACGTAGAAGCGAAAAATAAGACATTTTTCGATATTCGTAATTTTACTAGGGAAAAGTGGGATAAAAATGGTACCAACGAAACGGCTTCGATATTCGTAATTTTAGGGTGAAAATAGGGAAAAGGGGGATAAAGATGGTACCAACAAAACGGCTTCGATATTCGTAATTTTAGGGTCAAAATAGGGAAAAGGGGGATAAAGATGTTACAAATGAAACGGCTGCGGCAGGAATTATGAAATTCGGTTTAGACGAGAAAATAGAAGTTTTTTTTTTTGGAAATTTTAACTTTTAGGGTCGTAGTATATCATAATTTTCGTAATAAATATATTACTGAATTTCTACATAAAGTCGACAATCTTTAATCTGCCGTTAATTCTCTGGGATGCACTCCATAGTGGAGGGTATATAATATTCGGTCCTTTTTACTTGTTTTTAACCTCCGACCTTAGTTTTTTGTCACAACGACAACATCTGTGAATATCTATGGGTGTAAACAGTGCTTTGTTTGATATCCCACTTACCTTGTTGTGTTTTCACCTGGACCGGTGTGGACATGGGACCGGCACCCATCGAAGTATAGGCCTGCACGCGCACCGTATAGATGGCATGCGGCGTCAGTTCCGATATCGTAGTCAATTCACTGTTATCAACCATTTGGGAATCCCAAGAGGCTTCCGGTTGATTGGAATTGGTGGTATAGTAGACTTTGTAGCCCTAAAGAAGAAAAAGAAAAACAAACCGTTTTTAAGTTAAATTTAAAATCTATAATAATTAAATATTTTTGGAAATTTAATAAATTTAAAACAGCATAAATAGAAATTTAAATTTTGTTCATAACTTGGTTGTTGTTGGCATAAATTATCTCTCAAAAGGTTAAGTGATGCTGTTTATACATATATTTTGGTTTTTTGTTTGTTTTTGTTCTGTTTACATTGTTTTGTGCGTTTTGTGTGTTGAATAATTCATATTTCTCCTAAAATGTTTTAAAACATTTGTGCTTTGTTTGTCTAGTTTTTCTGTTTTCAATATTGCCTATGCATTATTTATGAAATTAAATGTTTTGCAATTGCTTGCTGATGGCTGGCTGATGATTTTAAAATAATTTTGTGAGTGTGTGTGATTACAATTGAATTGTTGCGAGTGAGTTTAATCAATGCAAATAAGTCGCCAGGCCCGCCGTGACGGTTTTGCGCTTTGACATTTGTTGTGATTTAAATTTTAATTTAATTTGAACACAAAATGACTCATCATCCATTCATACAATAAATGATGACTACTATTCGGAGAGTAAATTTTGTAATTAAATTTATTAGGCCAAATTTTTGTTGACATAACCAATTAAGGGACATGTTAACACAAATGAATACCAGCCACACCCACGACATGCATGAAGACAAAATTAATAGGAGAATATATTAGGCCTCCACCTTCACCTAAAATGTCAAGAAGTCGTATCATGTTGAATTGGAATTTTTTGGAATTGCCCTTAAGAAACTGTTATACACTCAACTCTCAATACAAAACCTCACCTTTTAAGTCACTATAAAATGCATTTTATTTCGAAATGTTTATTTATAAATTCACCTATCAAAGGCAATTTGCAGCGAATGATGCAGGAGGATAATGCAAGTGGTTGCGTAAATTCACACACACACACTCATACCTTGGCCGAAGTTTATGGCACACAGACACACACACATAAGCATTAAATTAAGCTACTATATTTACGCTCATTAAATCACCTTTAGCATACTTAAGTACAAGTATACGTAGACTGGTGGATGTGTTAGTGTGCATATGCATGTGGATGTGAATGTGAAGGTACATGAATGTTCTTATATGCAGGCATTTGCATGCACTTTGGAAAATCAAAGTTTTCGTCTTACTAATAAACTAACTAACTAACATACGTACACACACTCAGTTAGATAAACATTAGGGTGAGCTTATTTTGAGGGGTGTTTTAGACAATGATGTTTTCGCCAAAATCATCATATCACAGACGGATTTGTAAAAAGCCCCAGGGAAGGAAACTCTACAAAACATCGGAAATTTTAAATTTACGAAGATTTTTCAAAATTTCCAACTATTTTCCGGGGAACTCCTTTGCATTGGATTGAGTTTATTTTAGGGGATATTTTAGTTAATTATATTGTCGCCATAATAACCATATCACAGTCTGATTTGTATAAAGTTCCCCGGGAAGGAAACTCTAGAAAAAGTACGATCTTTTAAATTTACGAATTTTTTTTTTCAAAATTTCCGACCATTTTCCGGGGAACTCCTTTGCAGTTTCGAACAAAAAAACATTTTTGTACAAATTTTCTATTTCCTCTTCCACTTATTTTGAGCCAAATGTCAATTTTGAATAAGTTTTAAATTTACAAAAATATTTTTCAAAATTTCCAACCATTTTCCGGGGAACTCTTTTGCTTTTGGGAAGAAAAAAAACATTTTTTTACAAATTTTCTATTTCCTCTTCCATTTATTTTAAGCCAAATGTCAATTTTGAATATGTTTTAAATTTACAAAAATATTTTTCAAAATTTCCAACCATTTTCCGGGGAACTCTTTTGCTTTTGGGAAGAAAAAAAAAACATTTTTTTTACAAATTTTTTATTTCCTCTTCCATTTATTTTAAGCCAAATGTCAATTTTAAAAAGGTTTTAAATTTACAAAAATATTTTACAAAATTTCCAACCATTTTCCGGGGAACTCCTTTGCTTTTGGGAAGAAAAAAAAAACATTTTTTTACAAATTTTCTATTTCCTCTTTCATTTATTTTGAGCCAAATGTCAATTTTGAAAATGTTTTAAATTTACAAAAATATTTTTCAAAATTTCCAACCATTTTCCGGGGAACTTCTTTGTCTTTGGATATGTTTTAAATTTACAAAAATATTTTTCAAAATTTCCAACCATTTTCCGGGGAACTCCTTTGCAGTTGGGAAGAAAAAAAACATTTTTTTACAAATTTTCTATTTCCTTTTCCATATATTTTGCGCCAATTGTCAATTTTGAATATGTTTTAAATTTACAAAAATATTTTACAAAACTTCCAGCCATTTTCCGGAAAACTCTTTTGCTTTTGGAAAAAAAAACACATTTTTTTACAAATTTTCTATTTCCTCTTCCATTTATTTTAAGCCAAATGTCAATTTTGAAAATGTTTCAAATTTACAAAAATATTTTACAAAATTTCCAATCATTTTCCGGGGAACTCTTTTGCTTTTGGGAAGAAAAAAAAACATTTTTTTACAAATTTTCTATTTCCTCTTCCGTTTATTTTGAGCCAAATGTCAATTTTGAAAATGTTTTAAATGTACAAAAATATTTTTCAAAATTTCCAACCATTTTCCGGGGAACTTCTTTGCCTTTGGGAACAAAAAAAAAACATATCTTTCGAATCTTCTATTTCCTAAAAAAGTCCAAGAAAACATCTCACCCTAATGCACAGATCCTTAGACTTATACTGATATTTATGTATGTAGTTGTATGTACCATGACTGCACAACACTTGCACTCAAAAATCCTACACATACTCGCTCGCTCGTACACACTCAAGTTTGGCTCTTTAAGGATGGCTCTGCACGCACAAACGACACATACTCTTGCAAGAAGAAGAGTATGAGTTCAGTATTATTTTATGTTCCTGAATAAGAATGGACAATATGTTTGTGTGTATGTGTGTACGGACATCTCTATCTATGTTAAAAGCCTTTATGTGTATGCATGTATATATGTATTGATTTTTATTATCACCACCACTCAATATGCGATATATTGCCCATGTAAGAGAGTGTTTGACTGAGTGTCCCTATTCTTGGTCTTGTATTGCAGATTGCATTCATATGAGTGCGAATGTGTGTGAAAGTAAATGCACATGTCTTTATGACTTTAATTTATTGTTTAAATAATGTTTTGTATGTGTTTCGATAAACATAAAAGAATATAAACATGCAATATTCAATCGATGCCTTTTACAGAAGCTTGTAAGCATGACAGTGTGACCTCGTAATAACGAACAAAAGAACAACTAGCAAGAAATGGGGAAAATAATATTTTTCGAAAATTCAACATCAAAACAAGTTTAAATTGAAGAAATAGTGACATATTTCCTTATAACATTCATTCGATATTTGCTGATGCGTCCATGTAGTCATCAGAAAGAGCCAATTTGTCTTTAAAATATTCCCTAGAAGCTTAATGATCAAATCAGAACATATTGATAATTGACATGTAGCCTTCAGAAAGAGCTGACATCTCTGCCAATGTGCCTTTAAAATATTTCCTAGAAGCTTAATGATCAAATCAGAAAATATTGATATTAACTCGTTGAGAAATAACTCAGACTTGATGTGACCTTTAGAATGAACTGAATGGCAAAAATATTCTCGCGAATCTTAGACCATTTTCTAGTAGAAAGGTGAAGAAGTATTCTTGGAGTGTCCGGAGAAAATCTCCTAAAATGTCTAGAGAAGTTCTCTGAAGAACTCTGTGCAAACTTTGAAGTTGTTATCTGATACAGAATGAAAATAAACTAAATTTAAACACTTCCCCTACAACTTTACCGTTTTTTAAACAGTTAAAAAATGTCAACCATGTTTTAACTGTTTACTAATTCATTGTTATTACTCATACGACCATGTGACCAATCTGACACAGAGAGGTAATACAGATGTTGCAACAATTGACGTATGATTGATATTAATTCATTGTTATTACGCATACGACCATGTGGACAATCGTATATGTATCGATGTGACTTTTAAAAAGAACTGAATGACAGAACTCTTTCAAAAAATAGATTCTTAGACCATTTTCTAATAGAAAAGTGTAGAAAAAGTATTCTTTGGAGAATGTCTGCAGAAGTTGTTCCTAAATGTTAAGAAAAAATCTGTGTGAAATATCATCCAGACTTTGAAGTCGCTTTCGTCTGTATCAGACGAGGTATTTAAAATAGTATTTAAATTTATTTCCATATTTTTACTCAACTATAGTTCAAAAATTTCAATCACAGAAAATTTTCAGAAATTACATTTTTGAATTTCAAATTTGGAAATCACTATTTTGGAAATCACCTTCAGCAAATTTCATCAAAATTGGCAGACCTGCGAAAATGTCTCCTTGGTTTTACATGAAATTCCTCTATAGTAAAATGGGACACCATCAACATTCTCACCTGGACAGTTGAGAGGCCATTTTAAAAGTCAAGACACAACAAAAGCGCAAAGTAAATTGCTTGTTTGCGGCCTCTGCTATACACACACATACATATATAAACATACACACACTTACAAACCTATTTAAAACACACGATTTAATTCAATGAATGAATTCGCCTCACAAAGTATGCACACAAACACACACACACAAGCAAACATTGTTTATGTATTAGTGCCTAGGTGAGTATGTTTATTCAATACGCATATGTATGTATGAGTGTGTGTGTGCATGCACATACATATGTATTTGTATGCATACAATATTGGTAATTAAATTAAATGAAAGCACTAACACCTTTGTGTTCACAAACACTCACATGGAGGGAGACATTCCAAGGCACAGCAGACGAAAATAGGAACATGGCTACGAAATGGACCTACTGTTTACGGCTTACTCCGAATGGCTAATATATATAATTTTAGAGAAGCTTAAAAACATATGCTTCAAACAAGGCGACCCTTTGGTCAAAAGTCTTACCTCAGGCACATGCAAACTATTATTTAAATGATGAAGAAATACTGAAGTTTTCCGAAAAATCACAGTCTGTATGGAATGTCTCATATGTGCATATACTAAATCTTATGAATGTATATGCACACACATGCATGTTTATACGTTCCGTTGTACATACATATGTCTACATGAGTGCAAATGAATGTTTGAATCCTTGTTTATGAGCTGGCGATGGTGTTGCTGTGGGTGCACAACAACCCACACCCGCATACTTCTCTGTCCAATTGTCGGTGTTTATGAAGTTTACGTTTTTCTGTTCTGTACTGTACGTACGTACGTACACACAATTCTCGCTAGTGTGTTGTTGATGTGGCTTAAGGTTTCCTTTGCTACGAGTACGAGTATGTATGTACGAGCGTACGTACATAAATAAGTAAGTATTCCTTTGGATTTTCATTATGGTGTAAACTAATTGATGCTCTTCTCTTTGGCTTCCGCCAAGTGTTCTTTGAACAATTGACCTCCTCCTCGTACTCCTCCTGGACCTCCTCTACACCCGGCCCTTCTTATGGTGTTTATTGGCACTTGAATGATGGGTGGTGGTGGGTGGTTTGGTTAGTTGGTTTAAAGGCGGCATTTTGCGAAATGATCCACAAAATAATTTCGAAATTTAATTAAGGTCATAAGTTGTTTGGCTTTTGAGGTGTTTTTATTTGCTTTTATTCTTCTCCGTAACAATGAGCATTTAAAAATCAATGACATATTTATAAAGTTCAATGACATCATTGAAATGTCAAATGAATCATGAATTTCTATTCCACATCCTTACTAACCAACAATCAATGAAGTAAATTCAATAGGACTAATCTAAATACTAAAATTCTGTACAATTTATTTACTTTAAATATCAGTTTGGATTTCCTGCGAATATCCTATAATTCAACAAAGCAAGAAAGTCACTTTCCAGGATCTTAAAGCAGTTTGCTTTTTTATACTCGAATTAATAAAACAAATAAAAATTGATTAACACAATTAAAAAATAATTGATGTTAAGTCTTCACAAATGTTATAAGGTTTTTATACACATAAATGTCGCCAACATAAATGAAGCGAGACGGCACCGCCAAATAAATTGAGATGGTCTAATCTTTAGTTGAACCTGGATTGCCTGGGTGGCAAGAAGAAAAAGATTTACGCACTCAAAAATAAAAGATCTCAAATAAATTTGATCCTAAATTCGGATAAACTAAATTTAGTTCAAAATATTTGCTCAACATTTTTTAGAAAAAAATAATCAAATTTATTTAAAAAATGTTAATCAAATTAAAAAATACACAATTTTTTATTTAAAATTAGATCAAAATTTTTAGTTTACATTTTTTATTCAAATTAAATAAAAATTAATTCATAATTTTTACTCATATTTGGCCCAAATTTTTACTAAAAATTAGTTCATTTTTTTTTACTAAAAATTAGTTCGAATTTTTACTAAATTTAGTTAAATTTTTTTTACTAAAAATTAATGAATTTTTTGCTAATAATTAGTTTTAATTTATTACTAAAAATTAGTTCAAAATGTTTTCTAAAATTAATTATTTTCAATTATGTAAATTTTACTCAAATTTTGTACATAAATTTAATTCAAAATTTTGATTCAAATTTATTTCGAAATTTTTGAAGAAATTTAGTTCAAAATTTTTAATAAAATTAGTTAAAAAAACGTTTACTGGAAAACAGTTCAAATTTGGTTCAAAAATTTTACTAAAATTTAGTTGAAAGATTTCACTAGAATTCTAATTTAAATTGAAATTTAGTTAAAAAATGTTGCTCAAAATTTGTTCCCGAAATTTATACACAAATTTAGTTCAAAATTTTTAGTCAATTTTATTTCGAAATTTTTGAAGAAATTTAGTTAAAAATTTTTAATACAAATTAGTTAAAAATTTTGTATTCAAATTTATTTCAAAACTTTTACTCAAAAACAGTTCAAATTTGGTTCAAAAATTTTACTTACAAATTTAGTTCAAAGATTTCACTAAAAATTCTAATTTAAATTTAGTTAAAAAATTTTGCTCAAAATTTTTTTCCGAAATTTATACACAAATTTAGTACAAAATTTTTAGTCAAATTTATTTCAAAAATTTTGCTTAAATATATGCAAATGCAATTTAGTTAAAAAAATTAATCAGACAGTTCAATGGTTTTTTAAAGGAAATTTAGTTAGAATTCTTTTCTCAAATTTATTTAATTTTTTCTCAAATTTAGTTAAACATTTTTATTTGTTATTCAAATTTATTTCAAAATTTTTAACACAAATTTAGTTAAAATTTTTTGCTAAAATTTAGTTCAAAATCCTTACTCAAATTTATTTAAAAATTTTATTCGAACTTAATTGAAAATAGTATTTAAATTTATTTCCAAGTTTTTACTCAACTATTGTTCAAAATTTTCCATCAAATTTAGTTCAAAAATTTCAATCACAAAGTTGAGAATATCCAAATTTTCAGAAATTACATTTTTGAATTTCAAATGACATTTTTTGAATTTCAAATGATGTCTTTTTAATTGCAAGTGGTGTCTTTTGAATTTCAAATGGTGTCTTCTGAATTTCAAATGGTGTCTTTTGAATTACAAATGAAGAGTTTTGAATTTCAATTGGCATTTTTTGAATTTCAAATGGAATTTTTGAATTTGATTTGAGAATTTCTGAATTTCAAATAGAATTTTTTAATTTCAATTGATATTTTCTAATTTCAAGTGATGTCTTTTAAATAAAAATTGAAAATGGTGTAGTTCAAAAAATTTTTTTTTATTATTCTTCGAGCTAAAATTCGGAACGAAATGTTTGTAAAGTAAAGTATTTAGTGGGTATCCAATACACCGGAGTTACAAGTCGCTAAAACATCTAACGAGACCCACACATTTTTTAGAAATATGTGGAGTTATTCACAAAATGTATATTCTGTTATTATTACTATTAATTCCTTACTCCATGTTTAGGAGCTTATGGTTTCTAAAAAAGATTCCGAGTTACTACCTCTTCTTCTGTAGAGTAGTGTAATCCTTCTTTAACTAACTACTACTATATTGTAAAATCTTTGAATAATTACTTCATTACATGCCTTTTGTATTTATCTCTATCACTCGCTCTCTAAACATTTTCCAATTATTACATCTAATCTATAATGACCATTAATTTGTCATACGACTTGGCATTATTTACATTCACAATTGTTGTCCTATTTCAAGGATATTATCATCATATTGTTGTTCGCAACCAATATGTCATGAGTGTATATCGATTGAGTTGATGTTTGAACGGAGGGGTGGTAAAAAATGACCGATGATCTAGAATAAATTTAAATGGGAAAGAATAGGAAAGAAATAATTGAAAAGAATTGCGAAGCTTTCACATGATACAATATGACGTTGGAATTTATTCCGGATTCTTTTAAAAATACATAAATTTTCCTCAGTGATTTCAGGACTCCACGTCAATAATCCTATACATTTCAGGGGATGATTTTCGAATTCTTGAATTTTAATTGATGTTTCTTTTGGATTTCGATATATATTCTTTTGAAGTCCAATTGAAAATTGATTAGTGTTTACCACACATCTCATGTCACCCTCGTATGTGTGTGACACAATCTTAGCTTTTAATTTATGCCATTCAAACGTGAATCTTGTGATGTTCACAGAGTGCTCGTACATGGGAGTATTGTGTACAAATGTGTATTATTATTGTCTTGATAAATTACAATTATCATGGCAAAATTTCGTATAATTTGATGGCATTAAAGATTGGTTTAGTGTGACATACTCATACTTGTACATAGAGGCCATAGTCCTTTGAAATCGCAATTAATTGTAAAGAACATGGGGACATGGATAAATTATGGTTTACTCTATAAATTGATAGATATGAATTGAAAAGAGGAGACATGTAAGATCTAATTAAAATGTGGGTCAGCATTGTGATAGTTTATGAACGATTATATACTATAATTCCATCAACATGACCATTAATAATACCAAATATCTTTGCTGGGTTAGCATAAAAAACCATGCGATGTCAATGTCATTGAGGATGTTCATCAAATATGCAGCATACCGCAGAATGACATTTGATATTCGTGCTCCCACAGAACATTCATCCAGTTGATATGTTGACAATGAATTTCACATGTGCAAGGATATTTCAAACCAATTATGACATTTAAAAAACTGACCAGCGCAAAACTACTGGCAGCTATGCACATGCTCTGGTCAAATGTCAATGACAATTAGTGCACGTTACTGCAGATTTGAAGGATATAAAGAAAACAGGAGAAAAATACAATTATAATTTAATAATAGCTTAACATCAATGACCACCATACATTTGAATTTACTGCAAGTCCTTTATAAAACGAATAGACTTTAGTTTGGTTTATTATTGAATTTGTATTATACATAGTTTATGAATTCAGTTTACTATGTTTATTAATTAATTATTATGAGATTTTCTATTTGTCAAAGATATTTCCCCATGAAATTCACATTAAGGTTTTAGCATTTTGCATTTCAATTCACAAACAAAATAAATATTTATCTAACGAGCACTTGGAACATTAAGTTAGTTGTCTTCATTATGAAGTAGATGAAATGTTGGAAGACAATAGCAAAGATGAGAAGAGAAATCGAAGGCGCGGGCAATAGATGGCGATGAAAATGTAGATTATATAAGGACACCTTAAAATTATATAATAAATTTCTTTATAATTAAATTAATTGAAGTTTAACGAAGCTTGGGGAGAAGTTTAATCTGAATATTTAACATCAATGCTAGGTATTTAGTCTTTTAATTCCTTACTAAGTATTATTGCATTATTCTTCCTAGTCCTATAAGAGTTCTTAGTCTCATAAGTCTCTTATGAGACCTAAGTGTTCTTAGTCTTTCCAATCTTCTAATTATTCTTACTGTTCTAAGAATTCTAAGTCTTATAATTCTTCATAGTTTTTTAAGCCGTCTAATTATCTTAGTTTTTATAATTATTCTTACTATATCTCTTCTAAGTCTATTTAGTCATATAAGTCTTCTTAGTCATCCAATTTTTCAGAGTCTCCTGAATATTTAACATCAATGTCTGGTATTTTAAGTATGTTCCTTATACTAAGTATTCTTGTATCATTCTAAGACTGATATGTCCTCTAAGACTTCTAAGTCTTCTTAGTCCTCTAAGTCTTCTAATACTTCCAAGCCTCCTAAGCATTCTTAGTCACTTAAGTCTTCCTAGTTTCATAAGTCTATAATGTCTTCCACATCTTCTTATTATTCTTCTTCTTCTAAGTCTCCTAAGTGTTCTTAGTCTACTAAGTTTTCTAAGCCTCCTAATTCTTCTTAATCTAACTCTTCTTAGTCTCCTATATCTCTTTAGTCATCTAAGTCTTCTTCGTCTCCAAATTCATCTTAGTCATCTAAGTCTTCTTATCCTCCTGAATTTTTGACATCAATGTCTGGTATTTGGAGTATATTTAAGTATTTTAGCTCATTATACTAAGTATTCTAGTATTATTCTAAGACTTCTTTATCCTCTAATACTTCTAAGTCTTTTTAGTCCTCTAAGACTTCTAATACATCCAAGTATCCTAAGTATTCTTAGTCATCTAAGTATTCCTAGTCTGTTAAGTTTCCTAAGTGTTCTTAGGCATCTTTGTCTACTAAGTTTTCTTAGGCTCCTAATTCTTCTTAATATAACTCTTCTAAGTCTCATATATCTCTTTAATCATCTAAGTCTTCTTAGTCTCCTAATTCTTCTTAGACATCTAAGTCTTCTTAGTCTCCTGAATGTTTGACATCAATGTATGGTATTTTAAGTATCTTTAGGTATTTTAATTTAATTTTAATATTAAGTATTATTGTATTATTTCAAGGCTATTTTATTCTCGATGACTTCTAAGTCTTCTTAGTCTTCTCCTAAGAATTCTTAGTCATCTAAGTCTTCCTAGTCTCTTAAGTTTTCTAAGTGTTTTTAATCTACTAAGTCATCCAAATCTTTTAAATAATCTTATTCTTCTAAGTCTCCTAAGTATTCTTAGTTTCCTACGACTTTTAAGTATTCTCCTAAGTATTCTTAGGCATTTAGTCTTCTAAGGGCTCTTAGTCTCCTTGGTCTCCTAAGACTTTTTAATCATCTACGACTTCTTAGTCATCTATGTCCTTTAAATCTCCAAAGTCTTCTTAGGCGCCCCAACATTTCCCATACCCGTACATCTCTCTCTCTCTCTATCTCTGTGTGCGTCAATCATATTTTGCCCAAAATGTATTATTAAAGTAAATACAATTAAATTTTTGGAAAATTCAACAAAACTATAAAATGTTTATTTTCACCTGAAAGCATTGTCGAATACACAATGTTTCCATACATGCCCACCAATGTCCAATTGTGGACATACAGAGAGAGCGAGAGATGAAATCAAATAAACTCGAAACTGTATTTATTTACATGTGGGAATATGGACACATGTCTCCATGCTCGTGATGATGTCGCAGGGAACGTTCGTATGTTGTTTGGAATGAATAAATGTGAATAAATGCATTTTATGCGGTACTTACGGTCACTTGTCCGTTGGGCGTCTCTGGTGGTTCCCATGTTATGACCATGGTGGATGATGATAATGGTCGGACTTGTACATTACGTGGTGCACTTTCCATTTCTAGAAATGAAATTAAGATAATGCATGAATATATTTGTTATTTTATAAGGCAAAAAAGAAGGAGTAGTGTTGTGAGAAGGGCAAGAAATAAATGCTGACAATAAGGGATCAAAAATATGAGAGAAGGGAAATGAAATCAAAGATCAATTTATTTAGATGAAATTAATAACTTTCAAAACAACAAACAATAGTAATGAATTTAAGAAAATTCTCTTAAGTAAATTTTCTAAAATACTTTTCGAGTTATTCTATAAGATTACTAAGCATATGTTAATATCAGGAATGACACTACAGAGTTTTAAAAAAATACCTTTCCGATATTTCAGTTTAAAAACTAAGAACATTATGATATATAAATTAATATTTTTTAATTCATAAATTTCCCAAAATTTCTTACTAAGGGAAATTTTTAAAATCATTTATATACAATAATCAATAACATCATAAAAATTCCTTTCATGATATTTGGGTGAATTTTTTTAAATACTATTGTTAATAAATAATTTTCATCATGTTCTTTGGTTAAAGTTATCAAACATAGTAAGATTTAAAAATTTCCCTGAAGGAAAATTTTCTAACATCATTTCTAAGTGAATCGTCCTGCTTATTAAATGTATTATAAATAAATTTAAAAATTTCCCTTAATTGACATAAATTTGTCAATAATAATGAACTTTTAAACATTGTCTAAATTGCCCTTATTGTGGTATACATAACCACAAAAAGAACAATTATTGCGGTTTCAAGTAATTATTGTTAAATATGTCAATAATAATATATAATATAATTGTAATTAAATTATTTTCCATTTTATTCTTATGTCAAACTTATCAACAATAATTAAATTGAGAAAATTCACAAAAATGCCATCCATCTTACTAGACGGGTGAGATGAGACATTCTTGTTAAATATGTCAATAATAATACAATAAGAACAATTCGTTAATGGAAATTTTTAAAAATCTAAATCCAGAGTTATTCCTCCTTTTGATTCAAAGCTAATAACATCCCAAAAATCATTTGAAAATTCTCGTTTATTATTTTCGTATAAAATTCTATAATCAAACCTATCGTGAAAAAAATTTCCCTGGGAATGCATTGTTCGCTTGAATTTCCAATTGTGATTTATGTGATTTTCTGCTTTTTTAGGTCGATTTGATCGCCCTATTTCTATACAAGACAAAGAAGTGAAACCTATTCTCGGGTTATATTCATATTAGCATCTTACGCCTGCAGGGGAATTGAAAATTGCAGTTGAATAAATTTCCCTTTTATTCGCGTAAGGCTGAATATAATGGGTTTAACATTAAACAGAACGATATTTTAATATATTACCATGTTAAACTTAAAATTTCTCAACTTCAATAATGAAGTTTAGAAATTTCCCAAAAATTTCCTATAAGGGAAATTTTCTAAAATGCCTTCTAAGTTATTCGACCAGATTATTTGAGACATTAACAGAAAGTTATTGGCAACAATATTGCCAAAAAATCCACCAAAATATCTCTTTATTGGATTTAAGTTTAAAAATTAAAATATTAATCTAATATTAAATATTTTCCACGCCATTCTTATGTTAAACTTCTAAAAAATAATGAAATTGAGAAATTTCCCAAAAATTTCCCTTAAGGGAAATTTTCTAAAATGTCTTCCCAGTTATTTGATATATATCTTCCACGTTATTTTTATGTTAAACTTATAAAAAAGAATGAATATTAGAAATTTCCCTTAAGGGTAATTTTCAAAAACTGTTAAAAAGTTATGCCTCGTGATTTCTTTAGGTAAATTAATTTAAATTGTCTAAGTAATGAAATAGAGAAATTTCCCTTAAGGGAATTTTTCTAAAATGTCTTCCCGGTTATTTGATATATATCTTCCACGTTATTTTTATGTTAAATTTATAAAAAACGATGAAAATTAGAAATTTCCCTTAAGGAAATTTTCAAAAACTGTTAAAAAGTTATGCCTCGTGATTTTTTTAGGTAAATTAATTTAAATTGTCTAAATAATGAAATTGAGAAATTTCCCAAAAATTCCCCTTAAGGGAATTTTTCTAAAATGTCTTCCCGGTTATTTGACATATATCTTCCACGTTATTTTTATGTTAAACTTATAAAAAAAGGATGAAAATTAGAAATTTCCCTTAAGGGAAATTTTCAAATACTGTTAAAAAGTTATGCCTCGTGATTTTTTTAGGTAAATTAATTTAAATTGTCTAAATAATGAAATTGAGAAATTTACCAAAAATTTCCCTTAAGGGAAATTTTCTAAAATGTCTTCCCAGTTATTTGATATATATCTTCCTTATATATCTATCTTATTGTTATGTTAAACTGATCAACAAGAATGGAAATAAGAAAATTCCCAAAAATTTCCCTTAAGGGAAATTTTCAAAAACTGTTTAAAAGTTATGCCCCGTGATTTCTTTAGGCAAATTAATTTAAATTGATTACCGATAGCAATTAAATTGAGAAATTTCCCAAAAAATTCCTTAAGGGAAATTTTCTAAAATACTTTCCCTTTTATTATTGACAAATTTCTCAAAAAACCCCTTAAGGAAATTTTCCAAAACTTTTTTAATAGTTATGCCTCGTGATTTCTTTAGGCAAATTTATTTAAATTGACTACCGATAGCAATCAAATTAAGAAATTAAGTATTATCTGCGATATTATTCCTTCAAGTTTAAAATTTAAAATAATAATGTATTTTCTTAATGATTTCCTTATTATTCTTATGGTAAACTTATCAATAACAATTAAATTAAGAAAATTCCCTGAAATTCTCCTTAAGGGATTTTTTTTTGAAAAACTTCTCAAAAGTTATGCCTCGTGATTACTTGAGGCAAATTAACTTAACCTCATTCCGTCCGCCTAACGTATCTAACTTCATTTTACGTTTCTCAATAAGAAAGCAAAAAAGTCAACTTCATTATAATCGATAATTGCTAAAGTTTTGATTTCCTCCTTGATACTTTTGCAATCATCGTCTCATTCTGCTCGCTGCAAAACGTTAGAATAAGCTGGAAGAAACCAATTGAAAAAGTTTTTAATAATTATTTGTATTAAACATGGATGGTAGTGGAGTGTAGTGTTGTAAAGTCAACAACAGCAACAGCAACAACCACGAAACGATATATCCCACCACTTGAGATGAAAAAAGTTAATAAACGATTATCTGCATAAAACTGACAACTTTAACCGCCAACTCACTCCACGGCGGAGTCTGTTCTGCGTATGACGGTGTTGGAGCCCGTGCCGTGCCCTGCCTTGCCGCTGACGTGAATGTGATCCATGGTGGATGCAAAAACATGAATCAATATAAACTTTTGTTGTTGATGTTGTTTTGAAAAAATAACAGCAACAACAACTTCAATTAATTGCTAATTAAAATGATGCAAACGATATCGGAAGAAGACAACTTCTACGATGCAAGCTACACAGACATGAAGTCACCACCACAATTTCCATAGATAAAAGGAAATCGTGGTTAATTCTACAGGTAAGAATGTAGAGAAACCGCAGGAGTTGTGTGTGTCTCGTACAAAGAGTCCGATATGGAACGGAGTGTAGAAAGTCACCACAAACGTCACTACACCGGCACCACTCCGGCTTATTTCAATTGACTTTGGTTGTGGAAGATGACCACAATTTCCCTGTGTATATATAGTTCACAATGATGAAGAAGCCATAGGATATATCAAAACATTAAACGAGGGCGGTATTGAAGAGCAACGTCATTCAATTCAAATTCTATCCAGTATTTTTCCATAAGAATACAAAAGCTCAACTGCTGCATCCGTAGCTTTAAAGATTAAATTTCTGCTTACTTGGCCAAAGTAAGTGAATCCTCTCGCATTATTTACACTTATTATATCCCCTCCGGAAGAAAAATTAATGCTTCAACCCCAACCTCCCCGGTTACAAGGTGTATATCATAAAATTGGTAAGAGTTGCTGTTGTAAAGAACACAAAGGAAGAGCAGTGCGAACGATGATGGAAAATATACTGGCAAGTAAATCCTCTTAACTTTTTAAAGACGTTGAAGATGTCGAAGACGACGACAAACACTTTCAGTGAATTTCCTTACTCTTGGTCAGAAATTAAGTGGTTGTTAAGGGGAGATAGGGGATGGGGGATTGGAGGGGGAAGAGCAAAGTCCATTTGTGCCATAAAATATTGAAAATTTGTATAAGCTGACAATCCTTTTTGATGGCAAATAAAAATATACTCGCACCAGACACGAATGGCATGAAGAGAAATTGTTATTCAAATTGAGTTGTTGTTGGTGCAATTTGACAGTGGGGCGAAAACAAATCAAGGGAACTGCATAGACTTAAATATTAATGTAATATTATGATTAAATTATCAATAACATTTAAATTGAGAAATTTCTCTTAAGGGGAATTTTCTCAAAAACCTTCCCTTTCCCTTTTTGAGATATCAATAGGTAACTATAAAACAAACAAAAAAACAAAAATAACTCCTTAAGTTTAAAATTAAATATAAATTTATTTTCAAAATATTTCCCATGTTATTCTCATGTTAAACTTATCAACAATAATGAAATTGAGAAATTTCCCAAAAATTTCCCTTAAGGGAAATTTTCTAAAATGTCTTCCCACTTACTCCACTAGTTGAGACATTAACATAAAGTTATTGGAAACAATAATACAAAAAAATCCCAAAAATATCCCCTGAATTTTAAAATTTAAACATAATTGTAATTAAAGTATTTTCCATGTTATTATGAACAATAATGAATTTGAGAAATTTCACAAAAATTTCGCTGAAGGGAAATTTTCTAAAGTGCTCTCTCTGTTATTCGAGAAATTGCCATAATTTTTTGCTAACAATAATACAAAAAATCCCAAAAATATACATTTAAATTTAAAATATTAAATATAATTGTAATTAAAATATTTTCCATGTAATTCTTATGTTAAATTTATTAAAAATAATTAAATTGAGAAATTTCCCAAAAATGTCCCTTAAGGGAAATTTTATAAAATGTCTTCCCAGTTATTCGACTGAATTAATTGAGACATTAACATAAAGATAACAATAATACAAAATAACAATAATACAAAAAAAACACAAAAATATCCCTTTAAATTTAAAATATTAAATATAATTGTAAGTAATATATTTTCCATGTCATTCTTATGTTGAACTTATCAACAATAATGAAATTGAGAAATTTCCCAAAAGTTTCCCTTAAGGGAAATTTTCTAAAATGTCTTCCCATTTACTCGACTGGATTAGTTGAGACATTAACATGAAGTTATTGGTCAAAATAATACAAAAAACACCTTAAGTTTAAAATATAACTAATTAAAATATTCTTACGTTAAATTTATCAACAATAATGAAATTGAGAAATTTCCCAAAAATGCCCCTTATTCGACTGACTTTTTTGAGACATTAACATATAGTTATTGGTAACACTAATACAAAAAATCAGAAAAATATCCATTTAAATTTAAAATATTAAATAAATAAATTTGTTTAACTTATCAAGAATAATGAAATTGAGAAATTTCCCAAAAATGTCCCTTAAGGTAATTTTCTAAAATCCCTCCCACTTACTCGACTGGTAAACATAATGTTATTGGTAACACATAATAAAAATCCTAAAAATATCCCTTGATATTTATTTTTATTTCAAATTTAAAATATTAATGTATTTCAAAATATTTTCCATGTTATGCTTATGCTGAACTTATCAATAATAAATAGTCAATTTGAGATATTTCCCAAAAATTAATTAATAATTAAAATATTTTCCATGTTATTCTTATGTTGAACTTATCAACAATAATGAAATTGAGAAATTTCCCAAAAATTTCCTTTAATGGAATTTTTATAAAATACCTTCCCACTTACTCCACCGGATTATTATAATACAATAATTTAAAAAAAAAAAACTTTGAAGTATTAATGTAATTTCAAAATATTTTCCAAGTTATTCTTATGCTAAACTTAGCAATAATAATTAAATTGAGTAATTTCCCTTAAAGGAAATTTTCTAAAATCTCTTTCCTGTTATTCGACTGGATTATTTGAGGATCTACTTAAATTTATTGTTAAAAATATTAACCAGGGAACTAGATAAACTCCGGAGCAAAATATAATTTAAAAAAGTAAATGCAGAAACGAAAGATGTAAGTTGTCGGGAATGGATTTTCACACGCATATTATCACAATCGACTTCATGTGGTCTAAATGGTTCGGATGATTACCTGCCACACTCTAATCTAGTGCGATTGTGATAATTTTAATAAAAAGTGAGCAAATATACACACAAAGAAAAAATTCGTTACACACAAACGAAAAGTTAGATAAAAGAAATTTGTCTGTCGCAAACGATCAACTGATATGATTTTCTTTGAAGAAAGATAATTAAGCAAGATGTGAAGGGCCAATATACATCATGTTACTCCCTTTGTTCTCTCAACTATCTTTAATATTTTGTGATAATTTTAATAAAAAGTGAGCAAATATACACACAAAGAAAAAATTCGTTACACACAAACGAAAAGTTAGATAAAAGAAATTTGTCTGTCGCAAACGAATAACGCATAACGAATAACTGTCTCAACTATCTTTAATATTTTCAAAAAATCCTCTCTCATTCGTTTGTGAGAATCATTTACGTAAAAAGTCATTTACTTGAAAAGTATCTGCGAAGCTACCTAACGAAGGCTTTCACGCGCCAGAACTCATTATATTGGCAGTGTGCAGCCAAGTAATAAATGTCACCATGTTATTTATAAATAAATTTGCATTCTATAAAATAAAGATGCAAAATGGTCTCGAGTCAGGAAAATATCCCAGTTCAAATCAAATTTGCTATCATATTTAAAGCAATATGCGTTTGCTGTAAACATAAATCATGAAACATTTTACATAAAACAATGTTCGCGCACAGCAATAGAAACTACGTTTAGCATAAACGGTTTCTTTTGCGGGAAATATTTCAACTGTTGCGGTAAAAGTAGATCGTTTGAGACAATTAAACTATGTTTGCAATAAACGACTTCCAAACAATCTTATTTTCTTTGCGTTAATGGACGGTTATCTCTCTTCCAAACAATCTTATTTTCTTTGCGTTAATGGACGTTTATCTCTCTATAAACAGAGATTTTCGATAACATCATATTTTCCCTATCCTAGACTGCTCCCAATCCTCTTCCGTATCCGCCTTCCAAGGCGAAAGTCAATTCAAACACCAAAATCACTGGTTCGAAAACAAAACGAACCTCTCATGCAAGAGAGAATTCTTGCCATGATGGTAACACAACAGCAACTTGAACATACTTGCACCATAATAAATACAAGCTTCTATCATCTACAACGTAAATTTGAATTTGCCAAAAAGTTCGAGGACTCTGTAGTAGTGTGAGACGAAATACCAGATACCAGAACTAAACACAACAAATGCTTATTTAGAAGAGGAAATCAAATCAATTGAGTGCGGTTGTAGTTGATACACAAACAGACAGACAAACATTCTGCAACGCACATAGAAATTTTCCAACAGTACCAGTCTTTGGGCAAAACCACTACTTGGAGCAAAAGTGCTTGTAATTGTGTGAATTTGAATATTTGTCCATTGTCTGTGGGTGTATGTGTTGCAGTTAGTACGGGTAAGTGTAAATATGTTTGTGTTTCTAGATATACATATAGACTAATTCTCAACAGCTAAACAAACACAAGTACAGTGGGGATATGGAGGGTGGTGTGATAAGGTCGATCAAAATATTTTTTTTTGAAAAAATATTTTTTCTAATTTTTTAGGTGACTGTTCATAAACCACTGTGTCTATATAAAGGAGAACAACACAACATTTGTAACCATCATAATTAGCTTTAATTGAAAATATAAGAGGGTATAATGAGACCTATATTACCAAAATGAAAGTTCAAATATTAAAGGTACCTTTAACTAAAATTCAAATTTAAATAAAAATTAAAAAAAAAAAATATCGGTTAAAAAATATTTGATGCTGATTTTATAAATCAGAATGCGTCAATGTACACAAAAATAAATTTCTAGGTCTCGGACATAAATTTTTATTTTTTGTTTGCTTAGTGTAATTGACATAATAGGTAAAGACGGCAATATTTTATTTATTTTTGCTTAAATTTGAAATATTGCTGGGAATGACGTTTGAAGCTGATTTAAGTAAAATACTCAAAGACCATTTTTTAAGATATTCGAATTTTGGTATCTTGGATGGAAAACGATCTCCTTTCTTTTCAGATATCAAGTCACATGACCTTGTAAGCTCAACCTCATCATCTCGAAAGAACACAAAAATGCCAACTTCCATGATTTAATTTAAAATTTCCCTAATTTATTTCGCTACCCCTCGTGTTTTTCCGAAAGGAAATCTTTCGTTTGTCTTTGACTTCATTAAAACTTAAAGTCAATTTATTTTATGTTTTCTTTTTAAGAAGAAAATTGGGGGGACAGACAGAGAGACATTATCACATCTGTGTCTGTGTCCTCAAACAAGTAGGTGTATTTATATGAAAATTTATGTTATTATTTTGAATAAATACTAAAAAAAGATTAGTTTTGTTGTTGGTTTTCTTTGGGTGTCGGTATCGGGTTGAGTTTAAAGTAAATGTATGCATGATGTAGACCAAAATGTTAACAAGGATGTTGGTTTTCTGTTGGTTCATAAGGAGACAATTTAAGTATTTTGTAGAAAGCTAAATTTAAATAGACCAAGACAAATATGAAAAGACAGAGTAGAAAATAAAAATATCATAAAATTAATTCGGATAAAAGCTGAATTAAGTGATAAAGGGGAAAAATGTGGAGATTGAAATAAACTGATGAAATAGGGAAGTAGTCCCTCTTTAAATCACATTTAAATAACGTTGACATTTTTGAAAATATCATATCATAAAATTAATTTGGATAAAACCGGAATTAAGTGACAACAGCAAAAATGTGGAGATTGAAAAAAAAAAACTGATGAAATAGGGAAGTAGTCCCCCTTTAAATAACATTTGAATAATGTTGCAAATTTTGTATATCCTTGGTATGGAATGGAAATACCAAACCTAGGATTATTTTTTAAATAGTAACCAGTACAGAGAGCCAGTACTTTGGAAACCTGCTTTAGCTTCCTCTTCCTGCAGATTTGAATTTTTCTGTAAATTGTAACCTCAGAGCCAGTACTTATGAAACCTTGTTTTACTTCCTCGTTTCCTTCAAACTCTCACACTATCTGTTCAGATTTTTGATTTTTTTGTCACAAAATAGGAAAAAAAATTATACCAAACTTTTTTCTCACACACAATATAACAACATGTGGTGTTTGATTTCCAACAACCCCCATCCGTCCAAAAACAAAAAAAAAACGTAAAAATATTTCCATATAACCAAATATACATACATATATATTCTCGGTAAAACAAAATATGCAAATTTGCCTCAAATACTCACATACACGCACAAATAATTTCATACACACACAGAGACACATCCACAAGTATGTAGGGACGTTAAAATATTGGCATACCATTGCGAAAATTTATTGAATATATTACCGAACGGAACGGGAGAATCCACCACTCTGCGTTGGAAATTTTATGCATGTAAAATATGTGGAAAAAAGCAAAGGTATTCAGGAGAAAAATGAAACTCAAGGCTAAATAGTATTTTCCTTTTTGCCATCATTGATTTTCAGCTTGTGTGTGTTTTTATTCCGCGAACATTTCTTCAGAAAAAATATAGCAAATATGGTAGACGTCATACAAATTATGGGGAAAAAATGAGGCCATCCAAAAATTTCAAAGGACAAGGTCTTAACATTCAAATTAGACAATTTTGATGATTAACAAAACTATCAAGATAAAATTTACATTGTAGATGCATTTACTTCTCAGCAATGACTTGCCAATATTCTGAAACTCAATTGCGACAATTTTGATGAATACGATTCTGTTAAAACAAAGAGACATTTCTCTAGTCTGAAACCCAAATTAGACAATTTTGTAGATTAACAAAGCCATCGGAGGATGGAATCGAGTCTTATCATTGAATATGGTTTTGTTAAAAATATGGTAACGAAACAACCAAAATGATGTTGAAAGTCATTGTTGAAAATGATGAATACGATTCTGTTAAAACAAACAGACATTTCTCTAGTCTGAAGCCCAAATTAGACAATTTTGTAGATTAGCAAAGCCATCGGAGGATGGAATCGAGTCTTATCATTGAATATGATTTTGTTAAAAATATGGTAACGAAACCGAAAAATGGTTTTGTTTGAAAAACTGAGACATATTGTCAATGTTTCTGCTCCTCAACATTCCATTGTGAATACTTCGAATCCCAAATGCCACCAATTCTTATGACTAGCGAAGCCATCAATAGCATATTGAGTCTCATCACTGAATATGATTGTATTCAAAAAGATGGAGACACTTTGAGGATACATTTGATTATCAACAATAAATCGCTAGTTGATTTTCCCAACCCCAAATTAAGCAATTTTGATGATTAACCAAGCAATCGGAGGACATTGTCGTTGAAAATGATTTTGTCAAAAAAAAAAAACATGGTGACGTATCACTTATACATTTGTCTCTCAATATTCTCTTGTGAATATATCGAATACTAAATGCGATATTTTTGACGTTTAAGGAAGTCTTTAAAATTAAATTAAACACAATCTCCCAACCTGTGGAATACTTCCAAACAAGCTACGGCAAATAATAGACATTTGACGCACACATCCCTTATATGACCAAATTAGATCAAGAAAAGTTTTGACTATGTGACATAAAATCAAAAGTTGTCATATATATCTTATCTTATTTTAATATATAATTAATATATAATATATGTATATCTAATTTTAATATATGCGTTAATACAATTCATTACCAGTAATTTTGAGTCCACAATTAAATGAATATTGCCAGTGCCACGTTCAATGCATATGCAAATTTAGCTTTTTACGATTTCGAAATCTCATCTTAATATATCAGCTCAACATTTGCAAAAAAATCAGGAGAAATGGCTTACCGTTTTTTGTTAATTAATAAATCATACCAAATATCCAGATAAATCATTCCTGTAAATTTATCGATTGATTGGAACACGTGCATTTTGTAGTGCATACTTTTAGGGTTTTGATAAATTTACTATTGAAATCATTTGTTGTTGGTCTTAAAGTGCAAGTTATCATGTTTCCCTAGAGCTTTTTCTAAGACAAGAAATTTGTTATATATAACACTTGATAACATGTTGTCATTTTTGGCTGATGTTACATGGGGTGTTCCCTAGGGCGTACCTCAAAAAAAAAGTTCGCCGTACACCTTCGAATATGAAGTATTATTGAAAGGTAGTTTCAAAAAAAATTTTTTTATTTTTTTATGCCAATGACTTCAAAGACAAAAAAATCGGTATCGTCGAGACAAAAACATCGATGTATCACACTTTAAAATCCGTTTATAAATGCAGAAGTTATATAGAAAAATGTAAATGCGCGACCCCTACGTTCGGCATAAAAAATAAAAAAAATTTTTTGAAACTACCTTTCAATAATACTTCATATTCGAAGGTGTACGGCGAACTTTTTTTTTACTTGTAACCTGGTACGCTCTAGTGTTCCCCAAGGCTCGGTATTGGCGCCTAACTATACAATTGTCATTCATAGGGAATTTTTTATTTCTGACGATTCGTTGCATTTCAATGTGTGACTTCACCTCATCGGCATGTTCATAAATATTATTCAGACTGGGATAGTTCCCCAAAGCAAAAATTTAGAACTCATTTAGAACTCAAGCAGTTTAAAATATCTTGGTAGTAATTTTAATAAACTATTTAAATTTAACAATTATGCCAGATATAATATAAGGGGACTTCTTCAGCTCATTTTGAAAACAAATATATACCGATTAGAACCAAATTACTTTTATACAAAGTGAGTATCAGACAGATCTTTTGTACACATTTCCGACATGGTTCACCATATTTCCAACGGTAATGAAAAATATGGAGAGAGGGAGAGACATAGTTCGGAAGAATTTTCGATCATTTAATAGAAAGTTCACTAAACGCTATATATATGAGATTTCATTGCTCTCTCCTCTGTCTGATTAAGCACTTGGACTTGGACTTCAGTTCAGCCTTCAGGAAGCTCATTTTCGTCTCGGTGGCTAAGTTAATAAGCAAAATTGCCGTATATGGGGTTCAGAGAACCCGAACGTGGCTATTGAGAAACCAATACATCCACAACGAGTCACAATTTGGTTTGGATTTTGGGCTGTACAAATGTAAATGACAAAGTTCAACCTTTCCAATAAAACCAGAAATTTGAAAAAAATATTCAGTAATTTTTTATAGCCCTTTCTAATTTAAAATGTTACATTACTCACCCTACATTTATCCGCGATTGGTATTCTACTTGAACAACTCGATATTCCTGGTCGAACTTCTACTCTACTCCTCCGAAAGTTGTGGTTCCCCTTACATTTTTGATACCTCATATAAAAATCCCACAATTAGCACAACGGGGAAATAAATCACAAAAATTGTTTTTTTTTTTTTTACAAAAATAACCGTCAGTCGTTAATTTCGATAGATAATGAGAAGACAAAAAATATTTTTAGCAGCTGTGTCCGTGGATAAAAATAAGTTTTTATTTCGAAATTGGTGCTTTGGAATTATTTGGGATTTATTTTCCCCATTTTGGAAATTATGCGATTTTTATATGAAGTATTACAAAGACTGTTTTTTAATTTTTTTTTTGATACGCTATATAAAAATCCCACAATTCCCCAAACGGGGAAAATAAATCCCAAAATTTTGATTTCGATCGAGGAAAAAACAAAATTAAGTTTTTGTTTCGAAATTTGAGCTTTGGAATTATTTCGGATTTATGTTGCCCTTTTTGGGAATTGTGGGATTTTCATATCACGTATCACAAAAACTGTTTTTCAAATTCTTTTTTTTTTTGTTTTCAAAAATACCTAATATAAAAACCACACAATTCCAAAAACGGGGAAAATAAATCCCATGAATTTTAGTTTTTTTTTAGAAAAATAACCGCTATTTGTTAATTTCGATCGAGGACGAGAAGAAAAAAATATTTTTAGCAGAAGCAGCTGATAAAAATAAGTTTTTATTGTTTTTGTTGTTTGTTCAATTTTTTCCATTTTGAGAAGAATAAAAATGGTCCCCTCCGAAAGTTGTGGTTTCCCTTACATTTATTGTTGATTTTTTATAAAAGTTCGATATTGTAGTAGGATATTCTAAGAAAACAATTGTGCTTCGGTAGAAAAATATTTTTCAATTGACTCAAACATAAACCATTGTATATATCAGAATGGATAAAGTGTGACTTAGACCAAAGTTTCTAAAAGAAAAACGTGTAAATATTTATATATATTTTTTTTTTTTGGAAATAAAATATTTTGTGTTTTCATTCATTTTTGCAAGGATATATTACTTTTGCGAAGAAAAAATAAAAAAAAAATGTTTGTTCAATTTTGAGAAGAATAAAAATGGTCTCCTCCGAAAGTTGTGGTTCGTTCCCTTACATTTATTGTTGATTTTTTATAAAAGTTCGATATTGTTGTGTGGATATTCTAAGAAAACAATTGTGCTTCGGTGGAAAAATATTTTTCAATTGACTCAAACATAAACCATTGTATATATCAGAATGGATAAAGTGTGACTTAGACCACTATCATTCTAACTGGAACATATAATCCTTAGTTGTTTTTGAATGTAATACTACCTGATTCGACAAGTTTTTTCTTCTTACGAAGAATTTTTTTGTTTGGTAATGGTGAGGAGAAGAACCACACTCAAACTTTGGTTATATACGTATTTCATATACTGTATGGGGATAACTCATCAGTGGCGCATCTGTATAGAGTGCTTGGTGTTACCATGTTGTTTAATAAAATTTACAATATAATTTTGGCTCTATAAATAGGCTGTAGTTAGTGAAGACGAAGTATTTCTAGTAGTAATATATAGAAAAAATTATTTTCGATAATATTTGATTTGAACTGGGATATTGTCCTGGCTCAAGACCATTTTGCATCTACATATATTTAATAGAATGCAAATTCAGTTACAAATGGCATGGTGACATTTATTACTTGGCTGCAGACTACCACGATCATGATTTCGACCATGTCAAAAATCTTTTCAAGTGGCTTCGCATCGATAATATTCACTAAACTAATGTAATTGCCCTATAATAATTACTATTACTTTCTGTAGCAAATATTTGAGTTACTTCTTTTTTCCATTTACTTGAATTTGCCGTTCCCAGTATTTCAATTGGGAGGGGTTTTAAATTTATTGCCAAAATAAACACTTTTTAATTTGCAATTATTTGGTATTTATTTTATGCAAATATAATTCAGCATCCATCAATTTCATATACATACATTTGCCTGAGTGGGAGGGTGTGTGTGTATGTATAGTAAAACCATAGACATTTTATGTATTAATTTTCATACTGGAGAAATTTTCCATTAGTACTATTTACCCATTAAAGCAAATCATTTAGGTAGATGGATAAATGGAAGGATGGATGGATGGATGGCATGAAGATTTATACACAGATAGACCAGTAGGTAGGTGTAGCGACAGACAGAGGGATATTTAGAGAATTCGTTTTAAAATGCAAATCCTTTGGAGAAAATAAATATGAGAGACAAAATCAATAAGACCATAGGAATATTTTATAGAAATTTGTGGGGGCACAATGATACTAATTGCTGTCTTGAATTAGTCCAGACATCAAAAACCAAACTATTTTCGGTTGGCAACACTTCTTCATTGTCACTTGGAATTATTTTCTATGCAAATTGTCCACCCATTTCACAAAGTGAATTGAATTGACAATAGTTGGAATAATTTCTTGGTATATTGTTTGCATTGAAATAAAACAATTGTTGGCATTGTTGTTATCCTCATGACCGTCCGTCCGTCCGTCCGTCCATCATGTGGACAACTTGAATGGTTTCCAAGTGCTAGAATAGCTAATCAGTGTGAATGTCAAAAATTCTATACATAAATTTGCATTTCATTTCGGCCGGTCCGCTCCGTGTTGGACTAGTGCTATTAGACATAACATGTCATTCTGTGTCTTATATGTCCCCTCCTCTCCCTGCTCAGAAGTACTTAGCATTGTGTGACAGTTTAAGTCCGTTCCGTTAAATGTGTGTCACACAGCCAGACTGTGCTGTGCTGTGGTGGAGTAGCTCATTTCCATGTATCCATCATGCAGAATGCAAAACATGTCCTACTCGTTATTTGTAGAACGTACGTAAATATTTGGATGCACACACGGAGTGAGGATCATCGCCATCGCCATCATATCATCATCATTGGGATGCATGCTGCATGCATCCATTTCAAAGTGTTAAACAATAATTTCCTTTTAAATGCCGCCTGTGAGTGGAATATTAATTTAGTTTTGTGGAATTTGGGGTGGGGGGAAATATTACAACCAGTGAGCCAGTTTACACAGAATATTTGGAAAGAATTGGAGTGAATTAAAGTATGAAACTGAAATTGAGATTGAGATTATTAAGGGGAGTTAATTTTATCTACTGAAACTAAAATATTTGGGGTTTATTTCCCCAGTTTTGGGAATTGTGAAATTTTTATATTTTTTAAATCTTTCTTTCATTTTATATACCTTATATAAAATCCCATAAATTCCTAAACGAGGAAATAAATGCTCAAATTTTATTTTCTTTAAATAACCGCCATTCGGTAATTTCGATCAAGGATGAGAAGACAAACAAATATTTTTTTAGAAACTGAAATTGAAATTATTAAGGGGAGTTAATTTTAGTTTTAACTACGGGCGGAAATAATTCCAAAAAATATTTTTTTTCTGATTTATTTTCCCCGGATTGGGGAATTGTGGGATTTTTATAAAAATTTTCAATTTTTTTTTGATACCTCATATAAAAATCACACAATTAGCACAACGGGGAAAATAAATCACAAAAATTGTTTTTTTTTTTTTTGTTTTTACAAAAATAGCCACCAGTCGTTAATTTCGATATAGGATGAGAAGACAAAAAAAAAAATATTTCTAGCAGCTGTGTCCGTAGATAAAAATAAGTTTTTATTTGGAAATTGGTGCTTTGGAATTATTTGGGATTTATTTTCCCCGTTTTGGGAATTGTGCGATTTTTATATGAAGTATTACAAAGACTGTTTTTTAAATCTTTTTTTTTTTGATACCCTATATAAAAATCCCACAATTCCCAAAACGGGGAAAATAAATCCCAACATTTTGATTTCGATCGAGGAAAAGACAAAATAAAGTTTTTGTTTCGAAATTAGAGCTTTGGAATTATTTGGGATTTATGTTGCCCTTTTTAGGAATTGTGGGATTTTCATATCACGTATCACAAAAAATGTTTTTCAAATTCTTTTTTTTTTGCTTTCAAAAATACCTTGTGATACCTAATAACAAAATCTCACAATTCCCAAAACGGGGAAAATAAATCCCAAGAATTTTAGTTTTTTTTTTAGAAAAATAAGCACTATTTGTTAATTTCGATCGAGGATGAGAAGAAAAAAATATTTTTAGCATAAGCAGCTGATAAAAATAAGTTTTTATAACGAAATTGATGATGTTTCGAGAATTAATTGTCAAAATAAATTATTTTTATGAGAATTGGTCATATTCTAGTGATACGGCTGAGTGAATTACTGTAGTTATCTATTTTGCGATTCTCATGCGTTTATCTACATGATGTCCTCTTTCCAAAACGTATTTAGTTTTTAAATATATCCTTATGAAGGTAGGTAAGAACTATCAAAGACAAAGTCTATTGAAATACAAGGACATATATGGTAATCTTACGGTTAACATTAATTTATCGCCCAAAGAGCCACATTTTGAATCCAATCTTAATGAAATTTGGCACATATCACTTCTTTTGTGCTCTTTTGTACAATATGGTGCAAAAATTTAACAGATCGGTTTAGATTTTGATATAGCCTTCTTTCTATATATTTTCCATGGTATATCCCATTTTCACGTGGGGAGGCAAATCTTATTATATGTATTAAGTAGAAAAATACACTTTTTATAAAAAAGTTATACCATTTTGAAAAGTGCAGAACAAGGGCTTTAATAATACGCAACAGGCAATAAATAAGCTATCACTTTTTGAACTCCATAATAGGCAAAACTAAAAATTTCATAAAAAATGTAAAATTTTTAGAAAGACAAATTCATCTTGAACATTGCGTGAGATTTATAAAAATTGAGATATCGCAACGAATAAATTTGGCATTATGTAGCAAAAATGTCTATGAAAAGAATATATTACCAGGTTTTGCTTTTTGGTCCAACAAAACACTCAAATTCCTGGAGTGGGGAAATATCTTCCAAAATTTGGAATTTTTACTAAAACCCTCGCCATTTGTTTATTTACCGCAAAAATATGGTAATACTTCTTGTGTAAGAAGTCAAAATTTGATAGTAAAGAAAAAATTGCCTAATATGTTAGAAAATGTTTAGGACATTTCTAAGCGGTGCTTTGCGATTTAAGAATTTTTGATAATAAAATTTTGTTGTATTGAAAAATTCACAATTTTTGAATGGACCTACCGTGGAGGTCTGTTGGCCCAAATTATTCAATAACTACATTAAACTCTTATAAATTTAGTCTTCCTTACGATACACGAAAGAAATTTGCACCTGTAGGCAGAAAGAAAATAGTTACAAGCGAAATAGTGCTGTCGCCTTTTTGAAAAAAGGTACCCATTTTTGATATTTTGTCTTTAGAAGTGTATAACTATTGATTGAAGTAACAAATTTGCATCAGTCTTTGGATTTAATTAAAATTTATAATTTTATGAACAATCCAAAAGTGAAAATGGTTTAAAATTCGATCAAATAATGATATCAAAATTTTTAAAATACGAAACCGACCTCGGCAAAAATATCATCTTTCTCTTGTCTCTTAAACTAAGGTACACACACATGTAAGCACATATTTTATAAGTATTTATGAGTACTATCACCGTGCAAAATTTCAAAATTTCACATGCCCGAGCTGACCAACTTTGGAGGGTCAGTCAGTAGCCCCCATTCCCACTAGGGACCCAAAACCATTTGGAAAACATATCTACTTTATGTATGTGAAATTTCGTCATGAAAGGTATCATTCAAAAGTTACAGAATTAATTCAAAAAATTGATTTGGAACCAATCACTTTATACAGAAGCACCACTGATATCCCATTCACAGGCTACGAAATATGTATATGGACAAAGTGTATATAGTTGAGTGTAGCTCTCCTCCTTTCCATTAGCAAATTCCCTTCATAAAAAGAAATAAACTTGATCGATCTAAATAAATATGGATTTAAATAAATATTTTTCAAAATAAAAATATATTATTTCTTCATACAAGGCATCTTGAATTATTTGGCACACTTTTGATGCAATCTCCTGCTCGATGATCGGATTGAACTAAATAAATACAGATTTTTAAATATTTTTCAAAAATGGAAATATACTGATTTTTTAATCCACCACAATTTGAATTATTAGGCTGACTTTTGAAGCAATCTCCTACTTGCTTAAAGCTTGGCATCCTCCCCCAAGATATATGATATATACCACTCATATGTTCTTACTCCTTTTTTTTGTTTCTATTTCTCAAATTTCCTACCATTGTTTCTATCTTTAACTAAAACCGTTCTACCTCTATTATTGGATTTCCTCTTCTCGTTATCTTTTGTGGGCTGCTCATCTCACTCCCTGAAGCGATAACATCTCGTCCTTTTCTCGTTAATTCATATCTATGGCAAGGGAATTATTCAATGACTGGTTTTGGCTAATGGCCAATCAATAATTTCCAATTTTCAATTTTTTTTCTTTTGCGCCACACAACAGAGTAGACATCCTTTTTGCTGCCACATGCAAATGCAACCCAACCAACAACACATGCACATGGACGCCTTCATAAAAGATAAAGCAAAAAAAACAACGAACATTTGAAAGAAAGCAACGCAAAAAAAGTTAGAAATCATTGGAAGGGACAACGGCAACGAAACGAACGAAACTACAGGAACATACTACCAAACATTTTGCCAAGTTTTACCTGATCCTGATACTGACTCTCACACACACGCACACTTCTGTATATATAAACATCCGCAAAGTTTTGTACATATGAGTGTAAGAGATATCCTGCAGAAGGACAAATAGACCGAGAGAGTGAGATAGGGAGAGACAGAAAAACGTAGCCATGAAATGATTTGGCCATAAGCCTGAACAACGGCCAGGCGGCTGCCACCACAATGACGGAACGGGATGGCGCCACAAAAGCAGAGCGCATCACATCTTAGAAGATTTGCATAACCCAACAATCGGTTGGTTTACGAAGAGTGCGCGCGAACTTTATTCTGTGATTGTGTGCACAGTGGAACCTAACAGCACTTAGATATAGACAGACATTTGCAGTTGTTTTGATAAACGGGGGTTGTCGGATAAGTCAGGTGAAATTAAAGCCAGTGCAACCCTAATTAATTAGGGTAGTCTTGTTCAGGGTCCAGGAAACTGAAAATACCAACCCAATGCCAAAAATTCATCTAGGGCCGAGTTCAAATAGAAATTGAAATTGATTACAAATAATTTGCCGAATGGCTACTTATAACATTTCTGATGCCTTTTGGCTTTCTAAATTTAATAACGATTAATAATAATAAAATAATAAAATTTTATATTTTTATTTTTATATTTATTAATTTTTTTCCTAAAATTCCTACTTTGGCCGAAAGTACCTTTAAGAATTGTACTCTAATTTTGGAAATATAAGTCCGATCACACCGGCTTATATTTTCAATTAAAGATAATTATGATCGCTACAAATATTGCGAATTTCACTTTCACATGGAGACAGTGGCTTAGAAACCGTGTCCAAAAAATTGGGAAAATTTTAAAAAATCTTTTTTTGTTGGCTCGAAAAAAATAATAAAAAATAGAAAAAAAAATCGGAAAAATTATTTTGTTCTATTTTTTAAAAGCTCACATTCTAACGAAGAAAATAAAATCTATTAGTAAAAGGTCTGTGGATAAATGTAGAAATTATGGGGCTATTTTTAATATTAAAAAAATAATAATTTTTGAATATAAACAGCGCGAACAAACTTTTAAATTAGTTAAAATAGTATTTTATTTTGTAATAGCTAGTGTCTTAATGAAGAAAACTAGGCAAAGGTGGGGAAAATGTAGAAGTTATGGAGCTACTTGTAGAAGTGCATGTTGTCTTCACGTATAACTAAGTCAATTTAAGCAAAACTTCGATTTTTTTAATTTCATTACTTCTACAATAAGGACCGTAATTTCTACATCTATCCATTGATTTTTACAACTTGGCCTTGTTTTCATCGCTAAAATCCCAGCTACTACAAAGTAAATAATAAAATATTAATGTATGTAATTTGTGAAAGGCTTTTTCGCGCTATTTATAAAAAATAATCACTTTTTTAAAATTCTTTAGCGTCTAAAAAAAAGGGTCATAACTTGTACATTTATTTATAGATCTTTTACATAAAGACATTGTGTTCTTTGATAGATTGTTATCTATTATAAAATAAAACAAAATATTTTTTCCAATTCTTTTAAATATTTTTATAGGGTTTTTCGAGCCAGCAAAAAATATTTTTTGCGATAAATATAATTTTTTTGACATTTAATCTTTTGAGAGGTATTTATGATCCATCCATTTAGCTGATAGAAGTCATTGGGATAATGTGATGACAAAGATGCCATCGAACAATCAATTAAATCAATTGTGAACCTTGCTGATCATACCCCCACTCGTTCTACGGATGTACAATAGACCATTTAGAACTTGCAGCTAACATCAGCATTTAAAACGCATTTCAAACACATAACTTTTTAGGCTAATATAGAGTACATGCATACATGCATGTACTATCGCCAATACATACAAAAATATGAACACTCACACATTGGAAATGCACACACATAGACAGCACACACACTCAAATATACACAACTGCTCCACACATCTACATAAAAACATTCACATGTGAAATATTTAGTTTTGCCCATAAAAAATCGTGTAGTATTCTCATATCGCCAGAAAAAATCGTATATATGTCTGAGTGTGTGTGTATTATATATATATAACATGTGCGAGTGTGAAGGTGTATATGAAGTGTATCTAAGTTTTGAGCTGTTTCTAACGAATCGAGGCAAGGAAATGAAAGCAAAAATCACTGCAAAAAAATCGTGTATGGCTAAAGTTCAAAAGTTCAGAAGGTTCGTTTGGGGGTTTTTTCTTCTGCTATATTTTATTTTTGAGGATATATGAATGTTGTTTGGAAGTACAGTCTCCATAACATTGAATTATGACCATTAAAAAATATTTATGTTTAAATTTAAGTAAAATATACATGGAATGGAAAATAAAAAGTTTATTTATTAATTTTTAATTAATTGTTCTTTCATTTTGTAAATATAAGTCCGATAACACCCTCTTATATGTCCAATTAAAGGTAATTATGATGGCTACAAATGTTGCGAATACCACTTTTACATAGAAACTGTGGTTTAGGAATAGTCTCCAAAAATGAGAAAAAAATCCGAAAATATTGTTTTTGCTGGCACGAAATAATCCATAAAAAATAAAAAAAAAACAGAAAAATATTTTGTGTTACTTTTTTAACATGTAACATTATAAGAAAATAATGTCTATATGCAAAAGAACAGAAGTTATGGCCGTGGATGTAAAATATTTTATTAAAAATCATTATTTTTAATCGTGTGCTTAAGTGGCGAGAAAAACCCCTTTGTAAATTAAATTAAATAAAATAATATTTATAGCTGGTATCGTAACTAAGAGAAAACACTGCCAATTAAAAAAAAAAAAACTATAGATAAGTGTATAAGTTACAGCTGAAATTGTGGGTGCAACTAAGCAACTAAAGGGTTATGAAGTAGGGCGAGTTTACATATCTTCAAGGTACTTAATCTATAACAATTAAAAACGTTATTGCTCGAAGTTGAAAATATTTAATAGAATTTATCAATTGACTTCAAAAAGGTTGTAGATGTTCTCCACCAAAAATAAAATTTTGGTTTGATTAATGTGTTGTCTCAATAATTCAATGTGCTGGCATTATCATTGTTCATTATCCATTAAACTCAGTAATATTACATTTTAAATTTAAAATCTTGGGACATTTCTTTAATAACATATTTCTTTTTTAAAGTCAGTTCATTTGCAATTTTAGAAATATTAAGGTGTTTTAATTCGCATTCATACATGACCCAATCAATGCTCATGAGGGTTAAGTATAAGTATATTCTCTAAAAAGAAAATCTGTTCATTGTATTTTTCCATAACCCCCCTCTACCACCTTCAACATACGTTTTCACTAATTCAAGAGTACCAGACATTAGCCCACCTTTCGTAACATCGCTATTACAAAGACCTCCCGAAGGCCTTTCATTGTAGTCCTTCTCTAATGTCTCTCCTAGAAGACTTTCAAGAAGGCCTTTCCTTTAAGACCTTCCCGAAGGCATTTCCTAGAAGAGCTACCCGAAAACCTTTCCGTGAAAACCTTCACTAAGGCCTTTCCTCGAAAACCTTCACTAAGGCTTTTCCTTGTAGACCTTTTTTCAGACCTTTTCGTCGAAGACATTTCATTGAGTACCATCAATAAAGCCTTTCTTTGACGACCTTCAAGAAGGTCTTTCCTTGAAGACCTTCAATAAGGCCTTTTCTTGAAGACCTTCCCGAAGGCCGTTACTTGAAGCCCTTCCCGAAGGACTTTCCTTGAACACCTTTCCGAAGGCCATTCGTTGAAGACCTTACTGACGGTATTTTCTTGAACACCTTCTCTCAGGCCTTTCTATGAAGACCTTCCCAAAGGCCTTTCCGAAGACCTTCCCAAAGGCCTTTCCGAAGACCTTCCCAAAGGCCTTTCCGAAGACCTTCCCAAAGGCCTTTCCGAAGACCTTCCCAAAGGCTTTTGCGAAGACCTTCCCAAAGGCCTTTCCTTGAAGACCTTTCAGGTCACCTTTCCTAGAAGACTATCAAGAATGCCTCTCATTTAAGACCCCCAAATCCTTTCTTTGATGGTCTTATAACCTATATCTTAGTAGTTTACTTAGTAGTGTGACTCTATTAGTTAAAATTTTCACGAAGAACCTCAGAAGTGGGATACTAAATTGAGGTAGTAATGAGGTTGAAGCATTATTAGCAGAAAATTTTCTGAAGTTGTACATATCTTTGAAACTTGATTGATTTCAAAGTTTACTTTATTAGTTGAAGTTATCATAGGGACAGGTTCAGATGTGGGATTTTAAGTCTTTTAATGTCAATATCTTTGTTGTCTACTTTAGTTTCAAGGATTTCATTCAATCATTGTCCGAATTAGTAATTTGGGATTGAAATTTGATTTAATTAGATTTCATAAGATCATTGTTAAGGTTAGAGCTAATTCAGAAGTGGGATCTTAAGTTATTTAAATATTTTAATCATATAAGCCAGAAGTCTTTTATAGCTTTTAGCAATTTAAATGGATTATTATATTTTAACACGCCGAAGGAAAATTTACAACATTATCAATTGAAATTGAGAAAATACAACATCTTATTGAGAACATACAAATAGAAATTGAGAAATACGACAACATATTGAGAAAATACAAATTGTGAATTGAAATAGAGAAAATACAATTTGTAAATTTAAATTGAGAAAATAAAAATTGAAATTCAGAAATGTAAATTCAAATTGACAATATACAATATGACATTGAGAAATAAACAATTGAAGTCGAAAAATATGAATTAATTTCAATTTACGTTTCTCATTTTCAATTTGAATTTCTCAATTTCAATTCACCTTTCTTAATTTCAATTTGCATTTGAATTAATTTCAATTTACGTTTCTCATTTTCAATTTGAATTTCTCAATTTCAATTCACCTTTCTTAATTTCAATTTGCATTTTCTCAATTTCAAATTGTATTTTCTGAATACTGATTTAATTAGATTTCATTAGATCATCGTTAAGTCAAGGACTAATTCAGAAGTGGAATATTAAGTTGTTTGAATATTTTATTCATAGATGCCTGAAGTCTTTTATAGCTTTTAGCGATTTAAATGAATTATTATATTTTACCGGATCAAAGGAACATCTAAAACATTTTCTATTGAAATTGGAGAAATACAACTTCATATTGAGAAAGTACAAATTGAAATTGAGAAATGCAGATTGAAATTGAACAAAACGAAATTTAGAAATATAAATTGAAATTCAGAATAAACAATTTGATATTGAGAAATAAACAACTGAAAATGAGAAAATACAAATCAATTTTCATTTCTGAATTTCAATTTACATTTCTCAATTTCAAATCGCATTTCTGAATTTCAGTTTGAATCTTCCCAATTTCAATTTACATTTCTGGATTTCAACTGAAAATGGTGTAGTAAAATTTAATAGGCAATGGAAATCTTATAAGTCTTCTTCCTATGAAGCTTCGAAAATTTTCGAAATTTTGTTGGATCATTTAAAAAATGACAATGTTCTAATACCGGTCACAATTCAATGACCAGCTGTTGTACAAGTGCTTGTAAACTTCAAACATACACAAACCTGCTGCTCTATCGCTGCTTGCGATATCCTCCTCAAGTTGAATTTTTTCGATTACAACAAACCAATACCCACTATCATCTCATCAGGGTCTGTAGTAGGTATGCTGTAGTTTTTTTTCCTGGGCAGTGGTGGGTAAACCGAAATAAAGAAAAGGATCTTCGCTTCGGTAGTAAGTAGGGGGGGGGGGGTTAAAGTTTAGTGCATTATTTTGTCCACGGCCAAGTATTGGCTGTGTGGCAAGAAGGTCGGTCGGTTCTCTTTATAATCCTTATGCGTTTCCGCCAAGTACAATATGTGTGGGCAAGTATGTACATACATATATATGAGCGCGTGTACGTTGGCATATGAATGCTAAAATGTTAATGTATGCTGCCACTATTAGAGAAAGTGGTGGTGTGGGTACGGGTTCGGAATCGGGTTCATGTATTGGCTCACAATCAGACAATGGGCCAAGTCTGGGCAAGTGTGTGTGACTGCGTGCATGCACACATCCATATGAGTTTGTAGTGTATGTTTCATTGCATTTGCCGGAGTATCAGTATCAGCGTGTTTGGTTCATGTCGTTCTGTCCACGTTGTTGCTTTTTTTTGGCACACGTTAAGTTTGTTGCTGTTTTGTGTTCGCTGATATTTTTGACCTCATACTGACACTGTTGGCAAATGTGCTTGACATTTGTAATGGGGTTTTTGTTCTCGTTTTATTTTGTTTGCCCTTTCCGTTCTCCACCCGCAGACCCACCACCTCTTTCCACTAGTTGTTGTTGTTACGTTGCCGTTTAAATGTTTTCCATTTTCTTCTTATTTCATACTTCACGGATGCATTCACAATTTTATATAGTACATTTAAAGTCATCACATATTAATGGGCTTAAATATTAAAAGAATGTATAAATAAATAAAAAATTTTAAAAATATCTAGATAGTCCTGGATAATGGACTTTGCTTTCCAGTATTAAATGTATGTTAGGCTAAACAAAAATGTAGAAAAACTTGTTTTACTTTCGAAAATAGAAGTCTCCATATCCCACTTCTGAGCTAATATAGGATTCCACCTCAGTAATCCCAGACACATTTTGGATATAGATTCCTAATGCCCCATTAATATGTTTGAAATCACAAAATTAACTACAAAGGCAGGCGTAAAAAAGGCTAACAACTTAATATCCCACTTCTGAACTTCCCATGCGTTAACTAATATAAGATTCGATCTTAGTAATCATGCCTACATTTTGGTTGATATATTTGAAACCACAAGATAAGCTACACAGACAGCCGTGGGGTTTTTACTGCTATATTTTATTTTTGAGGACATATGAATGCTGTTCGGAAGTAAAGTCTCCATAACATTAAATTATGGCCGATAATAAAATATTATAAATACCATGTTTAATTAAAAAAAAATATTTTTTGCTGACGTGAAAAAAATAAAAAAATAATTTTGAAAATGAAAGTCTCCATATCCCACTTCTGAACGAATATATGATTCAGTCTTAGTAATCTCAGACACATTTAAGTTATAAATCTCTAATGCAACTTTAATATGTTTGAAACTACAAAATTAGCTACAAAGAGAGGAGTGAATAAAAAACAAACAAACTTAACAACTTAATATCCCACTTTTGAACTTCCCGTGATTTCTAAAATATAGAATTCAACCAGATAAATTTAGCTTATGGTTTAGGTTAATACATTCGAAACGACAAAATAAGCTACATAGACAGATGTGAATAAAAAATTAAACAAATTAATATCCCACTTCTGAACATCTGCACTAAGTTCTACTTCAACTACAATACATTCAGTTACATTTAATATTCCACTTAAGTCGCTGAAAACTATAAAAGACTTCAAGCATCTAAATATTTAAACAAGTTAATATCCCAAAAAGCTACATAGACAGATGTAAATAAAAAAATTAAACAACTTAATATCCCACTTCTAAACTTCTGCAATAAGATCTACTTCTACTACAAACATTCAGTTACATTTAATAATCCATTTAAATCGCTGAAAGCTATAAAAGACTTCAGGCATCTGAATATTTAAACATGTTAATATCCCACTTCTGAACTAGCCAAATATATCCAAATATATAATGAAATTAAATTTCAATCCGATCCCAATCTCATTTAGATTATAATTCGAACAATGATACCAAAAAGACAACAAAGATACAACAACATTAAAAAAACTGAAAATCCCTCTTCTGAACATGTCCCTAAGATAAATTCAACTAATAAGGAATCCTTTGAAATCAATCAATTTTCAACGACATATATTAGTCTCACCTCTGAAAATGTTTAGCTAATAATCCATCAACTTCATTACTACCTCAATTTAATATCGCACTTCTGAGCTTCTTCGTTGCTAATTTTAACTAATAGAGTCATACGTAATAACAAAACAACTAAGATAGAGATTATAAGTCGACCAAAGGAAGGGAGAAAGGTATTCAAGAAAAGGCCTCGTTGAAATTCTGGAAGGTCTGAACGGAGAGGCCTTCTTGGAGGTCTTAAAGGAAAGATCTCCTTGAAAGTCTTCAAGAAAAGGTCTTCGGGAAGGTCTTAAAGGAGAAGCCTTCTTGAAGGTCTGAACGGAGAGGCCTTCTTGAAGGTCTTCAAGGAAATGCCATCGGGAAGGTCTTAAACGATAGGCTTTCTTGAACATATTCAAGGAAAGTCCTAAGAAAAGGTCTCCATGGAAAGGCTTTAGAGAAGGTCTTCATAGAAATGCCTTAGAAAAGGTATTCATGGAAATGCCTTAGAAAAGGTCTTCATAGAAATGCCTTAGAAAAGGTCTTCGTGGAAAGGCCTTAGGGAAAGTTTTCAAAAAAAAGGCAAGGTCTTCAATGAAAGTCCTTCGAGAAAGTCTTCAAGGAAAGACCTTCGAGAAGGTTTTGTGGTGGGTCAAATGTGTTGTGCTAAAGAGTTAGTGGAGATGTTGAAGGTGGTAGAGCGAAGTTACTGAAAGTTACAATGAACAGATTTCCTTTTTTGGAGAATATATTTAAAATTGGCGCAAGAGATCGAAGGGTTTTGGTTGGGTCATGTATGAATACATATTAAAAAAACTTAATATTATTAAACTTGCAAATTAACAGATTTTAAGTCAACAAAATTACTAGAATGACTACTACTCTATCTATGATCAATTGGAATATTTGGAATAGATATATGAGATTAAATAAATGTATATAGATTTTATATCCAAATGACAATATTATAGCTTAGCTTAGCTGACTTTAATGAATACGAATTGGACAATGATAATGGCGAAATATTTTGGAACAACTCATTGAAAAAACCAATGATAACTTTTTTGGGGGAACATCTACAACCTTTTTGAAGCCAGCTTAATGTAAGTTGTTTTAATTATTTCTCTTAAATATTTTCAACTTCGAGTGAACAGGAACACCATCTTGAAACTTATGGAGCGTTTTACTGACACTATTAACTATTAATAAAATTTATTTAAAAAAATCGAAGGAGTATTTTTTCTTTATAAAAAAATAAATAAGAAAAAATTAGAAAAATACATAATTTTTTTAAATTTGACAATCTTTGTAAAAAAGACGAAATTTGATTGAAATTAGAAAAATATATATTTTTTCTAATACCACAAAAAAGTTACATTTTTAAAATTGCTTTATGACAAAAACACTTAATTTTCGATTCGATTAATTTTTCTTATTTTTTGATAATTGGGAAATGTAGCTTTATTCGCTATATAGATATATTATGAAAATTTCATTAAAATTTGAGAGAATTGAGAGAATTTTTTCCAGAAAACATAACTCCATTAGTTCTTTTAACCTTCTTTGAGTTTTTTATGGAGTGGGTCTGACAAGTCCTTTTTCGATTATACTAGTTAATCAAATATATTTCTAAATATAAATTTCAAATATATTTCTAATAATCAATAGAGAATTGCAGGTGGCTTGGTAAAATTACGCCAAAAGAACTGATACAATTGCAATACTATTATGTGTTGATAGGTCTGCACAGACCCCATATGAAAATTTGCGAATTGTCATTTTAATTTTGAAAGGAATATGAAAATATCGAAAATTTACGATTTTTCATTTGGAATTGGCATTTTTCATTCCTTCTTCGAAAGCACAAGGAATGTCAATATTTATGAACGATACAATTTGAATTTTATGAGCATCAGTGGAATGTTCAAAAAATGCAAAAATTGTTGATTTTTCATTGGAAATTGACAATTTACATTCCTTCTTCAAAAAACAATAAATGATCCATTTAAAGGCAACATTCTGAGGCAATTTTATAAATAAAATTCAGAGATAGTTCAATTGCATCATAATATGATTCTTCGAACTTTTTCTATAGACAAGTCTTCAGAAAATCACATAAAATAAAATTTTTCGGCCACACTGTCGTTTTGTAGCCCTCTTGCTGGGTTTGAGTAAAAAGCCATTTTTATGTGAACGTATGCAAACAATGATGCATACCATTAAAAAGTCCAGTAAAAAACGAAATCCAGTAAAAAACAATAAAAAAGTCCCAAAAAAACGCTGCAGAACTCTTCACAAATCCTTCGATTTTGGCAATACCCGTACACACACACACGCGCACCCAAAACGAGTGTGCAAAAAATCGAAACAAATTTAAGGTAATTTCATTTAACGTTTTATGGTTTCCCCGATACAGAGATATGTGTGTGTGTACATGGGCAACAACAAAAGCAGCAGCATCAGATTCGAACGTATGATTGGCAATTGTTTCAATACGTTATTGCCTGTTTGATAAGTATAATTGTGGCAATAAAAGTTCAGGATCTGTTTCATGTTGTTGTCGCACAATACGTTGTAGATATACTGGCTGTGACTGTGGATAAAGCTCTGCGTATGGCATATGAAAAGCTTTATGGTAAATACCGGAAACCAATGGCACAATTACAAAAACATCCTCTTAAAGCGGAAGTTGTGTATACAACAGACACACTCAAACACATAGGCACGCACATGCACACACACACACTCGAACTAATATCGTCGTGGTAGAGCAAACTTTCCAAGTTTTTGGCTGGCCCGAGGTAATTTTAGAGTGTGCAGATCGAAGTAGAAGAAAATCTCCGAAAAAACTAGCAATTCCCATAACAATGGAAGGTTTACACTTGTGTGATGGTAATAAATGCATGAAATTATTGTCCTTTTCCACATTTGAATTCCAAAGGAAGAGTTACCAAAAAAGAAAAGTTAATAAAGATAGGTAATTGTAAGATTTGCCAAGAAAAAGTTTTTATGAGCAAAAAAGGATTACTTGAGTTAATTTTGAACTGTTATATTTCCCACCACTTAATAAGCCAACTATAAACCACTCTAAACTCTTGGGAATTTTGAGAATACTCAAGAGTATAATTTGTATTAATTTGATTGTAAGAAATTGTTAGAATATAGAGGCATTCTCACAACTTCTATCGAAATTGTAGGAACAATTGCAGATCTTCAATTAAAGTCCTCCCAAAAGGTTTTCAAAGAAGGACCTTCGATGTAATGGTTTTCAAAGGAGGAACTTACGCCAGGCATTCATGTGCAAGCCTCATAATTGGATCTTCCCTCAGAGGAAGCACCTAAAAAAGGTGTTCAAACTAAATAAGATCTTCAAAAAAGAAAATCTGTTTCAGAACATTTTAAACAAGGTCTTCATAGACCTTCTAGCTATATGTTCCTAAAAGTAATGCCTGCTAGAAGGTCTTTAAATAAATGTCATTCTAGCAGGTCCCAAAAGAAAGGTGTCCTACGAAAGTCCTTAAAGAAACTCCCTCTAGAAACAGGACTCTTAGAATGATTTATGGATTGACAGAAGGCCCTAAACGAGAGGCCTTCTAGAATGTCTTAATGGAGTCCTTCTAGAAGTTCTGAAGGAAAAGCTCTGCCAGAAGTTTTTAAGGAAAAGCCTTCCAGAAGGTCTTAAGAGAAGCCCTTCTGAAGGTCTTCACAGAATAGCTTTTTATAAGGTCAGGAAAGACCTTCTAGAAGGACTTCAAGGAAAGGCCTTCTAGAATGTTTTAAAAGAAAGGCCAACCAGAATGTCTTAAAGGAAAGGCCTTTTAGAAGGTCTTAAGGGAAAGGCCTTCTAGGAGGTCGTAAGGGAAAGGCCTTCTAGAAGGTATTAAAGGAAAGGCCGCCTAGAAAGTCTTAAGGGGAAAGGCCTTCTGGTAGGTCTTAAGGGAAAGGCCTTGTAGAAAGTCTTAAGGGAAATGCCTTGTAGAAGGTTTTAAGGGAAAGGCCTTGTAGAAGGTCTTAAGGGAAATGCCTTGTAGAAGGTCTTAAGGGAAAAGCCTTGTAGAAGGTCTTAAGGGAAAAGCCTTGTAGAAGGTCTTAAGGGAAAGGCCTTATAGAAGGTCTTAAGGGAAAGGCCTTCTGGAAGGTCTTCTAGAATGTCTTAAAGGAAAGTTCTTCTAGAAGGTCTTAAAAGAAAGGCCTTCTAGATAGTCTTAAAGGAAAGGCCTTATAGAAGGTTTTAAGGGAAAGGTCTTCTGGAAGGTCTCAAGGGAAAGGCCTTGCAGAAGATCTTAAGCGAAAAATCTTGTAGAATATCTTAAGGAAAAGGCCTTATAGATGGTCTGAAGGGAAAGGCCTTGTAGAAGGTCTGGAGGGGAAGGCCTTCTAGAACGACTTAAAGGAGAGGTCTTCTAGAAGGTCATGAGGGAAAGGTCTTCTAGAAACTCCTAGAGGAAAGGCCTCTAGAACGTTTTAATGGAAATCTTTTCTAGCAGATCTAAAAGGAAACTTCATCTAGAAGATCTTAAACTAAAGGCCTTATAGAGGGAAACGTCTCAAGAAGGTCTTAAGGGAAAGGCCTCTTTTAAGATCTTAAAGGAAAGTTCTTCTAGAAGTTCATAAACTAAAGGGCTTATAGAATGTCTTGTGGGAAAGGTCTTCTAGAAGGTCCTAAGGGAAAGGCCTTCTAGAAGGTTTTAAGGGAAATGCCTTCTAGAAGCTCCTAGAGGAAATGCCTCTAGAACGTCTTAATGGAAATCTTTTCCAGAAGATCTAAAAGGAAATTTCTTCTAGAAGATCTTAAACTAAAGACCTTATAGAGGGAAAGGTATCCAGAAGGTCTTAAGGGAAAGGCCTCTTGGAAGATCTTAAAGGAAAGTTCTTCTAGAAGTTCATAAACTAAAGGCCTTATAGAAGGTCTTGATGGGAAGGCCTTATAGAAGATCTTAAAGGAAAGTTCTTCTAGAAGTTCATAAGGGAAAGTTATTGAATGAGATATTAAAGGTAAGTCCTTCAAAAAGAAAGTTCTTCAAAGAGATCTCAAAGGAAAAGCCTTATAGAAGATCTTCAGGAAAATACCTTCTATGGGGTCTTAAGGGAAATGTCTTCTTGAAGGTCTTAGAATGTATATTTAATAGCGACCTTATGTTGTGCTGAAGAGTTCAGTGCAGACATTGAAAGGTGCTCCACAGTTACGCAAATTTATAATGACAATATGTTCCTTAAAATTATTTTTTCGGAATATAATTACTTTCACATTGGCATCATTACGATTCCTTCCTTCCAAGCAATATGTTTCGTTGAAATACAGACATGTGCGTTGCGCAAATTTCTAACATTATTTAATTTTTTTTCGCGCATAAATGCGTTTGTATTCAACCGAGAGACTGTGTGGTGTTTCTCCTCCGGTTTGCAAATTTTCCCCAGCAACCACCTCAATATGGATTTTATTGTTCTTTGCCGTGATGCCAAGCGAAGATATGGCAGAGACTGTTGATAAAAAATACATACGGCCTTAAGTAAAATCACGTAAGCACATTTCGATTTGCAACATGTCGGAATGTTAAACGATGCGCGTACGAACGTAGCTAAAGCTTAAGGTAACTTGCGAATACAAACACGTTCGGTATAGCATTTTTTCAAAAAAAAAAAAAGAAAACAACCACACACTCACAAAACAAGGATTAAATACATCCTTTTTTTTGAGGGGCAGAAAAAAAACGTGTTTTTTTCCTTCCAATCTTAAATATTTTGCGGTTCCATCGAAAACACGTACCAATGATGCTCTTCTATATTGTGCTTCTGAGGCATATAGCATTTGGTTAATTAAAAGTTTTGCCTATTGCCTACTTTAAGGCTTAGGGGGTCGAGTGTTTGTTGACTGTCTGCTCTTCCTCATTTTTCTTTGCTATTCTGCTCATGTTTATGTTTATGAAATATTTTTGCTTTTGGTTATTGCTTTTAATTAAGTCATCTAAGTTGTTGTTGTTGTTGTTTTGTTTCTCTGCGGTTTGCACCCTGTTCTGTTGTCGAGTGAAAGCACCACTGTGTCTGTCCGGCTCATTTCTGTAACTGTAGTTGAGTCCTGCGATCCACATTTAACCCACATTTAAAACAAACGGCCACAGCAGCAGCAGCAGCAACACCCACAACAACAAGGAGAGCGCGAAAACTTTTATTACTTTAATTCAAGGTTAAGCTCCTTCAGGCTGTTTATTGGATGAGGATGGGCGGATGAAATTGTGGGCTGAAGGGGATTGGCGGCGGGAAATACATTTTAATGAAGTTCCAAATTTTATAAGAGCATTAATGAGAGCGAGCACACAAACGAATGGTTTAATTACGTTTCCTGGAGGAATATGTTTTTTTGTTCGGTTGCGATTTAAAGTTTAATAACGAATAAAACTTTAATTGGTTTTACGATTTGGCAAATTGGAAATGATAAGTAGATGCCACAGGAGGTTTCATATATGTATGTTATATAGATATGAAATGTTCACATAAATATATACAGTTGAAAAAGATGACTACGTTAAATTGGATTGGATTTGTTTAATTTTTGTCAGGATTTTAAGGAAAATAACAATGAAATCTTACTAGCAGCAATTATTAGAAATGTACCTAGATAATTGAAAGGTACCCTCCAATTAATTCTGTGTTGATGCGAGAGTGCTTTAAGAAGAGGAAGGACAGGCAGACTGCGGAACGGGAAGCCACTCTAAAAGTCTTCAAAGGTAATCACTCTTAGATTATCTTAAATGAAATACATACTAATTCCTTTAGCCAACCACAAAGATAATCTTCATTCTAGAAGATTTTATAGGCCTATCTTAACAAGAAGTACCTTTTGGAAGGATGAAAAATAAGGCCGTCAAGAAGGTCAAGGGAAAGATCTTCTAGAAGGACTTAAGGGAAATTCCTTCCAGTTCTCAAGGGAAAGGCCTTCTAGATGATCTTAAATCAGAAGGTCTCAAATGGAAGGCCTTCTAGAAGGTCTTAAAGGAAATGCCTTCTAAAAGGTCTGAAAATTAATGTCCTTCTAGAGGTTATAAAAGGAGCAAGTCCTTTTAGCAAGTCTTAAAAGAAATGCCTTCGAGTCTTAAAGAAAAAATTTTTTAGAATGTCTTAAAGGTAAGTCCTTCTTTGTGGTCTTAAAGAAAATGCTTTTTAGAAGTTCTTAAAGGAAATGCCTTCTAAAAGGTCTGAAAATGAATGTCCTTCTAGAAGTTCTAAAAGGAGCAAGTCCTTTTAGCAAGTCTTAAAAGAAATGCCTTCGAGTCTTAAAGGAAAATGTTTTTAGAATGTCTTAAAGGTAAGACCTTCTTTGTGGTCTTAAAGAAAATGCCTTTTAGAAGGATTTAAAGGAAAGGCCTTCTAGAAGATCTTAAACGAAAGTCCTCCTAGAAGGTTTTAAAGGAATGGTCTTCAAGAAAGTCTTAAAGGAAATGACTTCTAGACGAAGAAGAATGTCTTAAAGGAAAGGCTTTCCTCATAGCATCAATCTTTATCCTTATAGGAAAAAGTATTTTAGCAGGTTTTAAAGGAATTACCTTCTAGAATCTCTTAAGGGAAAGGCCTTCTATGAGGTCCTTAATGAAAGGCTTACCAGATAGTTTCGAGTAAATGTCTTCTAGCAGATCTAAAAGGAAAGATCTTCCATGGCCTTAAAGAAAATTCTTTCTATGAAAGAGTTTCAGAAGTTTTAAAGAAAATTCCTTCTAGAATGTCTTAAAGGAAAGAAGGTTGTGAAGAAATCTCAAACTGCTGACAGGGCAACTTCAGATACTACCAATGGAATGACATCAACCTATTCCAGGCAGTATAAAATCGAATTCTTTACTGGAGTATGGATAAGTCGAATGCGGACAACCATATAATAAATACCTTCTAGAATCTCTTAAGGAAAAGGCCTTCTAGAAGGTCCTTATTGAAAGGCTTACAAGATAGTTTCGAGTAAATGTCTTCTAGCAGATCTAAAAGGAAAGATCTTCCATGGCCTTAAAGAAAATTCCTTCTATGAAAGAGTTTCAGAAGGTTTAAAGAAAATTCCTTCTATGAAAGAGTTTCAGAAGTTTTAAAGAAAATTCCTTCTAGAATGTCTTAAAGGAAAGAAGGTTGTGAAGAAATCTCAAACTGCTGACATGGCAACTTCAGATACTACCAAAGGAATGACGTCAACCTATTCCAGGCAGTATAAAATCGAATTCTTTACTGGAGCATGGATAAGTCGAATGCGGACAACCTATATAATAAATACCTTCTAGAATATCTTAAGGGAAAAGCCTTCTAGAAGCTCCTTAATGAAAGGCTTACCAGATAGTTTCGAGTAAATGTCTTCTAGCAGATCTAAAAGGAAAGATCTTCCATGGCCTTAAAGAAAATTCCTTCTATGAAAGAGTTTCAGAAGGTTTAAAGAAAATTCCTTCTAGAATGTCTTAAAGGAAAGAAGGTTGCGAAGAAATCTCAAACTGCTGACATTGCCATGTCAGATACTACCAAAGGAATGACATCAACCTATTCCAAGCAGTATAAAATCGAATTCTTTACTGGAGCATGGATAAGTCGAATGCGGACAACCTATATAATAAATACCTTCAAGAATCTCTTAAGGGAAAGGCCTTCTAGAAGGTCCTTAATGAAAGGCTTACCAGATAGTTTCGAGTAAATGTCTTCTAGCAGATATAAAAGGAAAGATCTTCCATGGCCTTAAAGAAAATTCCTTCTATGAAAGAGTTTCAGAAGGTTTAAAGACAATTCCTTCTAGATTGTCTTAAAGGAAAGAAGGTTGCGAAGAAATCTCAAACTGCTGACATGGCAACTTCAGATACTACCAAAGGAATGACATCAACCTATTTCAGGCAGTATAAAATCGAATTCTCTACTGGAGCATGGATAAGTCGAATGCGGACAACCTATATAATAAATACCTTCAAGAATCTCTTAAGGGAAAGGCCTTCTATGAGGTCCTTAATGAAAGGCTTACAAGATAGTTTCGAGTAAATGTCTTCTAGCAGATCTAAAAGGTAATATCTTCCATGGCCTTAAAGAAAATTCCTTCTATGAAAGAGTTTCAGAAGGTTTAAAGAAAATTCCTTCTAGAATGTCTTAAAGGAAAGAAAGTTGTGAAGAAATCTCAAACTGCTGACAGGGCAACTTGAGATACTACCAAAGGAATGACATCAACCTATTCCAGGCAGTATAAAATCGAATTCTTTACTGGAGCATGGATAAGTCGAATGCGAACAACCTATATAAGTTTTTTGCTACATATATACTACATCTGGACTACATTAGGGTGTCCGAAAAAGGAAATGTTATATTTTTTCCATCGAAAATAAATTCAGATGCACTTAAAACCACGGTAACCCAAGGCGCTCGCAGAAAGATTTTCGAAGGTCTTCTGATTTTGATGAAATTTGGTGAACGCATTTGTTATTGCGAGATGTATGTCAGATGATATTTTATTTATTTAAAAAATGAAAACTATGGCAACCCTGTAACGTTGAAGTTTTGTGTATTTTGAGGGTTTACTCAACCAGTTTAGGGAAAATTTAAATGGTTATAAATGCTTAACTATTATAGATAGAAGCATGAAATTGAAAGTATTTATTACAGATATTGTTCTCTTTAATTTGACACTTATATCGATATCGTAGTGCGTGCGTAGTTCTTTAAATAAATAAGTTTAAACATTTTTTGTGAAAAATATTGTCCTTTGAAAATGTTTTTGGTCTTTTTCAAAGCAACAGGATGAGGAAACAGAATGAAAAATTGAAAACGTCAATAAATTCCCTTTGCTTATAGTTTCAAACGTATATTAATATTATCCGGTTCTAGTGTAACGACTTTTTTAAAAAATGTCGTATGGTGTAGTAAACACTGGGTATCCGATCGAACTAATATTTGATATTTCAGCTATTTGGGTCACAGCGTTTCTCAATTCGAGTTTGTTCCGCCCTTATATCCTGGGACATCCTAGTGCTCATATTGCTTGGATTTCTTGTTTAACCCATTAACGGCCAGAAAAAATTGTTTTCGCACTAAACAGGTGTCCTCATATGGGGACAGGGTTTCCGACGTATAACCTAAACTAATTCCAAAAACTATACAATGAATAAACAAATTCAGGAAGATTTTTATAACGCCCTTATCTATCTGTTGAGGACTCGCAGACAACAAAATTTTCAAACTATGCCTGGTACTTTCTTTTTACTGAATGTTACTGAAAACCTATTAAATGCAATTTTAAATTTTCGTTGACATAATGGCACTGTCACAGCCATTGAACGGAACGGGAGAGCTTTAAAGCTTGGGTCATTAATTTTATTTTAAATAGCATTACAATTTTGCTGTTTATGCTTTGTTCATCCTGCAAAATGGCTCCATTTACAGAAAAAAAAAAAACAATAATAAAATTTATTGATTGGCCAAACATATCACATACAAAAAAGCACTTTACATAATGAAAGTCCAGAACGACAACAAACAACAACAAGGGCAACATCAACAGCTGCAATAATGTTAATACAATAATCTTCCTGGTCATATATATTGGACTCATTGCATTCGCATACAACTGAGAATGTCTACATCTTTCGAGTAGAGCAGAGGAGAGAAAAAGGCGAATGATTGCACACACACACACACGCTCAAAAACGGCCAGTAAAAGTATAATCCTAAAGTGTTTATATGCCATTACGACAGGCACATACATACAAACATGGGGGAGTGCATATGCAAGTGTGAGTGCAAGGATAAAGAAATAGTGCACACGCATGCAATTCAACACACGCACACACACATATATACTCACATCCAAGTTAGTGTGATTTTACGAAATATCCAATTGTTAATATTCCATTGCACAATAATCTTATAAGAGCTTTACTATTGTGTTCAATGTTACTGCACTAGCAAAGGGTTATCTAATAAGGATTATAAAATTCCCAAACCATAACAAAGAATTTAAGTTAGCCTTTGATTTTTTTTTTCAATATCTTGTTTCCCAAGAATCTCAAAATTAAAATAAATAAATAAGGTTTTACAAAATCATATGGACCTAGTTCAATAACCCTTTGCCAGTGGCACTGCCACTGTGTCATTGTTCTTGTTACCAGTTTTATGTTTAAATTGCAATAACTTCCTGCATTTATTGCCATTTTCTTTCCTATTCAAAGGCATTGATACGAGAGCATAAGTGTGTCCATATATAGTTTCTTTATGACACAAAGAACCCATACAGATGCATGTCGTCTCGGGCGAGAGGGCGAGTGCAAAAGCTTTTAGAGTGTTTTAACTTAATGACAGGTAGTTAAATAAAAGTATAGAAAGACCGAAAGGGGGCGGAGGACAAAGGGAAGAAATAATAAAAAATGCAAACTTTTATTCCTTCTTAAGGATGCCATATTCTTCCTTATTTGTGGGAACCATGGGTATGGGGTACGGGTGTATTTGTGTATAACGAACAGAACAATAAAGACATGAAAGAGGTACTTACTTGCTCCACCATATGTAAAATCGCCTAAGTATACGACGATTGTGAATTATGTATCCAAAATGTGAAAGCAATAAAATAATGTCGTTCGTTTTTTCGTCAGAGACGAAAGACATTTTAAAGGAAGAGAAAAGACAAAAAATGGGTTTTTTGAGTGGATATGCGAAAGAAAAGTAGGAACTCATAATGAAACTTAAAAGATAATAACGGCCATAAATTTTATGACAAAATGAATCAAAATGACAAAACGAAAAGAAACAACTCAAAGAATGGAATGGAAATAAAATCCTTTTATGGTTCAGCATGGAAAGAGAGAGAGAAAGAGAACATATGGAAAATACATTAAAATCACCATATAAATATGAAGGAGACTTATAGAAAAATATTTATAAAAAGTTTTTAAATACAAAGAAAAAACAGTCGTTAAACTTGAGCTTCTTTGAAATATATGAGGGAAATGATTTTTTGGCACGTTGTAACTGTTAAGCTCTTGGGGCCATAAGCAATATTACAGAGCTTTGAAACTCTACTGGCTCAATATTTCTTGAAAATTAAAAAAAAATAATATAAAATATATGATTGCCTTAAATCATCCATCAATCTTGAGTCTATTTGAAATATTTGAGGGAAAAGCTTTTTTAGAAATGTTGTGGCTGTAAAGCTTTTAGGGACATAAGCAATATTTCATAGCTTATATTAAAATCTTTTAAATACTATATAATATACGATGGTTTTAAAATATTTTAGCTTTTTTGAAAGATTTCGAAACGCTGAAGCTGCAAAGCACTTAGTGAGTTATTACAGAGCTTTATTTTTACAGCTTCAGCAAGAGCAATATTTTTTGATGGAAAAGCTTTTTCAGAAACGTTGAAGCTGTAAAGCTCTTAGTGCCATAATCGATATTGCAGAGCTTTATTTTAAAATCTTCCGCAAGAACAATATTTAAAATCGTACTTTTTCTATCCCACATAATCCCATTTAAAAGTAGTATCATTTATTTTTTGCATATTACACAAATTTTTATCAAACTTTCTTGTTTAAGCTTTGGAAGCTTGCTGTGAGTATGTGTGTAACAGCAATATAAAGAAGAAGAGAATATTCACATTATTTTTAATCGTAAATGGGAAATTTTAATACCTTATACGAGCTTTTTTACGATACATAATGTAGAAGTTGATATAATGTTATGTAACTTGCATTTTGTGCTTAAAAGCTTTCATACTGGAAATGTTTCTATACCTTAGAGATAATATTGCACATGTCTTGTTGTTTTTTTTACTTACTTGTCTCACCAGTGGTACAAGTCGCTGGTATTGATGGCGGTCCTCTACCGATATTATTTAGAGCTATCACATAGAATTCATATTCCGTATAGGGACTCAATGCTCGTACCACATAGTACATGGTTACAATGCCGCTAATCTCGCTAAAAGCCTGTGTAAATGATATAGATGGGAAGAAAGTAAAAAAAAAATTAATTAGAAAGAAATGCCGAAAGCTTTCAAAAGAAAATTTAAATTGCAAGTTTGAATCTTTGCAATAAAAATAGAAATATAGAATGATCTCATTCTCAGCGAAGGTTTTCATAATAAAGAGGTAAATTTAAAAAGACAAAGCTCTTAACTATATGTAAGGAATAAACGGAAAGTCTACAGATTTTTTCTTTAATTATCTAACCATTAAATATTGAGCTTTAATTTATTTTTTTATTTTGTATTTTAGAAATTGTAGATATAAATTGTATATAATTTGTATAAACCTTAATAGAGAAATTTACATAAATACGTCATATTAAAGCTTTTCAGATTATTTTAAAGCTTTCATAATATTACTATGCAAGTTTTATTTTGAGAAAGGCTCGATTCTACCCATACATTTATTCCTAGCTAAGAAAATTTAAAAAAAAAATTTTGAAAGTTTTTAGGTGTCGTTAAACATATATCTAAGATTATGGGTTTTAATTTGAAAATAGCTCCATTCTACCCAAAAAAATGTTCTTGGTAGAAACATCTTTAGAAGCTTTTGGAGAAAATATCGAACTTACAGAAACATTTGTTTATTGTTAGAAATTTCTTTTAATACTTTCTTTTAAAACATTTAAAAACTGTCTTTTCAAACATTTAATAGCCTTCTAATGAAAACTTTAAAAGCTTTCTTATGCAAACTTTAAAAGCTTTCTTATGCAAACTTTAAAAGCTTTCTTATGAAAACTTTAAAAGCTTGATTATGAAAACTTTAAAAGCTTTCTTATGAAAACTTTACAAGCTTTCTTATGAAAACTTTAAAAGCTTTGTTATGAAAACTTTAAAAGCTTTCTTGTGAAAACTTCAAAAGCTTTCTTATGAAATTTTTAAAAGCTTTGTTATGAAAACTTTATAAGCTTTCTTATGAAAACTTTAACAACTTAGTCATGAAGGCTTTTAGATGTCGTCAAACATGTATCTAAGAATCACAATCACAATAAGCTCGATTCTACACATACAAAAACCTTTAAAAGTTTTCTTATACAAGTAAATGTAATATTAGAGCTTTATGACCTGTTTTAGAATACTTCCATGCTTATATATAGAATTTACTTACATAGTCTATAACGTAAGACTGTCTGTTGATACAGCATTATGAAAGCTCTCTGTAAATGTCGCTAGTAAATTTTCGCATTCGCATATAAACGATTGAGAACATTAAATCTACATTAAATTGTATTGCCTTTATATCCTTTGAAAATATCTTCCATTTATAAAGCTTTTATTTTCTTTTAAAATTATTAACATATTAACACTTTCTATGGACAAGATCGAACGATGGGGCCTAAATTAAATTCTCAGAGTTTTTTTTGTAGAGAGCTTTGCGATTTGCTTATGTCATCTACTGAGAGCTTTCATGTTACTTTACATGTCTATATGTAATAATGTTTTATAAATATATATATATATATATATATATTAATGTATGATAATTATAGACCAATTGCATTTTTTACTTTGATATTTAGAAAAAGAATGTTTCCAAATTCCCTTCTAGGTTGACCTCTTACCTGATTAGCATTTTTAGGTTTGTATTGTATCACATAATACTGCAAGTCCTCGGGGCCTTTATAAGACCATTCGAGACGAACAGAGGTGGCTGTTACTTCAGAAATTTGTATATCTGTAGGAGGTAACGGTAAAGCTAAATGCGAAAAGGGAAAATAAATAAATAAAATAGGTTGAGGCCAAAGAACATGTGATTAACGTACATTGAACTTTCACTACGGCCGTGGCTTCGATTTGACCCAGCGATGAGGCGGCTATGCAGGTGTAATTAGCACTTTGTTGGATATTGGTTAATTCCAAAATGTTGCGGCCAATGGGTATATTGCTTTCGGGTGTCAAATCTTGGGCACCTAAAAGAGGGAGAAATTTACAGTCAAAAAATGAAAATAAACTAAAATTGTTGAGTCTTACCTTTCATCCATTTAACATGAGGCATGGGCGAACCGACCGCTATGCAGGACAAATTCAGGTTGGAGCCCAACATCACTTCATTGGCGGGCTCTGGTGGCCGGGAGAAGGTGGGCGATACACGACGTACTTTCACATACAGATTGGTGGCCTTTGAGTGTTCGGTGCCCACGGAATTTTCGGCCACACATTCATATTTGCCTTGATCCTCTTCACGACTATTTTCAATTTGTAGACCACCTGGAAAAAAAGAAAAAAGAAGACGACCAAATTGAATTGAATGAAATTGAAATTTAATACTATTCAATATGTTTTCATGACATAGCACAACATAAATGTTGTGTTGTATTTTTTTTTTGTTAATACATATTGTTTATTAAGTAATAAACATTAAATTTTATAAGCCCAGCGTAATATGAAAATAATGGTGATGCTGATGCTGACAATGATGCTGGTGATATGTTGACATTGTACATGTGTTCCAGTCATACCATAGAGAGAGAGAGACCCGGCAGCTCGGGGAGCCAGCAACGAGTAAGCTCTAGAGGATAGCCGGTGTTTGATTCAATGGCGTTGGTGGGCTTTGTGGCTTGTCAATTGGTTGCCAACCATAAATGTAGGTAGCTATTTGGGAGTGAGTAGCTTTGTGTTGGTTTCCAACCTCCCCGGCCCCTCTTATGTCCGTTAAATGTTATTAAAAGTAATGTTTATGACATAATTTCTATAGATATATATATAAATATAATTTTTCATTTTAAAATATACTTTTAGGCATTTTGAATGGTCATAACCATATATCAACCATATGTATGCCACATGCTCAACGCCCCGCCCCCCTCTGCACTAGTTACAAAAGGGCTTTGAAGGGAAAATCAATATATAAATGTTCTTTTTTCGTTTTTATATGAAAACTAGTCGTCTGTTTTGCGGTAGAAACACAATATATGAATTGGTTTTTACAACATAAAATGTGGTCAATACATATTGGTCTTGGTCAGAGTAACACAACCAGGCACGCACGCACTCTCTTACACACACACATTTACGGGGCATACCTTTCAGAACGCACCACACATTATATGCCATACATATATCCTGGGGTATATGAAAATTTATGACAAAAATATGTGACCATTCTCATTCGTATAACCAACAACAGCAACAACAGCTAGAAAAACAATGAAAAGTTATGATGAAAATATGGTTAGTTGTAAAAACTCAATATATTTTCCACAAAAAAATGGGGGGGGTCAGTTTTACTTTTGTTTGTGCTGGGAAAGTTATAAAAATTTGTTAAATAAATTAAAGCTTACTTTTTGGTTGGGGAAATGTATAGAAAATATTGACTAGTTTTAAGATAAAGCGAAGAAAATTAGGTCATATACAATTTATCATAATGTTGTACAGTTTTAATAGAACAATGCATAGAAATTTATTAGGATTGTAACTCAAAGTTGAGAGAAAACAAAAAAGTATTGCCTACATTTAGGGTTGGGAGGGAAACTCTTAGAATTTAAACCACATTAAGATATACAATTGTCAGATATGTGTGCGGGCGAAGATCGAATTTGCGCGCATCTCCACCGAACGTCTTCGCGGTTGGAATAAGATCACGACTATCCGCAGAACAAACACCATGAAGAGAGAGAGAGAGAGAGAGAGAGAGGCAAGAGAGACATTCGAAATGGATATCCTTCCTTGACCTTTCAAAACATCATCGCCCCCCTTTGAAAGTAACTCCCGAGCATATAAGGAAGTTGTATTCCATCTTAAGTTTAATGTAAGTGGTGTAGATATTACAAAGATCATACTCGAATGAGTAGATTGGATTCGAAGTCTGACTTTTTGGCCGTTTGTCAAATGTCGCAACATAATTAAGTCTATGTTTAAACGTAGAGGAAGCTAAACTGAGTTCATGGAAATTTTTGGTTACTAACGACATGATTGACTTTTGGATCCATATATGCTATATGAGTGGTGTCAAAACTATCCAACTTGTGGTATAGGTGGCGGAGTTTTTTTTTTGGAAACGATGACAGTTGTCAAATGTGGCAACATTATTAAGCTAACGTTTTAAGTTAGAGGAAGACAACATTGTGTTTAAGCAGAATTTTGGTTTCCAATGACTTGGCTAACTTTTGTCTCCATATATTACGAGAGTGATGCCAAGCTACCTCACTTGACATACAGGTGGCGGTACTTTTTTCTGGAAACAATGAAAGTTGTCAACTGTATCAACATTATTAATCCACCATCTAAATGAATGAAATATCTGAAAATAGCGAGTGATACAAAATAAAAAAAAACTTCAGTCCAAAATCATCGAAGCCACGGTTTTCCTAGTCTGTTTCTTCGCTTAGAAGAATTAAAGGTAGTAGTGCCGAATTTAAAAGAACCCAAATGAGTTGTGAAAATTAAGATGGCAGTGGATGGGATGGCCACACCAGGAATTGAGAAAATATGAACGTATTGAACGAACACCGAATAAAAGCTCAACAATTATCAGAAATATCGAAAAGTGTATCGTGTATCGTCAGATAATCGTATGCGAAAGATAGCTGTCGCGTTAGTTGTTTTTTGTTTTCACACATCCTCTAAAGAAAGAAGAGAAGAAGCTAAGAGAATTTTAGCTTTGCTGTAGAAGAAAATTACAAATACGAAGCCTAAATATATGCAATAATATGAAATAATTTTCAGAATATTTGCTAGACGTCTACAATAAATTGTGAAAATTTTCAGAAAATTTGCTGATAATACGACAACGTCTAGAAATAAATGAAGCTCTAAAACTGCAATAACTCAATAGTAACTATTTTAACGATAGACATTATTAAGATTTAGACCGGACTCAATTTTGCAGTATACTTATAGCATTCAATGAGTCTTGCCAGGTCAGAAAATTTAATCTTAAAAATTTAATCGATTGTGTGAAGTTTCTGTGGCTGAATGACAGTGTTGGGAAAGATCCGTACTAACTTTTAAAGCATATTTATATTAGTATACCTCTAGGGTTTCCCTTGTAACATTTTAAGTCAAACCAAATAAAATATTTACACCCAAACCCACAGTAAATTTCATTTATTCTTGAATGCCAGAAAAGGTCCTAATTAAAGAAGTACAATGAGTGTGAGTTGTATTGTATATATTTAGGCCACAAACTGTATGGAAATTTGAAGTCCACTTTTAGAGGAAGACAATTTATTTTTTAATTTACATTTTAATAGATTTTTGTTACACTTAGTTTTGGAGATATTTCTATGCTCTCAACTAAAAGTATTGCATACTTGATTTCGAAAGTAATTAGGTTTGTATATATGCCATGGACATTTTTGGTCTAAATGAATATGTGCAAATATTATTAATGACAATCCAAAATATTTAAATATTCAAAATTAATTTGCAGTCTCAAAAAAGTAGAGCTGCCTTTCTTATTATTAGTTTGTTGAGAGTACCTGACAAAAAATTAAAAATAAAAAATGAGGTTAACATTTTTTTATTTTTAAAAACCCTATAAAGTATATATATTCTTGATCGTCATAAAATTCTAAGACGATCTAGTCATGTCCGTCTGTTGAAAGCACGCTAGCATCTAAACGAAAGGAGCTAGAACGATCAAATTTTCCATAAATGCGTCTTATAGTCGTAGATCGGTTGGGATTGAAATGGGGCGAAATCGGCCCAAAGGGAAACATTTTTCCCGCACAAGGACTAAAAATAACCATAATAATCCCTAATATTTTAGCGTAAATAAGCATGTTTTTTGAATATGTCTGTTTATATTTGCTTGATATTTGGTTTGTGCATTCCCCTTATAGCAAAAACGTGCACCATAAAGTGATTCTGGGGCAAAAAAGGGATAAAAATGGTACATATTAAACGACAACAGCTAGAAACACGAAATTCGGTGTGTACATTCCTCTAATTGAGTAGATACATAATATAGAAGTATTTTTTTCCAAATTCGTACATTTAAGGGGTAAAATAGGAATAGAGGGATAAAAATGGTACCAACCAAACGGCTGTACCTAGAATAATGAAATTCGGTGTACACATTCCTCTGATTGCATAGGAAAGTAAAATACACGGATTTTTTGGAATTCGTACTTTTTGGGGTTAAAATGGAAAAAGGGGATACAAATAGTACCAACCAACTGACCGCAGCTAGAGTCATGCAATTCTGACTGCGTAGACACGGAAAATAAACGGATTTTTCGAAATTCGTACTTTTTGAGGTTAAAATGAAAAAAGGGGATACAAATAGTACCAATCAAATGACCGCAGATAGAGTCATAAACTTCGGAGCATACATTCCTCTGACTGCGTAGACACGGAAAATAGACGAATTTTTCGAAATTAGTACTTTCAAGGGATACAATGGTACAGAGGGATAAAAATAGTACCAACTAAACGACTACAGCTAGAATGATGAAATTCTAATTGCGTAGAAACGTCAAGGGGGTAACAATGGTACCAACCAAATGGGCGCAGCTGGAATCATGGAATTTGGTGTATACATTCCTCTGACTGCATAGACACGCCAAATAAAAAGTTTTTTTTTCAAATTCGTACTTTTTCTTTTACGGCAAAAATTGGTTGAATCATGAAGTTAGGTTATTTTGCACTATGTACGTCTGCTAATGGATTTTCAAAATTTGTACTTTTGGAATTAAAATAGAATGGAAATATAACAAACTGTATCATCCACTATCTAACAATATTTATTGCTTTGAAGGTAAGACGGACAGTAGTTGACAAAAACTTGTGAAAGTGGAAGGATCGCTTTGTTTTTTAAAATGTAACTATATTAATTGTTTGTATATTGATTGTTATTCTTATGTATATTTGTTTAGTGTAACGCCCCTGAGGATGATCGACGAAGTCGTTCGAAATATCGGGAACAAATAAAATAATAAACAAACAACATCTTGTTTTTAATTACTGAAGACCTTAAGCCGGACAATAATACAAAACATTAAAATCAAACAGGTCAACTATACACATCATAAAATATTATATTTATTTATAAAATTAATTTTTCAATATTTGTATTTGTTTTGTTTTGGCTACAAAAAAATTACAAAAATTATATTTTTCTGTAATATTACTGCACTTCTACGAAAACCGACAACCTCTGTGGAATGCAATCCATGGTGGAGGGTATATAAAGTTCGGCCCGGCCAAACTTAACGTCGTTTTTACTTGTTTTTTCTCATTTATATATTTACGTGGGCGCTCACCACCGTGAGAGCATCAGAAGTGCCTCAAGGACCAGAGGTAGTTTCACTATGTCATGGGTTAATCACCGCAAACGAAAAGTGAATATTTAGACAAAATTATCCATAAACATTTTCTTTTAATGCTAAACAATTGTCGCAATTTTGCGACATAACCTAGCTTAAAACGTAGTGTGATAATCCCCTTGATCAAGGGAATTGTTTTATTTCTGTAGACCTTAGTGTACAAACCATATTAAAGACCTCTTTAGTGTTCCATTATATTGCCACATAGTTATACGATATTAAAATCGTTGCTCCAAAACTATTAAAAAATGCAATGAAAAATAATACTACATAGAAAATCCATCTCATGTTATTGTTTATTTCCATATCACTAGGAAATTTAGCTATATTTTTTCGGTAACCAATACCAAATAAAAAAAACACACACACACACATATCAAATGGTTTGAATAACATCGCACACAACAATCGAATTGTTATTATCATGCCACAAAAATACAATCATCAAAACATTGTCTATGCAAAATTGCTGCATCCGTCGTAACACTACCACGCTAAACTGTATCCGTGTCTCACAGCACCACCCCCTCCACCGCCGCCAACAACATCATCGAAATCCTTTCGATACAGGAAGCAAACGGCCTGGCATCACTGCAGTATTATAATAGCAACACGTAACACGTAAACACATTTTTATTATTTATATGTTTTTGTTTTTCTAGAATCGAACGTACGGACGAGCGATGGCTGGCTGGCTGGCTGGTTGCTTGTGTCCATTTCATTGGCGATGCGCTACGAACGATTTATTTTACGCCTAAAAGTATGCAACATTATTTGATATATATTACTTTATTTGCTCTGCGCGCTCGCCCGCTCTTTGGGAAAACCACCATAAATTTCAATGTTTTCCGGGTTTCACAGCAGAGCAACCAAACAAAAAAAAAAAACAACTGGAAAATATATAAAAATAAAAACGACAGCACATAAACAAAAAAAGATGTGGAACAAAACGTACGTAACACTTTATTGTTTTGGTATTGTGTATTTATAACCATTTTAACGAACACTTTTAAATCATTTTAATGGCATCTCTTCTTGGTTGCCATGCCCATGCCCCACAACCAGACCATGTCCTGCCGCGTTCATTCATTCGTTCATTCATAGGTGGTAGTGTGGCAGTGTTGTCGGCACGTTTCTGCAGCAGAACACCGAACATGTTTCAATAAAAACTGATAGCATACATTAAGGGGAGGTGCTGTTACGGTGTTTGTCTAATACCCGATACGCCAGTAACACACCAGCAGCATCAGCATCAGCATCTATCAAATAAAATGTTCAAACGAGGAGGGGAAATTGTTGTGACCATTGATGTGTTAAGTTTTGTTTCCGAGTTTCACAAAATAAAACAAAAAAAAATTGTCGTCGTCATCATCAACATAACCGCCACCATCAGCAGGCAGCAGCAGCAGCAGCAACATCATCATCATCATCACCACCGCCAACATCATGGCCACCATCCATCCTCGTCCTTACCATCAGTTTCAGCAGAAAGAAAAAAACACAAAACATTTTATTTCTGATTGTTGCCTTTGCCCGGATTGATTCGTTCATCTTTATTGTCATGGGTTGGTTCTTTTGTTGATGTTTAGACACGAATAACCTATTTTTAGGAGCCCGCCGATTTTTTTTTTTGCTGTATTATGTATTTTCTCATAAAAAAGCGATTTGATTGTTTTTTAACACTTGTTTCGTCGTCCCCCATGGTTGAGAGCTCGTCGCTGGAATGGTGATGACGGTTCTAATATTTAAATCTATCGGCGGTTTGGCTGGCTTTAAATATTCATTGGTGTGGGCGAGAGAGAGAGAGCAATCAGCACAGAAAAAGCTCTACAGATGGCCAGTAACACTTTAGCATACTTTTGGGATGATGCATTTTCAAGTGTGCTTTTAGGTGTTTAGTTTTTTTGTTTAGACGTTAGTAATATTGAGTTCATTCTCTTTTCTATTGCATATTTTCAAGGTTGGTGATATTAAATATTATTATTGCATACTTTTGGAGGAAAACAAGGAATTTAAAAACTAGTTACTACATATTTACAGGACTGATTACGATCAAAATGACCTACATTTGAGAGATGGCCAGCTAAAATCAGGAAAACAATGCATTACCAAAACTAGTTACTGCATATTTACAGGACTTATAACTATCAAAATGGCCTAGATTTGAGAGATGACCAGTTGAAATAAGGAGAACAATGAATTACAAAAACTAGTTACTGCATATTTAAGAGAGATTATCAGCTAAAATCATTCAATCTGTTTCAATGAAATATTCAAATGTATTTTATCTATTTCAATGTGTGAAGTGAATTCTTCTTTGAGGTATGTGTATGTATAATTTTTGAGAATGTCTAATTGTCCAAATTGAATTAGCATTAGCAGCAGATTGCTGTCTGTCTGTTGGCCGTCACACATGCCATCCATTCTCTCCTCCGCCTAGCATAACAAGGTCAAAAGTGTACAGACAGACAACACAGTTGTGAGCATGACATGCAAGTATGCAACACTATATTGGAAAATGTCACTCAAAATTGAGAGACAAGAAATGTGAATGTAAATTATTTTATTTTATGAAATTGCCAAATTGCAGTTGGCATACTGTTTAGCATGTCATTTCAATTAGAAAGTTTCATAGAAATGACCCTAAAAGTATGCAAGTGGATTTTGAAGTAAACAATGTATGCTATGTCAGTTAGAAACAACTCACTGACAGCTATACCATATTAAGTTCTGCAGTTATTTTGAAATTATTAAAAGAATATGATGATGTAAAAGACAATTACCAAGAAAATCAAAAAAGGCCTAAATATATGCAATAGTTTGCAAAAATCTTCGGAAATATTCAACAAAAAATTTGGCCGAAGGGCTAGGTATGATAATTTCTGATGTATTTTTTTTTCTAAAATCGGAAATGACATAACAAATTTATAATTTTTTTTTTAACTAAAATTCGATTTTTTGTCCAAGGTACCTCTAAGATTTGTACTGTCATTTTGGAAATATAAGTTCTAGAACACCCGTTTAAATTTTCAATTAATGGTACTTCTGATGGCTACAAATGTTACCAATATAAGATTTACATAGAAATATTGGTTTAAGAACAGTCTGTAAAGAATTGAGAAAAAATTAATAATTTGTTCAAAAAAATATTTTATTTTTATTGGCATGGAAAAAAATCATAAAAAATAGAAAAAAATCGGAAAAATTTGTTTTGTCTTATTTTTTAAGAGCTAACATTTTTACAAAGAACCCAATTTCTATATGAAAAATATCTGGGCATAATTATAAAGCCCTGTTAATAGACGGAAAAGTATATAAAACATCATGATTTTTAATTTTTTTGTTAAATAGCGTGAAAACTCCCTTTACAAATTAGGTAACATAATATTTTGTTTTATTTTGCAATAGCTGGGTACTGAAGAACATTTTAATGAAGAAACGAATGTCTATATGAAAAAGATCTCGGGATATTTGTAGAAGTTATGGCCCTCCAGAAAAGTATTTAAAAAATAGACGGAAAAATTTAATTTTATTTAAAAAATCATGTTTACAATTTAAATATCCTATATTTCCCATATTCATAAAGAGATGTCGGTAACGTATACTTTAGAAGAAAGTTTATGAACTACTCTTTTGGTTAACAAAAATGAATAAAGGCATGTAATGGAAGAACATCATCGAATTCAAGAAAATAAGTAAAACCTCAAGATTTTAAAGATTTTCTTCAAAGCTAAAGTCACACCCGTGACGCTCTAGTTTGTTGTCTATATCCAATATTTAAAACGCTAAGACATAATTATAGTTGCAATAATATTCCGATTAACCTATCGTTCTCAATTGGCAGTATAGTAAAAATCTTAGTCCATGAATATGGGAGATATTTAAACATATTTAAGCAAACTGGTCCCAAATCAATTTTTTATGGCATAAAGTCGAAAAATAAGCATACAGTGTTGTAATTTTGCACATTTGCTAGATATATCATACACAAAAAATAAAAATAAAATTGGGCTGATCGGGCCACGCCCACTACCACCTCCCATATAAATTCTATATATAACCAACATAATTATCAACCTGCATTGGTACAGGGTGACCAAAAACAAAATATTATGAAAGCTTAAAATAATGAAGAGTTGTTTATTTAGACGAAATGTGCTTTTCTAAACATTATTACAAAAGCAAAATATAGCATACAAATAGTATACTTTAAACTGCAATTTAAATAATTATTTCAAAAAATAAAGTAAAATGTATCACATATGTACAAAAAGGTGAATGATGTTGTATACCATTTTAAAGGTACTTTCAATACCTTTTAAATGAGATATTGATGGGTCTCGTACACAAAACTAATTCAGAGATATAATCATATATATGTCTATGGCTAATCAAAAACTGTTCTAAAATAAAATGACAATTTTTGGAGTTTGCCGAAAAATGCTGATGAGATATTAATACCACCATAAACTACAACCTCAGACGAACACTTTCACATTTACACTTTGAGTCAAGTTGAGTCATACATATAACTTTTGGTCCACGACATTTACAGATTATATTCTCTACAAATCACAAAATTACAATACCTATGAATACTTACAAGACCACAATAATCATAAAATGTTAAATATAATTTTTCAACTACTAACTCTTGCCGTCAATTTTCATAATATAGTCACTTTATTATTTTCTTTTTAAGTCTTGATTTTAATTAATTTATAAAACTGCCTTATATCAAAATTAATCCCACTTTTTTTGAACCGCAAAGTTTAAGTACCATCCAGGCTTGTGGTGTTGCCACCTAATTTTCTCCAGTATATTTTCTTGATTGCTTGGAGTGTTGCCATAAAGAAAATATATACACATTTAACACTTTCCAATTTTAATTTTTTGAATTTCTGCCAAAAAATGGATTTGGGACCAGTGCGTTGGAATCGTGGAATCGCCCTTCTACAATAACTTATACATCTATCCACTGATTTACTTCAACTAGGCCTTGTTTTATTCACTAAGATCCCAGCTATTATAATATTCTATATAATATCTTATCTAATTTGTAAAGCAGTTTTAAGCGCTATTTAAGCAAAAGTTAAAAAAATAATATTGTTTTAAAAATCTTTTGCGTATACAAAAAGTCATCACTTTTAAATTTATCCAAAGATCTTTTACAAGAACTTTGTTTTCTGCGTTTGAATGTTAGCTGTTAAAAAATAAAGCAAAATATTTTTCCGATTTTTTTTAGTTTTAAAATTTTTTTTTCGAAAAAAAAATCATTTTTTAAGTCTGTTACAAAAACATATATAAACATTACTTTCTCCTTTGGAATGTTAGCTATTGAAAGATAAAACAAAATATTTTTTCGATTTTTGCTATTTTTTTACTTATTTTTATTTTATTTCGTATTTTCGTATCAGAAAAAAGAGATTTATTTCGAAAAAAATATTTTTTGAGACAGTTCCAAAACCACTTATAGACATTTTTTTTCTTCGAAAAAATGTTAGCTATTAAAAGATAAAACAAAATATTTTTCCGATTCTTGCTATGTTTTCGTGCCAAAAAATCTAAAAAAATCAATTTTTGTGAGACTATTCCGAAACCTATGTAAAAGAGATATTCAAAACATTTGTAACCATCATAATTAACTTCAATTTAATATATAATCAGGTGGGATTTGACCTATATTTTCAAAATGAGCGTACAAATATCCAAAGTAGGTACCGGTGAAAATTGGAATTTTAGTATTTTTTAATTATCCATAATTTTTGTGTGTGTGATTTCTTGAATCAATATGCCTCACTCAAGGCACACAGAAAATAAATTTTTATGTCTCGCACACAAAATGTTTATTTTGTGCCTAAATATAGGCAATAATTTGCAGCCATCTTAAGAACCTTGGCTGATAACACTGTGGAAAAATAGAACAAGGTTCAGACAACGGATTCTGATTGAGAGGTTAAAAAAAAGAATAGACGGCGTTCTGGAAGTTTAACTATGGTGACCATTTTAGAGGGCAGTCAACATTTCGCCCATTCTTTTGATGAATTGGCATAGAAATCCTTGTGATCCTTGCATTTTAGGCATAACATTTGTTCAGCAATATTACTTAAACACCAGAAGGGTCATTTTTCTGAAACGTTTTAAACCTCTAGCTCCTCAATATAGGGGACTTTTGTGGTCCCTTGTTGGTAAAAGGGAAAAGGCACCCCTAAAACAGAGGTTAAAGGTTTAAAATGTTCTACAGAAATATTTTCCATAAAATTCTACTTAAAGTCTCTGAATACATCGAAACTCAAAACTTGACTTAAATGTTAGAAAACTTAAAATTCATTTTAGGGTTTATTTCGTACTTTTTCCATACTGGGTGCTAAATTGTCCTACAAAACTAAATAAAACTGAATGGAAAAATATTTTACATTTCACTTTAAGTCACCAAACAAAAGAAAGCTATAGATATAATATATATAAATAAAATATAAATAATATCAGTATCAATTAGGGTATTTAAACAAGATTTTTTTTTAATGTGGGATGGGTTGCAAAATGGGACGCTATACGCTTATAAACTTATTTCCAAAGTAGTGAGTCTTTACTGCCACCAACTGTAAGAAATTTACGTGGAAAATTTTCGAAAAGAGATCGGCCTTCATGAAGCTCATTTTCATCTCGGTGGCTATGTCAAAAAGCAAAAGTGCCGCAAATGGGCTACGGAGAACCCATACGAGTCATCATTAGGCCATGTACTGAAAAATTGGGTTGATCGGATGAGGTACTGCCGAGGTAGTCATATTAATGATGTTGTGTTCCATTATTAAATGACAAAGTTCCAACTTTCAAATAAAACCAGAAATTCGAAAAAATAATCAGTACTTTTTATAGCCTATTGTTATTTACAGTTTTAAATGACCCACCTTATATATTTCAAGATATATTTTTTACTCCCTCTCTATCAGAGTCCAATCATTTTCTTCCATAGTGTAATAGGACAACGATTTGAAGCTCTACAAATAAACGTGCCTTCCACTAAAAATACAGCAACTGAATTTTAAAAATAGACATGACTTAGTTTTGGACTTGACACAATTCGTAGTGGGCAATATAATTTTGTCTTGCAGCCTATGGCCAGACCAGAAAATTTAAAAATGGAATCGTATGTGTGAAATTGCTGTGGGCTGAATGACTGACTGCCAACGTTAGAAGAGACGAATACTAAAATTAAAGTCAAACTGAATGGCTTGTAAATGAAACCTTCAGTTACATATATCCCCCTCCCCATTTAAACCCCTTAATGTAGGCCTTACAAAAATTTATATATTTTTTAGTTTCAGCCTTCGAC